>CM035794.1:24757379-24942379 GCA_020466265.1 Siphamia tubifer | reverse complement strand
GTGTGTTTTTATACACTTCTTGTGTCTCAGTGTGTCTCCTCTGAGTTGATGTCATTCCATGCAATGTCTTCTGATGTGTGATGCTGTGTGAAGGGCCGTCACTGAGCTGAAACTCTGCCTCACAGCTCTGACACTGTGCCTTTTAATACGTGTGAATGTCATGTACTGAAGGTGCCATTTTTTGTCAGTTGACTCAGTATGAAAAGCCAATGCTCATTTCACGTATGTGTACTTTACTGAATATAATCCACAACCTGAAGCCGCAGACTCTCTTGGAGCTGGTATCACTCTGCAAAGCAGCCTGTCACCACGGTAACCTGCTGAATGCTTCTGCTGAGCTGTAAATAGTAAATGAAATATCCTCAAGGTCAGATGGAAGGCCAATGTCACATGACTCATATTCACATTTTAATTAAAATGTGATCTTTACATGTTCATTGTAGCACTTGACAAATGACTGTTGACTGTAAGTGCAAAATGGAAAAATGTTTATACCACTTCACCTCCTCTGAAACAAACTCTTATAAATGTGAAGGGTATAAAAGCAGATGATAAAACACACACTTTGAGGTTAAGTATGCTACTTATTCTGATTTATTTAACATGAATAAGTGGATCCTTAACCTATAAAGACCCAGACATCCACTGTTGACCAAAATCATTGACTGATCTACTATTGATCCACTAATCCCATCAATACATACAAATAATTGATGTAAAAATAGAGTTTGTCATCATTTATGGTCATCAGTTATGACCTACTTGGATGTTCAGAGGCTCCATAGTGAATGTGGAAATAGAATAGCATAGAATAGAATAGACTTTATTGTCATTGTACATAAGTTATAATAAAATTGGGTAAGACTTTATAATACTTACCCAATTAACTATGTATTAACCATTTATTACTTATTTGTTAATTCTTGTAAAGGTTTATACTGTCTTCCAATTGTAAATGTAAAATTAGATTATTTTAGTTCAATGACAGCTGATGAACACATTGAATGTATGTTCAGTTAATGATATATTTTGCTGGAAAATGTCAACTCATCCTCAGTCTGAGCTTTTATAATCTTCATGATCAGTCAATGAAATACAGAAAAAGAGATGATTTTCACTGAAGAAAAAAAGCTGAATTCAGAGGATAATATGATGAATGGCAATAAATTACTTGGGAAATGTAAATTGAGACATTTGGAAACTACCACAAAAGTCACACTGGTTCCTTTTGGGTTCAATAAAAACAGACTGTCTTCCTTTACTATTTATAAGACTCTTTATCTTCTTCATGAGTCGTACGTGTTTAATAAAGTTATTGCTCTTTATTGTCAGTCCTTTATATATATATATATATATACATATACACGTGTGTGTGTGTCAATCAATTGTCATTCATTTGTGTGTCATGTGACATCGATTAATTGGTTAGACAAGAATGATAATGAATAATGAAATAGTATGTCAGTAAGTAGTACTAATATTATACAGTGCTTTTCTTAAAAAAAAAAGTTACTTAGTGATATATGTAAGATATATAAGATGGAATAATAAACAACAAAGAATAAATTAATTCAATATGACATTAATAACAATCCTTACATTTTAGGCCAGAACATTGAGGACATACATAATCACCAAATCATTATAAAATGCCAACTAATGCCATTCAAATCCTAAAAACATAAAGTATAAAGTGGGTTTTAAGCTTAATCTCCCAACTGAGATTTTTTTTTTTTTGACTGACTCACATTAGCAATAAGAGTTATACTCATATGAAAACGTTGTACAAACATAGAAAAACTCTGGCAGGATGAATGAGTCACAGTCTGGGGAATTTATGGCAATAGTGCAGTGACATTTGCAGAAATATATGGATGTGTCTTTATGTGAACAAAGTTAATATTGTAGTGATGTGAGCCCAAAATTCTGCAGAATAGAGTTTATAGTCTTAACAGGAAAGAGTTATGACATGCAACCTCCAGAAACTTCATTTTATTGTACCTTGCCTGTATTTTATTAGAGGTAGGGATAAGTCAGAACTTTATAATGAACTTTTGGTCAGATCTCCCAACTTTAAATTAGGGCTGTCAAAATTCATACATTAATGTAGATTAATCCATCATTGTGTTTAATCTGATTAAAAATGTTCACACATCTAACCCATTATCTGCACCAGAATGACTCTGAATGTGTCTTTCAGACAGTGTCCCTGTACTTAGTGTTGTGTACAGTATGAGCAAATGCAGATGGAAAGATGGAAGACGGTGGACAGCATGACATTTTGAGCAAAAAAAAACCCACAACAAAAAAACTTGATGCAACAGTCAACCAGCAAAAAATAATACACACTCTGTGTTTTCTTTTCACCAATTGTTTGTAGCTTAAAATACTACATTAAAGCCAACTTGTACATTACGCAAGCCAACAAAAACATTGTATGGATATATATTCCCTTCTTTCTTGAGTCTGTTTGCTCATGAAAAAATAAAAATTCGATTTTCTTTTTTTTTTATTGAATTACATTTTCTTCTTCTTTTCTTTCTTTCTTTTTTTAAGGAATGATATTTGATTGTGATTAATCAAAATTACTCCCCAGGAACCCTGTGATTAATCTGATTAAAAAATTTATTCATTTGACAGCACTACAGTAAATTCATTGTATATGATACATGATTAATTGACACAAAAAAATGCATGCATAATAGCTGTAAAATATATTTTCAAATGTAGTTTTCATCTCTGTGAGACTGTTAACTTGAGAAGTTTTTATTAATAGTTACACACACACACACACACACACACACAAACACCAATGTATAATGATGATTCTGTAATTATTATCTGTCTTTGTCTTGCCTTGTGCACTTTTGGCTATATGAGCCCTCCCTCTGCATATATGTACATGTATACAGTTGTATATGTATATGTATATAAGGAAGTTGGAAATTATTAGTTAAACAAAAGTTGTAAATACAATAATAACGAAGTTGCCCCTGAAGAGGGGGAGGTGGTGGGCCAAAAAAAGGGAAGATTTCTTCATATCATTTCAAATAAAAAAGCAAAGACCTCAGGTATGAGATGACGTTTTTAAGTTTCACAGTAAACAGTCCAGTTTAACTACACTGCAATTTCTCTTTACTAAAAACGCTTTCCTTTTGCCATGGCTTGAAATGTACTTTTTAATCTTTTTATAAATACTCCACGCCCCTCCCCAGTCCTTGACATTTTACGTCACGATCAGAGTTATGTGCACTGGAGCATAAACCTCCCAAAAAATCATCCGCCTGCCAGATTAGGTCAAATGTTCATGGCATAAAACCCAGGAGAGGATTATTATCGGGCACTGAGCCTTCCCAGAGAAAAAGCCTGGATACTGCGCAGGATCAGACCAGGGAGAGGGGTTTGCTCTGTTTGTTCCTGTTCTTCCTGAAGAGCCTAAAGAACCTGCTCATTAATCACACAGACACAGATAGTCTCCCTATCTCTCCAGTGAGAGCTCCAGAGCAGTTCCTCAGAGTTAGAAAGAGCACTGTCTTCATATTAAAGCCATCCATCTTCACTAAGCGCTGATTTTATTGAGCATCGTTATAGAGAAACATGTTGCTCTGCCGTTTGTAATCTCCTGAATCCATAACAGCGAGCGCTGGGCGGAGCTCTTCCCCCAGTCAGACTAATAAAAAATGCACATGTAAACAGCATTTATATTCATAAGTGTTCATTAGTCCCCTCCTCCTCCATCTGCAATTTGTGAGGAGTTTAGATGATTGGGCTAAATTAACTCTTCATTTTAGCTGTCTTCTAAAAGTCCATTAAAAAGAGTGATCATGCAGCAGGAGGATGTTGAGTTAAATGGCCTCCACTTAGCTCAGCTGCTTCTCTAGTAGAAAATAAACAGCCTGTCAAAACTTCTGAAACTATTGACATTAATGACACTGCTCTACCATTTTTTTTAATAAAGTATCTGCCTCAGACATTAAATGTGTTAAATCTTACATACTTTAATCACATGAATCATAAAACAAATGAATTTAGTGTTGGTTAGTTCATGTTTTTAATATATATGATGGTGTGTTATTCCACATATATGGTGGTTTATGTACATGTATACAATGGATTAGTAAATATTCCACTAGAAAGAACCTGTAAAGTGAATGGATCATAATGTGCAGACAGTGTTTTGAAGATGATCTGGTAGATCTGAGACCAATATTCCTTTGGACTAAAACCTATTCTTGTTTTTAAAAAAATATCAAATTTTGAACTTGAACCAATCACCATTTAATGCCCTGTTTGCACAAGATAAGTATTACCTATGGACCACTGGTAATTCAGAATAATTGCAGTGAATATCTGAGTTCTTAGTACCATGTGTCACATGGTGCATCCATGTTCGTGATTTGCTCAGTAATAATTCCTCTGCCAATTTTTTTGTGTTTCGGTAAAAGACAGATGTCCAGTGATAATTCAAGTCCTGTGTTAATGTGCATGTCTGTGTTTGTGATTTCAATTGTGCACCTTGTCTTTTTTCTGGAGTGAATAAGGGAGGAAGCGGGCGAAATTATGATTAGCAGCATTTCAGGGCCAAGTGTTAGGGCTACCCTGTGTACAGTACTTTCTACCAGATGAGCAAAAACAACAACTCCAAGAAGATTTCCAAAAAGAAGGCACGAAGAATCTTCAACTGGATGACTTGTGTGGCAGCATGTGGTAAAGAAGATATGAAACCACATGTACATTAATATTTATAACTACCTGAGGTTGTCTCTATAGGGAAAGTCTATGCTAAGAACTGTCGATTCATTTCCATTTTAATCTGGAGACTGTTTTCATCTGCATTGACCCCGCTCTTATTTTGAAGTTGTGGAGCAAATTTACAAACTGCAGCTCTATCAATGCTATATTCCCATTTATTCTTATCCATACTTTATTTTCATACTACCTTATTAATGTATTGAGACAAAACAGGATGTTGTGAACTTATGAAATACGTATCTGGCCATAATGTTTGTAATTTGCGTGAATTACAAACCTTTGTTTATCCTGTCCAAATGCACCACACAATAACACAAAGTTATGGGGGTAATTGTGAATAACCAGTAGTCCACAGATAATACTTATCCCGTGCGAATAGGGCATAAGACTTGAATTTTCTTTATCAGTAACACGTGGTAAAATTTCATTAGTTTTATCCTGAAGCATTTTCCTTGTAGACCAGTGTAATTCAAGATCATTTTTAATATTTGAAAGTGCTCCTTTAAGTTGCTGCTGTTTGTCCAATAGTTGAGTAAATCCTTCGTGGTTGTAATTGATCATCTGTTTATGAGCAGTCTGGTTTGTTTCCATGCTTCTTCTGGTTACTAATGTTGGTCATTGGTGGTTACAGCAATGAAACAACTTAGTGAAAATGCTCTGTGGTCCCTGCTGTTACTAATTCAACAGTATTTACTACATCATTGAAATTTCCCCAAAAACTCTAGAATTTCCCTGAGTTTCCCTCCCTCCTGCTGTCTGAAACACTGCTAATTTCCTCATGCCCACAGACAATAACTCAGCACATCCAAACGCATTAATTATTGGGATATGTCAAGAGACAGCCAACTGGGTTTTACAGTCTGCTGATTTTATATTAGATTCTCAGCCAATTATAACAGAATAAAATGCATGCGTTTGTTGTGAGTAGGTTTAAGAAGAAACATTACACAAAGGCAGTTGGAAAGACAATTCACCTACATTTAAACTGTTAGTGAACACACTGTCTATTCAAATGAATTGGCAGAAAATGCTTTGTATGATAAATGAATATTCAACCCTGTCATGATGAGCCAATATTCATGGATGAAACATGAATTTATCATGCAGTAATATCATCACAGATTAATATGTTTATTTCAAAGGAGGTTGGCTTGGAAATAACTGAAAGTTTTATACATACAAAAAATAAAATAAAAGAACAGACACCAGCTGATGTTTAAAGGAAACAGGATATGATGCTCCCACTCAGAACTGTTCCCAAACTGTTCCCAAGTGACCATCTGTGGGTCATGATGACAAAATATGATGAAATAGATATCTGTGAAAAGGTTGTGTCACTGTTTTCTGTTTATTAGTAGTTCTCAGAATGCAGGTTTTGTATATTAGTTTGTATATTGTTTTAAAATAAAATAACAACTGTATATTGTATATAGAATTATTTATAAAATGTATTACTCTGTGTGTTGTACTATAATCTTTCTTGTTGCTGTGAAACTGGAATTTCCCCTAGTGGGACTAATAAAGGATTTTATTTTATTTTCATTTTTCAATGACAAATAAAATCTGACTTTGCATTCATGACTACTCCTGCTGCAAACGACACTGTGTAGCTGTTATAACGTTATGACACATGTTTAAGTTCTGGTGGTTGATGAACAAAAAATCAAGCAGGAACATTATTGATTTTGACAGACTGGAACAGCTTTGAACAGCAACTTCCTTCTTTTTATTGAATAATATGAAACACTGGACTGGACAGAGAGGTGAGACAGCCTCTCCTGATTTGTGGGGAATTTAAGGGGATCATCGGTTTCCTGTTTTCTTGTACGTGTCTAACATCAAAACCAGAGGTGGAAAGTAAGTAAAAGTAATTTGTTACTGTGCTTGAGTAGATTTTTTTTAGGCAACTTTTTGCTTTTATTCCCTACATTTATACTTTTTACATTTCTACAAATATCTGTACCTTATACTTTTTACATTTATATAAATATCTGTACTGACTTTTTTTTTTTTTTTTCCTAAATTTCTTGCCCATACCCACAAAACTGAGTACTGTGATCTGATCAAATATAGTTTCTACACAGTAACTCACTTATTGGATTTATTTTGGATACTTTTGAAACTTCTCAGATTTTTCCTGGTAAAATAAATATTATTGCGTCCCCCCTCATTTTTTTTTTTTTACTTTTTACTTTTTTACAAATTAGAAGTTGTTCTTTTTTTTAACTTTTACTTAAGTAGAGGAGTTGAATCAGTACTTCTACTTTTTTTTTCCACAAAAGTAGCTGTACTTCTACAGAATGTGAGTACCTTTACCACCTATGATCAAAACATGCCACAATAAAAGTAGTTCACAGCAAGTCTGAACCAGGTTTCAGGTTCATGTTATTTTGTTTGGTCTTTGGTTTCACACTAGTTTTGCCAGTGAATTAAAGGTCTTGTCATCACAATCTAAATGTGTTGCATTTCCCTAAAATTAACACAAAGTTGGTTTATAGATGTTTTTCCATCTGTTGTTATATGTAAGACTGGATTCAAATACCTTTTTCAGACCTCTGGCTCTTCTTCAGTTGGTGAGGGCAAATATTTAATATTTGGTGATCATATACATTGTTTTATTTAAAGTGTACACACAGTCTATGTTTAACTATCTATACCATTCTCACAATGTTCACTCACAGGGATCTGAAGTTAAATGACATTTAAATATTTGTTAAATGTTAAAATATAACAGTAACAAAAATTTCATGAAAATATATTTTTTTAAATACCCAAAATTATATTGTTTCAACCTGAAATTTGATGATTTTCCAACATTGACGGCAACATTATAAAAAGTGAACTGTTGCCTTTATACACATTTCCATATAAAATGTACAAAAAAAGGTACAAAGCTCATCTTTGGGTTAAATTGAGCGTAAATCGCAGTCAGAGTTAGTTCCACACCACTGAATGATTTAGTTCTGTCTCAGATAAATAAGTATGAATGAATGAATGAACGAATTAATCACTTTATTGCAGCCCCCCCACCCCCAGTGCAAACCGAGCATATAAATAAAAACACAGAAATATATAATAAATAAGAGTAGCAGATGTAAACAAGACCAGACAGGTGATCTTCTGGTGGACTGGACTGCCTTTGATCTGACCCAAATGTAACAATATTAACCCTTTGTGGATTTCCATTGGCTATAAAAGTGCTGCAGATGACAGTACCCCCAAGTAGCAACGAGTGGTGTCTTGAATAAATGCAGTTTTTCTACAAGTAAAGAGGGAAAACTCAGGTATTCACACAATTTGTAGTGAATGACAAATTGTTTCTTCAAGCAAAATAAGATATTGTGTTTAAAATTCAATTAAGCTGCATATATTGGGGGTTTAGTGAAGATGGGCCATTTTGGGCACAAGATGTAAGCAGAATATGAGGACAGGAGGGTTAAAGTCCACCAGAAACAGACTCTCCTGGTGACTTCGACAGTAGGACCAAGTGGTTTACCTCTGTGCAATTAAACAAGCAAAAGTTTGATTCCCAAAACATAGAACCACATGTCCACATGGCAAACAAGTGTTCATGTATTAATTTTTGTCACTTTTAACTCGTACTTGTGTCAGTTTGCCTTTCATTTGTTGAATGAAGAGGCTGGTCCAGGGGTGTCCAATCCTGGTCCTCCATGGCTGCTATCTCACATGTTTTCGATGTTTCCTTCTTTCAGCACACCTGATGGTCAATATTATTCTTCTGCAGCACTTGATGATAGGTTTATTCAGGCATGTCCAAACTATTCCACAAAGAGCCAGTGGAGCTGCAGGTTTTTGTTCCAACCAAGCAGCAGCACACCAGACTGGACTCAATTAATCAACTGATCTCAGTCTTCAGAGAGTTGATTGGTCAAACTGTGAACTCTTGGGTGGTTGGAACAAAAACCTGCAGCTACACCAGCCCTTTGTGGAATATTTTGGACATGCCTGGTTTATGTGAATCAGGTATGTTGGAAGAGGGACACGTCTAAAACATCCAGGATAGCAGCTCTCAAGGACTAGGATTGGACACCTCTGGCCTATTCCAACATTCTCTGATTTGTTCAAATTATAATTTTTCAGACTGAAATTAACCACACAACGATGCAGTTTAAGCTGGAGTGAAACAAACTGTATCTGGAGAAAAGTATGAAACACTGAATATGATCATTCCTTAAATAAAAGCCCAAAGCCAAACACGTCTACTGACAGTCAATCAGTCCAGGGGGTTGAGAACCACTGCCTTAGAGTAATTATTGATTATTTCTTAAAATATCTATATTTTCTCATTCCACAAGTAAACCAAAACACAAAAAGAGTAGCAAAGCACTTCTTAAAGACTCAAAATCTGTTTCTGTTTATCTACATCCAGCTGCCCCCAGAGTCCAGGAACAGTTTGGTGAAGCAAATGTATTTATGGGATTTTCCAGCATGTGTTTTTCCCTAATTGGACACTATATGCTTATATGCTTTGTTTTCCTAGCATGTCAGCACTCTGAATGCACTTCCCTTAATCCTTTTTCTTGTACAGTTTTTGTGTCTTAGGGAGCCCATGTATGAATGAAAGTCTTCCTATCTGTCAGGACACATGTTGTAAACTGGTGAGTTTTTAGTAAGCACAAGACTATATTAAAAAAAAACAGGATTTGTGAGTAGCTGTCCACATCTCATAGTGAGTAATGACACTAATTTGCCATAAACTTGGCGTGTTACATTCCTTATAGAGAGTAGGATGGCAGACACTGAACAAAATATGAGTGGGTGAGAGTAAAAAGTATTAGAACCTCAACAGAGCTTCCAAATAACACATTTGGATTTCAGAGTGCTGCTGCTGCTGCTCTTTCTGATCGCCGGCCAAGTGCAGTTTGAGATCTGTTGGTACTGTACTTCTGTGTTTCTGTTCTCATGAGGACCTGGTATCATCTATTTGACGGTTATTTTGAAGTAAAAACTGTCCAGTTCTTGCTTCTTTAACTACAGCCTGGTATGTTTTACTGCCAAAATATATCTTTAAACATTCAGAAGGTATTCAGATTGAATTTCCAACTTTTCAGCGCTTCACCATTAGACAATCAAGTGACGTAAAAGCAAAGACTTCAAAGGTTAGTCTTAAGATATTATCATATTTCTGTCTGTATTGAGTTTGAGAACCGTTCTGAGAGATGGTGTTGTTTTATTTTGTTAATTTGCTAAAATCTGGGAACATTAGAACAGGTCAATAAAACCATATTATTCAAAAGTGCAACTGATTTAAAAAACTGTTCCTTTCCAGAATCAACATTCAACTTAAATAAAATTGAAGTGTGCTGCATCATATTTGTCAGAGCAGAGCATTAAAATCATATCTACACATTTATCTTTAATTGTTTATTGCAAATCTACAATAATGAATGGTCTGTTGGCTCAATCAGATATACTACATATTACAGAAAAGGTGATTATGCAGTTAATAAACCAAGTTATCAACAGATTAAGCAATGATGTTAATTAGCGTTAGCTGCAGCTCTCGTCAACTGACAGATGTTTCATTCATGGTTAATCATCAGCTCATTTATCAGCAGCCTGGCGACCAGCTGAACAGAAACATCTAATCCCATTTAGTCAGGCAGACCTCAGGCAGAGGATGAACACACAACAGAAAACCCACAGATTCATTCATACACATGCTACCAAGCTTACAGCTAAGGTCTCTACTGGCCGTCCATCTGTTCTTTTGGCCATCACATTGTCATACAGTGATATATTATGGACATGATAAGGATTGGACTGACCTTCAGGATAACAATCAGCTCAACAGAGACTCCATGATATAACTGATGGACTATGTTTGAATACATAAAATAGAAAATCCAAACCATCATTATTATTACACTGGTCTCTGAGTAAAATGACATTTTACCACTTGTGTGTTACTGATAAAGGAAACTCAAGTTTCCAAGATAAGTCTGGGGTCAAAATGTGAAATTCTTAGAATGAACAATAGAATAGGTTTTAGTCCAAAGGAATATTGGTCTCAGATCTACCAGATCTACTTCAAATCACTGTCTGCACATTATGATCCATTGACTTTACAGGTTCTTTCTAGTGGAATATTTACTAATCCATTGTATACATGTACATAAACCAGAGTCCTGCACGGTTCTGATTTTGACAAACCGCAACCACCCGTACCCGTCATGTTCAAACCCGTATCCGACCCGTATCCGACCCGTTTTCCGACGGAAAAAAAAATTACAAATCCGCACCCGAACCGACCCGCTATAACTGAACCCGATATCCGACCCGAACCCGGAGGAAAATGTCAGCTTAAATACAAAATGTATTGCCACGAATATACTGAACAGTGACATAGCCAAGGCAGAGTCAAATAAAAATGTTGTTAAACAGTAGCAGACAAATAATAAATTCAAAAACTACGCGCACACACACACACACACACACACACACACACGCTTGAAAAAAGCATCAAGAAGGAAGCCGACAGGAGGCAGCTATACAAGTCCAAACTAAAGAACAGTTTTTAGCCTATGAACCGCAAATTAGACCCGCGATCACCCACGTCCGACCCGAACCGAACCCGTATCCGACACAGCACAACATTTTTCACCCGTTTCGTGAAAATCTGCGGTTCACCCACGGGTCAACCGCGGGTACCCGAACCCGTGCAGCACTGTGACATAAACCACCATATATGTGGAATAACACACCATCATATATATTAAAAACATGAGCTAACCAACACTAAAGTCATTTGTTTTATAGTTCATCTTATTAAAATACCTTTAATGTCTGTAGCAAATACTTTCTAAAAAAAAAAACAAAAAACATTGAGCATAATTAGTAGTAGTAGTATTACTGTTAGTGTCATACGAAAAGGTGCCACATATTCTTTACTCAGAAGTACATAATCTTGTTTAACCCATAAAGACCCAGTGCTACTTTTGTGATTTTTCCAAATGAATGGTTCTGTAGATTCAGCCTTTCCTAATTAATTTATTACAATTTATTATAATATTGTCCTCTGTATTTGTTTTTGAAAATGGAATTGAATTAACTGATTATATAAATGTTCATAAAAACCCAGGAAAAAAATTCCAAATTATACCGAAACACATAAAATGACGAAAAAGTAACTTTTCAGCAAATATATCTATAACTAAATATAAAAACATGCATCTCCATCCACTCATTTACCAAACTCCATGTGTTTTACTGGTGAATCAATGCTGTAGAAGATGACTGTTTCCACATCCCCTACTGAATGTCCAAATGGGTCATATCTCATAACCATAAAAAGTAATTTACACCATCATGTATTAAACATTTAGATCAATAAAATGTTTTGGTCACCAGTTCCTGTTTGGGTATTTGCAAGAAGGTTGTACTAATTCAACATCTATACCACAGCAAAAGTGAAAATTCCTGCAATGTACTCACAATATAAACTCTTCTGGAAGCCAAAATAAGACAGGAGAGATGAGAAATGACTTTCTACAAAAAGGCCCCAGGTTAAGGTTCGGCTCCCTTCCACTGAGGAATGTTGCTGCATTACTAAATTTATTACCACTTTTCCAGCTACAAACTAACCAATATGCACAAACACGAGCCAAGTACAAGCAGCACATTAGTAAGTTCACTGGTGGAAAAGTGGGAGTAAATGTAACAGTGCAGCAATCAGTCTATGCTGTCACTAGTAATATGAGTCACATTTATTCAATAAAAAACTTATGTCATTATGGTTATTGGGTGGCTCTAGCAATAGCTCAGATTTGGTTTGTGGACCTTCTAAGAACTGTGTGGCTAATGTTAGCAATACTGTACTTATTGAACTAGCTAACTAGTGAGTTTTTACTTTTCAAAATAGTACAATACTTGAGTCACTGAATGTATTTTTAAGATTTTAATTAGGATAGAATGTGTTTATAATGACATTTATAATTTGCGGTTGCTTTATTCAAGACTCAATTTACTTAAAACATTGCTGCTCATTGTTATGGAGACAATTAAAGTCCTGTTTCATGGTGACTAACTTGGGAAGGAAATATTGTAAAGAAACATGCAGGTTTGTGTGTAACACCACAGTGGACTGCATCTCTCATCGCAGGTGATACATACCATCAACATAGAAATACAGTAGCTGCTGCCTCGGTACATCTTTCCTCAATCTTAAATAACAACATGCAACATATCAAAAGAGGAAAGACTCACTACAAATGTGTCAATTAAAAACGTATCAAATAAGAATAAATAAATTAACAAAAAAGAGTCACTATTAGTCAGACTGAAGCTGCAGACACCATCAGTGAAAGTTACAATGGTATCACCTCCACCAATTTCAGATATAGTAGTATAGGATAGTCTTTCAACTTACAGTTGTCAAAAAAATGATTAGACCATCAAAAGTCATCAGGAATAATGGTTATGCAATCAAGTACTAACTCCTGTATGCATCATGTGACTAAAACAGACAGAAAAGAAAACATGGAATGAATAAAATCACTGTTTTTGTCAGTAAAATGCCATGCCATGTAAGAACTGAAGTGATTTTGAGGTTTATCCAGAAAATGGGTAGATATCAGGTCTGAAATTAAACTGTTATGAGCTATTTTTGATTTACCAGTCAATTTACATTCCGACTCTCACCTATGATCACGAGCTTTGGGTTATGACCAAAACGACAAGATCCTGGATACAAGTGACCAAATTAAGTTTCCTCCACAGGGTGGTTAGGAGCTCACTCAACAGGGAGGAGCTCAGAGTAGAGCCACTGCTCTTCCACATCCAGAGGGGTCAGCTGAGGTTACTTGGGCCTCTGTTTCAAATGCTTCCCTGGGGAGGTGTTCCTTGTCGTGTCTTGCCAGGAGGACGCCTAAGGCAAGACCTAGGACATGCTGGATGGACTACTTCTCTAAGCTGGCCTGGGAAAACCTAATTAACCCCCAGAAAGCCTGATAACGACCATCAGGTCCCCCGATGGATGGATGGATGGATGGATGGATGGATGGATGGGTGAGCGGATAGATGGAGCTATTTTTGTTTTGATCATTATATTTGTCCAATGAAATGAATTCAGTTGTACCAAGCATTAAACTGAACATGAAACAGAGGAATCCATTTCTTTTCCTGGACTGTGCATATTTTCTTAGTCTGATAGTTTAACAGTTTTACCCCAAACAGGGTCTTGTCAGTCACAATAATCCCTCCCCTAACACCTGACATAAGCTGTTCTCAGTTCTCGAACAGTGCAGTGTGGATCCACTTTTCGGAGATGCACCAGCACAAAGAGGTGTAATATTTAACCTACTAGTAGTATTGAAAAAATAAACAGTATAATAATATATAAATTGTAGTTTTCGCAGAACAAATGAGGAACAAAAAGAAGTATCATACCACTGAGTAATACACAGACATTAAAGCACAGAAAATGTGGGAAGTCGAATAAAGACATTAGTTGGAAAATGGCTGGAATATATTAAAAGATAGAAGGATGTAGTCAAAGAAGCATTATAATGACTGATGAATGAGAATCAAGGAAGAGACTGAGGGAGGAGGAGCTGAGAGCCACAGTCTGTGATCCACCTCGCCTCGTTTCTCTTCATGGCTTTAAAAACAAAACGCCTCTCACATCTCCCTGATGTCCTCATTATTGCCTGTCTGCTCCTGAGCTAGCAGGAAATCTCCTCACATTTCAGGGAAATGTAGAGTTAGATGTTGAAAAAAGCAGGAGAGGAGTCATGCAGCACGTCAGAGAGGTGAAGAGGGAAGGAGGGCAAAATGATGCAAAAAAAAAAAAAAAACGGTGTAGGAATGCAGAGAAGAAAAAATAAACTATCTGGTGCATAATGCATGATGCAGGAAGAGGACGCCGAGTTAAGTGAGGAAACTACAAAACTGGGAAGGATTTGAACGGTCAACAGGATTGTCCTCCTCCTGACCAAAGTTATGTTTTATCATTCCTGCCTAGTCTTTTTCTACGATCATCAGGAGATTCCCTGCAATCATTTTTAGTGTGGTTCAGAAATTCTGAAGATACGCTCCAAAGTATACTCCAAAGCAAAGGTCAAACCTGAAAATCCACTTTTCCAGAGGCTGCATTATTGTATACATTTTTATTATTCCTCTTGGAACTGTAGCCCGATAAGCAATATGTTATCCTGCAGGTGTGAGAATTGTTTTCTGCTGAGGTGACATTACTGGAATGTATAAGAAGTGGCGAAGAAAAACTTAAGAGACACAACTGAACTTTGGACAATGTGCAGTTAAAGGTAGGGGTGTGTACTGGTCAAACTGTGGTGATACGACGCAAATCACAATACTAGAATCATGATTCGATTCAGTATCACAATATGTCATGATACTGTGAACAAGACCATTTTTACCTCCGCTAAGGAACAGCAGAGGTTATGTTTTCATTGGGGTTAATCTGTCTGTCAATCTGTCTGTCTGTCTGTCTCACTGTTAGCAAGGTGACTCAAAACGTTATGGACATATTTGGATGACATTTTCAGGAAATGTCAATAGTGGCACAAGGAACAAATGATTACATTTTGGTGATGATGGGGGGGGGGTTCGGATGTTAGGTCAAGGAGGTTATGTTTTTGCCACCATTGGTTTGTTTGTTTGTCGGTTTGTGTGCAAAATAACTCGAAAAATAATGGATGGATTTTGATGAAATGTTCAGGCTATGGTGGAAATACAATAGATAGATCAACAAATGATTAGATTTTTGTAGTGATCTTTGGTGGTGGGGGTGGGGGGTCTGCCCAAAGAAACTAAGAGATAAAAATATCTGCATTGCTCTAAAAGGCTCTGGCCAATGGGGTCTAGAGAAAGGAATATCTTCCATATTCTCCTGAGACACAGCAATGCATTTTTGTTTTTTTGTTTTTTCACAACTTTACTTTTACTTTTAAAAAAGGTCCACTTAGTCAAGATGTTTTATTCCTCTTTGAGAATGAAACAAGTAATGTGATTGACATCTTTTTAATTTGTTTATTTTTATGGAGTTACATAAATGTCCACTCAGCTGGACAACATGTGTTTAAGCTTTGAAGCAAAGAAACGTGTATTTAAAATGTAATATCAGAGCACTATGATATTTTTAATGCAGTTTTTGTTGAAGAAGAGACTGTTAATTACAGTCTAATAACAACAAACAATTGATTTACACATAAACATGTTAGTGCAGATCAGGTATTAAGAACAGACCAGTTACAGAAATGATATAAACTGACTGATATGGAACTAAAACAACAAAACCATGAATATACAAATGGTAAATGGACTGTACTTATATAGTGCATTTTCTACACCACTTGGTGCCCAAAGCGCTTTACAATTCCTCACATTCACCCATTCACACACACACTCATACACCAGTAGACGATATATATGTATATAAGAGAACATCTGTAGAAGAACTGCCCACTAGAGTGACCAGTATTGAATTAAAGGGTTAATGTAAAATGGTGAAAATGTTTACTTACAGGGTCTCAGGTGGATATATCTTAGTGATCCATAAATCATCTGAATTTGAGACAGTGAAATGGATATATTACAAACTAAAGAAGGTAAAAGGCTATGTGTGTATATGTTTTCTTCTGTTTTGTGTCAAGTGTTAAAGTGCTACTATGCTAAATGCACTTAGCATATGACTTTAACATTTTATATCTTGTTAAGGAGCTAAGGAGGACACTTTACTAGAGATCAAATACTGTTTTCACCACTTCATGACCACCCATTACCAAGTCCCGTACTTGTCATCATATGATTTATTACCAGTGTGGCTAGACTGCCAGACCAAATTCTCCTCACAACCTAAATGTGCAATTCCACTTTCTTCTTGACTTCTTGATTACTTTTACTTGATAAGAAAATATGTGAAGGCTGTGTTACTGTGATCCTGGGGGCTTCCAATTTTCTTAAGATCAGCTCTGTGGTATAAAAACCTATCAGAGCTCTAGAGTCTGATGAAAAACTGTCTGAGAACTCTTCACATCAATAATCTTGGGACTCCAGTGGCTGCTAATTAGGATCCAGTTCAGATCGTCTAGTTATGACAGATCACCATCATTTCACATTAAACACGTTTACATGAGATGCCTTACACAATTATATGTTGTAGGTGAAGCTGCAGTCAGGGCCCCCTGCCGACTGTATTAGCATACTAATAGGATGCATGCTATTTCTAGCTCAAGTTCTTACCAGTGTGACCCAGAGCTGTGGAAAAAAAAAAGCCTTCATTAGCTCCTCAAGGACTGCAGGGGCCACATCACACATGCATAAACACACAAATATACATATATAACACATTTACTCAACACTAACAACAGGAATGTCACATATGCATGCCACAATGGAAAGTTTCAGTATTCAAGGAGGTGTTCGTAATCACTGAATTACAGAGAAGTCTATATTACATGGTGCATTTTTTTAATTAATGTAATGTGCAAACTAAGATTATACTGTAAAAAAAATAAATAAAAAAATTCCCTGTGCTCATCCGGACCTCACAGTTGTGATGTCTTACTATCAACAAAAGGGAGTCATTCAATAGATGATAAAATCAATCCCACTGTGTGTCTGTGTGTTTTATCAACCAATGCCAAAAACTGTGTGAATGGTATAGGAAGCCCCCAAAAGCTCTTCTGGGGTAACATGTGACTGAACAAAAAGTAGGTAACTGGGTAATGACATATTACTGTGGTTAAAGATGTTAATGATACACAGGAGGTTGTTGGTGGAAACTAATATTGGGGCAATTACTTTCTAATGAATCAATCAGAATTGAAATCTGAGGGAGGAGAAGTGAGTTTAGTGTCAGACTGGAAAAATAACCAAAGTTGTAAACAAATTGTTTACAGAATTGAAATCCATTGAGAATTGAGGGAGAAGTGATTGTGGACGACTACGGACAACGACGGTAGACGAAGCGTGATGGCAATAGCTCATCGCGACTTTATCTGGATGAGCTAAAAATAGTGGCTTTTACAGGGTAATAAATGTCTGATTTAACATTTAAACATATAGATTTTGTAGGAGAATAAAGTCTGTTTGGAGTGTTATCTGGAACTTGTCTTCAGTAGGGATGGTGCTCTTTGGTGACAGGCTTAATACATTTCAAAAACAGCACATTACCAAGGCACTCATCCTCTACAAATTTTAAAATGTCTTTATTTTACATTCTACAAGCCTTCATCTAGGAGGCTCACTTACTTTCCTGACGAAGGCTTGTAGCCAAAACGCGTAGCAGGATAGTTTTATTATGGTCTGCCCATAAATTAAAGGCATTTTAAAATTTGTAGAGGATGAGCGCTTTGGTAATGTGGTGGTTTTGAAATATCGATTTTGTATTTTAAATATGTAGATTTTATATTTTACATTTGTAGATTGAACAACAGAAAATATATGACACTTTACATATACCTGCAGGTGCTCACAGTGTTTTTCTAAACCCACTAGGCCTAAACTGGGAGACTTTTAACGCTATGTTTACACAAACCCGGGTATTTTTGAAATGCATATTTTTTAAGCTCCATTTAAAAAAAAAAAGCTTTGTGCACAGAGCAGCATTTCTTGAAATTTACGTTTATATTGATCCACATATATATATATGCTGTCAAGACCTGTTAAACCACGCCAAGCCTGTTAGTGTTAGACCAATGACATCTCCACACAAGCCAATCAGAAGCTGCATCGAGAGTCACCGATTGATTTGATTTGATTTGAATGCTTTATTTTGAACATGTGCAGAATGCAACAATGATCAATACAACAACAACAACAACAATAATAATAATAACAATAATAATAATAATACTAATAATAATAATAATAACACTTCTGGTTACTGTTCCATTCCATACAAGAAAGTGAAGCATGGCCAAAAAGATGCACAATTGCTGACCTCTGAACCCTGATGCATCTCTACTGGTCTATGACTTGGATCAGCTTTATTTTGAAAAGAAAACTTGTGAATATAACAACTGTTAATAAAAGAAATGCTGCTGTTCAGAGTGTATCCATGCTTGTCAGTTGTAAGATGCTGCTCTCTGTGGCATGAAATTATCCTAAAAGTCTGTTTTGGTCTCTTTACACACAAACAGAAAAACTGAGGATTTAAAAAAAGCTTCACTTTTGCAAGAGTTTTTATAAAGATGTGTTTTCAGAGTGTATAAACTAAAGGCATAAACAGAGGTAAATGTCTGCGTTTTCAAAAATACCTGTGTTAGGGTAAACATAGCCTAAGGGTTTTCAGAGTTTTTCTGAGAACAGTTTAACATGTGAATAGTAGGAGATTCAAACTGCCAACCCTTTGGTCACTGGACACAGCCACCTACATATGTAAAATATTAAATTGTTCAATGTTTACTTCTTTATTACTTTTAAATCTTTTTTCTTTTGAGCTCTTATTTTAACATTGCGTTCTTGCATTTTAAACAGTAACACATTGGTTTTCACCAAATAAAAAAAAAATTGTTTTATGTTCCTAAAACAATAGAAATAGATAATTTCTACATACAAATCTGGTTTTATTAACAGACTCTCCCTGTAAAAACTACAGCTATATTTGATTTAATTATTAACACAAAAATCTTCTCAAATACATTATTCGGTTGCAATTTTAAAACTATTTACCGTTAAGTCAACAGTAATTTTTTTACAGTGTAACACATAGGATATTATGAGATATTGCTATTCATGAGTAGAGCAATAATTATCAAATCTTCACATTTCCAACTATGTAATTAATTATCTTGGGAAGTGATATATCTGACTGTGGTTTTTCAGACTAACAAAGAATGTGAGGCAGTAATTAGCACAAAGGGTGACAGAGGAATCTATTTTCACTCCTTTGTTGAGTTTTTTTTAGGAGTGTTGTCTTTAAGTGATAATTGTCTGGTACTTCATGTTTCCCGATCTGGTGATCTTCAGCTGAGTCTTGCCATCACCTTCCCCAGAGACGTAAGTGTATTTGAAATGTGTTAGAACATTATTACCGTCACTTCTACTGACGAACACTTTGAAAGTTTCATGTTATTTGAAATACAACAGAAAAATATAATAGTGGGTCAGTGATGTGATGACTTCAGGTTAAAAATCCCAAAAGACGAAAAACTAATAGTGACAATAACACACTTTTAGAGCTGATATGATCTTTTTTTTTTTTTTCAACCTTTATTTACCCAGGTGTGTCCCATTGAGATCAATCATCTCTTTTTGAAGAGAGACCTGCCCTATCAGCGCATGTATTTGGCCTAAAATAAATACATTTATTTAGATAATGATGACTGTACAATATATATATATATATATATATATATATATATATATATATATATATATATATATATATATATATATATATATATATATATATATATATATATATATATATATATATATATATATATATATATAAAGGGGCTTAATACTTTATAAAAAAAACCAGTCCAAACACATGGTGACACACTGTTTTTTTTTTCGTTTTCAAAATCTCCCATAAAAACGTGTGATTTCTGCCTAAATTCTAGGCTTAAGTTCAGTCTCAGAGTGAGGAAGTGTAGATGTGATAGACAGGAGATAAATCCTTGAGTGCTGCAGTGTGTACACTTCATCTCCACTGTTGCTAATTAGCCACGTCTGGAAGGAACAAGGAGCAGATGCTCCACTGAGCTGAGAAAACAAATACAGTCCCTTTAACGTCCCCTTCTTCTCCTCCATATCCTGTTCCATCTCCCTCCACTTCTCTGAGTGAACGATCACACAGGCACAAAAACTAAAACACAATTCAGGACATGCTCACACACCACAGATAAATAAAGTGATGGCAGATGGTTAACATTTAATGAAGTTGTGTGGCTGTCTTCCTGCCTGACCAGGTGTTTTCTGCCACAGTCATCAAACATTAATTGAGGGAACTGAAGTCAGTGCTGGTGTTGAGCTACTTAACAATGTTACTTCAGCTACAGATAACACTTTTTTTTTAATTAATTGCAAAGAGGAAAAAAAAGGAAAAACAGTACAATTTACAAACAATTAACACCATTGTGCAGGAGAAGATAAAAGCCCAAAAAAGCTTATGTAAAAACCTCCCTGGAAAAATACAATACACAGGGGAACAAGAAAAAAAAAAGTTTAATTTATATCCAACTGAAATAAAAATCTAAATCAATTTACATCTAGAGATTGCAATTTAATTATATTTTTAATATTGTTACATATGGAAAGAAAAATGTTTATTTCTTGTTGTATTTTTAGACCTTATATTTATAAATTATAAAATTGTATAATGTATTTCTAAAGTAAATTATTCAAATCTATTATAGCAGAATCCAAAACAGAAAATATGGGTCTGCAAGAGTCTTGAAACTATGGATTTCTTATAACTTGTAGAATATAATTAATTACAATATAGAAATTTTATGCTTATGTTTTGGCCTCTTGTCTTAGTATCACAGTATGAGGAACTGTAGTGAGACGAGACGAGATGAGACGAGACGAGACGAGACGGGACGAGACGAGACGAGACGAGACGAGACGAGACGAGACGAGACGGGACGAGACGAGACGGGACGAGACGAGACGAGACGGGACGGGACGGGACGGGACGGGACGAGACGAGACGAGACGGGACGGGACGGGACGGGACGGGACGGGACGGGACGGGACGAGACGAGACGAGACGAGACGAGACGAGACGAGACGAGACGAGACGAGACGAGACGAGACGAGACGAGACGAGACGAGACGAGACAAGACAAGACAAGACAAGATAAGATAAGATAAGATAAGATAAGATAAGATAAGATAAGATAAGATAAGATAAGATAAGATAAGATAAGATAAAAAAAAGTAACAGGGCAAATAAAACACAAAAACTCAAAATTAAACACATTTTTAAGTCAAAATATTAACATTGATATTTTTACCCCACTAATACATTCATTAGTATGGACTGACATGCATTCATTTTTCACTATCTGTACATACTGTTAATATTTACTTAATATTGTGTATGATTAGGATGTATTCATGGTGTGCAGTATATGTTGCTTGTTTGCTTGTGTATATGATGTGTATTATTATTTCGATTCAATTCAATTCATTATTTGCATATGTTAAATTGCAAATCAAATTGTCATATACTTATTAATAGTCATAGAAATGCTTTGTTAAGACACAAAACCATCCCCACTACTGCTATGGATGAGGAAAAAACTGATCCTAGCACCTTTATAGATGGATAATTATAAATAACACGTTAAGTTCCATCTTGTTTTAACATGCTATGTATGATTTTTGAAACTGTCGCTTTGCTTTGAAGTAACAACCTTCATATTCCTGATGGACAATACAGACTGCAGCGTGAATACTTGTATATAGTGTGATGTTGAATCCACTGTAATTGGATTTGGATTTAACCATGCAAGTGTTTTAATCCAACTGGGAAAAGTGTTTTTTGTATTTGCTGCTGGAGGACATGTCTGATGTTTGTTCTTTTGTTTCACAGAGCATCGGTTTCACTTCATCCTTTTCTTGTTGTATAATGAAGGCGGAGGCTTTTAAAGTTGCGTTGCTTTTGCTCCCAGCACTTATCCTTGATTACCCTGTGAACGAGTCAAATATTTGATTGTGCCCAGTGCTGTGTCTGTATTTGCGACAGCTGACCTCTATTTTAGTGAAATCTCACAGGATCAAGGCACACAGGGAGCAAATGAATTCACTTTCCTGGATGAAAATATGCAAATAGAGTTTGCACGAGCTTTATTTTACATCACATTACCATTCAACAGAAAATAATACCCATAATGATGACCTCTTGAGGTACATTAATCATGAAAGAAAGGTCTCTTTCAGATTAAGAACTTTAACATTAGAGGTGTCGCTGCAGTTACTTCTTTTAGTATTCTTCCAGTTGGCATCATAGAAGAAGAATCAGTAAAAAACAAACGTGTCAGACTGGAAGCAGACATAATAGAAGGATGACAACAACACCGAGGGAGGATACAGACGACAACGATGCAGCAGCTCAGTATAGTTCGTACTGTTCACTCTGATTGTCATGCTGTGTGTCTGGTCACTTCCTGAAGGGGGCGTGTCCAGGCTTAATCGAGCTAAGGTTGGGTGGCATCTACATGCATGGAGAAATTTGATTACAATTGCATTATCTGACTTTATTATTCCGACTTCTAAAAGTCCAGTTCACTTTAATTATAGTCCAACTAAGGTTCTTACATGGCTTTGAAAACTTCGATATTAGTCAAAGGAAGGCAATTATTCTAATTCCTCTAAGTGCATGTAAATGTACTGATAGTTAACGGAGGGTTTCACAGCACTACCCTGTAATGGAAATGCTATTTCACAGATTTCACTTATTGCAGATTCTTTTTTAGAATGTAACCACTGTGATGAATGAGGAATCATTCCATTTAAATACATTTATTGATTTATTGGCCAACATGACCTGTACGCATATTTTTATGACTTCAGTATTCAACATTGTAGCTCTGAAATATGTCACGCGAACCACATTAACGACACAAAGCTCAATGTTTTGATTAGTTGGTATATATAATACACAAACCAGTACTATATTTGCACCTGATTTTGGTATTCAACTCTAATAAAGAGTAACCATACAGACAGAGGTCAGGCAAATAACCAGCAATTAACTATTAAAATCTTCCAAAACATACAGACATGTTGCATTCTTTGAATAAAAAGATAATTTCACGGTATTTAAACTGTACAAACAGAAACTTTTCCAGTTCATGCAGCATCAGTGTGAGTTAAAAGTTGTCGACCATCCTGCAGAGCTCTGTTTCAATGCACAATATGGAGCAAGAATGGGCAAACCTTTGTAAAAATGGTCTTATCACGCACATACAGCAGGGGCTCTCACCTAGAAACTAAAATTAGACAGAACTTGATAAGGATGGAAAAAGGTGCCAGCTCCCTACAGCTCTCCACTGCTTTTCTTGTCTCTGGAATGGCTTTTAACTGTGACCTTCTATGCAAAAGTAGCAGATTTTTGGCAATACATAGATCTATAACCATATTGACATGACATGATAAATAGCAACAGAAAGTCTCATTTTCTCAATAAATCATGGGTCAGTTTCTGTAGATCCGTCAGCACTTTGTTGTTGATTTCTACACACAACATGACTTTAGTTACACTGCACTCTGGCTTCAATCTACATAAAGTTTAAAGCATTTTTATGTTAGTTGGGTTGGGGTTACTCTTGCATATCAATGATCAAGCTGTCACAACATCTGTTTCTAATATAGTACAAGAGCTGACTTTAAAGTTATTGCATTAAATCTGGCTCTAACATTCCACAATGTAAGATTTTCAAAGGTTTCTGTGTGAACAAACAGAGCCCTTTAAAGTTTCCTGATTTGAAAGAACTCTACAAAGCCCTACAAAGACATTTCTACAACACTCACTCCTGAAACACACACACATTTCAGCAGCTGGCTTTGATGCTTTGTGACTTCTTGTCACCATGTTGTCATCTTCATCATCTATCATTATAATAATCACATTCCCTTCAGCATCCCACTCAAAAGCTCCAACACTGAATCGTGCCAGGCTGGGTCCTCCAGGCTTTACCACAAAGTAACCTTGCACAATAGGAGGTGTGTGTGCATTTCCCTCTCAATTAGGATTTTTTTTTGTGGAGTGATCCAGGCGGGGCCGACAGCACAGCTTGTTACAACAGCTACGAGAGCCGAGGAGGTCAAGCAGAACTCCCCAGGGCAGATTTCCCACTTCAAAGAGATGGTAAGTGAATATAAACCAGCAGTCAGTCTGCACTTTATAGTCTGTGTTGTGGGAGCAGACATTATATAAAACCACATTTACACTGTCAAGATATGCATAAATGATTCCACTCTCTCTCTCTCTCTCTCCACATCTTTCATCTTCTTTTATACAAACTTAGTGTAACTCCACATGCTGTTGATTCCATGAAACTCAGTTTTATTTTTTTACGCTGCCATTTGCAGCCTCTCACAAAGCAAATGGACACGCATGTTAGTCACTTCAACAACCGTTCTCACAGAGAAATGCCAGTAGCTGTTTCATAAACACATTCTATGCTATGACTGAAGTATCGCATTAAAGAATATGCATGGAAAAGTTATAAAATGATGTTGTTTTGCTTTTAAAAATACTAAGTTACTGTGCAAGACAGTGTTATTCTCCCCTTCCTCTACTGTGTTTATTACAGTCATGGTAATGTAACCCATACTACGGTGACCAACAGGGGCAAAAGCAAAAGCATCGACGAAATTCAAATCCCAAAACAACTGCAAATTGACTCCACAACAAAATGGAAGTTCACAAAATAAAATGGGAAAAGAAGGAACAATAGAGGATAGAGGCGAAGTCAAAGACATTAATTTAAGAGTCTAGCGTGAAAAGGTGTAGAGCAGCATAGGTACGTCGCTAATTCTCGTGACGTACCTATGGTGCTCTTCTATTGTAGCAGATTATGGTTAAGTGTTTAAAACATGAAGGGAAACGTACAATTTCACACTAATCTCTTAAATTAATGAACTTCAAGATCATCTTCATCCACCGTCTTCTTCTTCTTCCGTTTTTCTGAGACTGCACCTGTGGGAACTCTATGGAAATCTCTACCACAAAAATTCAGACACTTTTAAAAAGTAGCTAAAGATCCACCTGTTTAGACTTGGCCTTTGTTTGAGTTGTTGTTTTTATCGTTGTAGGTCTGTGTTTATCTGTGTTTATGTTGTTTCCTGCTTTTACTGTATGTTGTTTGTTGTTGTTTTTGCCTCTATTGCTTTTGTAAAGTACCTTGTGAATTTTATACTCTTGAAAGGTGCTATATAAATAAAGTTTATTATTCTTATTATTATTTTATTTGGGGAACTTCTGCTTTATTGTGGAGTGAATTTGCAGCATTTCTCTCTTGCAGTTGTTTTGGAAGTTAGTGTGTTTTGGTATTTGCAGCATTTTCCTTTCATTGTTTTGGCAGTTTGTATGTTTCTGCTTCTGTTTCATTTCTGTTATTGCAGCATTTTTGTCTTGCAGGTTCACTTGTGTTGCATTTGTTTTATGTGTTTGTGTTTTTTGTTTGTGCATCTTAGTTAGCAGTGTTTTGTCGAT
The DNA here is from genome assembly GCA_020466265.1 of Siphamia tubifer. Lineage (NCBI taxonomy): Eukaryota > Metazoa > Chordata > Actinopteri > Kurtiformes > Apogonidae > Siphamia > Siphamia tubifer. Next base: position 24,916,470 of record CM035794.1, on the reverse strand, counting down.
GCGGTGTGTTTGCCCCTGTCAACCACTGACCACACTTTATTTAGTCCAATCATATCCCAAATCATTTAAAAAATTCATATTCACTTGATATCAGACATTGGACCTGATCCAACAAAGATATGAGATTAGCTCATTATAGCTAATGTGTGTTTGAGCACAGCTGCCAAGTCCATTAAGAAATTAGTATCTATTAGGACTGGACACAAATGTTAACAAGTGGTAGGAGGCACAACAAACCCCGCCCCTTGTAAATGTTTTAGCCCTTAATGGACATCGCTCTCTCAAAGCATGCACCTATGGGTTTGACCTTTCAAAGTCACACAAGGTCAAAGGTCATTATGCCATTTTGGAGCCAACATAAAGTTTCCTATCTGTCAATAATAGTAACTGGGTACTTAACATAATTCATCTTGGAGTAACAATCAATCATGTGACCTTAATTTTGACCTTTCAAGGTCACTTAACCCTGTAAGACCCAGACATAATAAAACATAAAAAAAAAAAAATTCAACCACTTAGATGGTGTTGTAGGAGGCCTTTGGAGATGAAAATGAAGTGTTTGCAAAAAAATTATTTTTTTGTAAGGTTTTAGGGAAACGTAATATTACTTATTACTCAGCCCCAGAACAGTATATAACATTAATAATAACAACATAAGTCATATTTTTATGAATGCCGAATTTATTTAAAACAATGTCTAACTAAAAAAACAGGAACACATGCAAGGCAAGCATGTAGGGATGGGCAAATATGTACAGTATAGACATAAGTGAGTAGTGCAGTGATCATACAAGAGTGATAGTCCCAAAAATAGTCCTTGTCCTCTGAAAAGCAAAGACGAACTTCACACTTGCACATCGGCTGGGCAGTCAATGGGTGCTTGGTTTTCTTTGTCCACCTGTTCATAGGCCTCATCATCTGATTCGTCATCAGTATCATCATGCCCTATGTCCACATCACTCTCCTTCCTCAGAGATGTGACTTTTAATAAATGTCAGTTAAATATAACCCATGGAACAGCTGCATCACCTGTCTGCCATTTATTTATAATTAACACTGCATAACATCAACACTAGTGAATTTTAATTCAATTCACAATGTGGTGTAATATGTTAGTCTGTGATGTAGGGATATATTTTATTTATTTATTTTTAATTTAACAATAAAGTCTGACCACATTTGATTATTTTAATTAACTAATACAACTTAGATTGAGGACATCTATTAATCCTGTTAACCCCCCCTCATTAAGCTATTATTATTATTAAGCTAGCACTACATCTCATGTCACCAGTTGAGGAATTCACTGTAGTTATTAAAAGTACTCACTCTGTCAGTGTCATGGTCCAGTCTCTGCACAGTAGCTCGTCTGAAGATTTATCTCTTGGGTCTGTCATTTCCAAGTGTGCTATTAACACAGTGCTATGCTAGTACTGTTAGCGCTAGGCTTACTTAGGTCTTCACAGAGGCTTTAGAGTCTTTCGTAAGACGTCCAGACAAGTTTGATACAGATTTGGTTTTGAAACCGTGTCAAAAAGATATTATGTAAAAATGGAAATGATTCAGTACAAAACCTGCATCAGCATGGGGGGGGGGGGGCGCACAATGAAAACGATGCAATTCACATGCCATACCCTTATGCGCACTGTAAGCCAGTCCCACCAGATACCAGAGAAAAATAGAAGAAGTAATGTGCATGTGCACAAACGCATGCGTAGTGCACACACACCGGACACAAGCAACAACAATAAGACTTCAGTGCATTCACCACTGCTACTGTGTTGTTCGACATTGTTGCTGTTTATTTGTGGGTGACATAGGTGTGAACACACACACGTTTTATTCACCTAGACTCATCCAGATGGGTGCGGAAACAGCACCGTCTCCAGATCTTCCCACTCTGGGACCCATTTTCCAAAGATTTGGTACCCATGACACCAGTCCCATTTTGTTGAAAGGCCAATCCGAAAGTACGCCAAATTCACAGTCATTTGTTTCTGTGGGGATCGGGCCTATGTCAGCAGGTGCTTCATTAAATTACTCATATTGCACCTTTTGCATGTAAATGTCTTTAACACCTGTAACATATGGAAGAATCTGGAACTTCTTGTGAACTGAACTATAACCACACATGAACTGTGACGCTGGTGATCCACTAGACAGTGATGCGAACTCCATGCCACAGCATTCATTCGCAACGCTACCCTTCCCGCAGATGCTAGGTGCGGACACTAGGTACTTTTTGGACATGCCACAATGGCTATTCTTGCCGCGCCGCTCTGAGCCGCATACCCAGAATGCTTTGCGGTAGCGGAATTAATTTCTCATAGAAATGAATAGGGGTGGTGCGGCGCAGAGATCGCATCGCTGTGTAGAGGATCACCAGCGTAACCACATGGTCCACCTTTTCACTGTCTGCACCGCTGCATGTGCACACTGCCACATGTGTACACTGCCTCATGAGCATGTTTCTGTTTAACAGTGGAGAACGGGCGTAATGAAACAACAGCTGTATACGTGTGTGGTAACGAAATATTGATCTCTCTCTTGCTTGCTTTCTGTGTGTGAGCGAGAATAACATAAGTGCCTTGAGGGCAAAAGAAAAAAAGCCACAGTCTATTTGTGGTGCTTGGTATTCATTCTGTGGTGCTGCGCCACAAATTACTCTATGTATGGGAAACACTGCATTTGTATAATGACAATAAAATATTCTATTCTATTATAAACTGTGCTACAGTCATTTTGCCAATTTGACACCTTATGTTCTGTTTCATTCCTTTTATCATTAAGTTCTCATGTTAAAACTAAATTCCTACACAAATTATGATATCTGCCTCAATGCAACAACTCTCATATTTCAATAAAAATATTACACAATCACATGAACAACATGTACCCCCTACACACAGTCACAAAAACCTGTTCTTTATATGAACTCCACATGCCTCTGTAGAAACAAAACTGAAAGCAAAGACAGATGTGATGAACCTCAACTATGTCTAAGCCACCTGTAAACACATAGCACACTGTGAGGAAACAATAAAATGCAGTAATCTAAACCAAAGAAAACAGAGAAGGAGGAAGTCATACAGTCATACAATTGATCTGAAAAAAAAACACCATTTGTAACCACAAAGACCAATTCACAGACAGCATAAAAAAACACGACGGTTCTGGAACAGCAGGTTACATTAGGAAGCTGTTTTTTTATTAGAGCAAAGACACATGTACGTATTCAAGTGTGTCATAGAATTCGAGAATCTTTCCAAGACAATGAAACAAATGCTATACTAAAGGCTGCAGAGTAGAGTAGTATGTTGTACTATCATACTAGAGTGACTTTATAAGGAAAATAAATCCATCCATAAATCAATGAATCCAAATATCCATCTCTCTATTTATTATTCCAATCGCTGAAACCTCAAAATGTCACTATATACCAATGTGTAATGTAATTTTTGTCCAAATCTGTATTTATAACATTAGATTTGCATGGTTTACTAAGAAACAATTGAGATTGTGACTATGATTTTAGTTTGAATTTGCTTCTGTGGTTATCAAAAAAACTATGCAGATAGCCCTCTTAGATGTGTCAAGTGTAAAACACAAACTTTAACATTAATAATACAACACCTTGAAAAGAGTCAACTTGTGTCAACAAAAAACAAAACAAAAAAAACACAACAAATTTCTAACCTGTAGTGTCAATTCTGATGTCAAATCAGTGTTAGATTTTGCAAGCAACAGAGAACATAAATATATTTTAAAAAAAATGCACTATGGGAAAAACATGGGGAACTCATAACACTCAACAACAGATGGTTTCTGACATTTATGATTTACCATAAACATGCATTATGCAACATTACACATGTTTTGTGCAGGCCCTTGGGTGTAAATACCTGGTGAGTTGCCACTGTGTACAAAACAGCTTTAGATGGACAAATGGTTTTAATTTGCTGAATTATGTTGCTCACATATGCATGGTTAAGTCATGAAGACTGTTTTTCTGTCTGTCTGTCTGTCTATCTATCGTGAAAATAACATATTTTCAAACATTAGAACATCAATGTATATATATATATATATATATATATATATATATATATATATAAATAAATATATTAATATTAGTGCTGCACGATATATCGTAAAAAAACTGTGATCTCAGTTCACACCTACACATTTGATGAGAGACGGTTTTTCTGTTTGTTTTTTTCCACCATGAGCTGCGTAACACTTCAGTTTCTCTCTGCTTCTGTAAAGTCCACTGTTGTTGCTTCCATACTGAACCAATCATAAGTGCACCTGCATGGGATTGTGCGTAGCAGCAGGCTTCCTCCCTAAACCAATCATTAATGGACCTACATGTCACGTGATTCAGCGGCAGTCAAGGCAGAAAGACGAAGCACAACATGAGTGAGTGAAGAGATAAGTGAAGTCCGCATGAGGAAAATGGATGAAAACCCAGCAGAGGCCTGCACTCTCAGAGTGCTTTTTCGACTTAAGTTATTAAGTGGGTCGGAAAAAAAGGGAATGCTGTTATTGTGCTTCGGTCGTCTTGAAGTTGGAATTGGAATGCTAGATACTTTAGTTAAAAACTCAAACGCCATTCCTGAATAAATATAGTCATGCCATACACTGCTAGAAATCTGAGAATTTAAGACCAGTCACGAATCAAATTGGTGCTCACAGACAGAAATGTAACAGCTGTTAGCTCAGTTAGCTTCTCAGCTAACGTGAGGCTAACATGTTAACATTACCTGTGTTCACTCCAGTAGCAGCAAAGCTGGACAATACGACCAACCTGTTTATTCACCTCAAACAGCAGTATGAAGAAACAGTACGAAACAAGACCCCTGAAAATGCATGTCCAAAAAAACAGACATCTATAACGGACACTATACAAAACCGAGCTCCGGCAGGCAAAAAAGAAAAAACTGCAGCAATTGCTCATCACATCACTAAAGACATGGCCCTATTTATTATACGGTAGAGCATGTCTGATTAAAAAAAAAAAACATTAGATTAACTACACTCGATGGCATTTTGAAGTTATTATATAGCCAAACAACAATAATTATCAACTAAACTTACTGATAATAATAATAATAATAATAATAATAATAATAATAATAATAATAATAATAATAATCTATCTATTTATCAATATATAATTATATTGCACTTAATTACACTTGGTTCAACAATAGTTCGATGATAGTTCAATAGTTACATATTTTGTTATGCAAATTGCAAGCATGCAAATTTTGGGTTTGAGTTGAATAAAAATTTTACTAAATTTTTTTTTCAAATCGTGCAGAGAATCGTGATATAAATTTTTATCAAGAAAATCGTGATACACATTTTTTCCAGAACTGTGCAGCCCAAATACACTGGATATACAAAACAAATGCCACATAACTGGAAACACTATTTACTGAACTGAGTCGTACCTTAAATGAATCTGTGCTAAACTCTACTCTCTCTCCAATCCTGTGTCTCTTAATTCAGTAAATCACACATTTATACACAAATACCACGCAATTTATACTTTTTGAGTTGTGTTATCAATTGTATTGTTAAGACCTTTCTAAGACTACTGAGAACTAAATTTAATGTCCATTTCACACCCACAGTGACAAAAATCCATAACTCCTAGAATTTAGCAAAATGTATTTATTTACTTCAGCGCCTTGATTCCCACCACCGTCAATCATTTCTCACCAGGGGCTGCAAAATTAACAATACCTGGTTCCTCATTTAAATATAAATTGTAGGGTTGGAACTGACATTACTTTCTTTGCACTTTCATTGAAACACAATAAAATGTTAGTTAACGCCAACATAACTTAAAACCTACAATATCAAATGTCATACATTTTAAAGACTTTTTTAAGACTTTTTAAGAGCCCATAGGGTCTCTGATTATAATAAATGTTTATGCTGGTGCTCAAACAGACTAGCAGAACCACAGCAGAGTTCAACTACTAGACCAGAGTTTTACCTGAATACATATTAAAATATAACATTTCCAAGCACGATATAATCACAAATAGTTTTTGTCATACTAGAGTTTTTGTGAAGAGAAACAGTGCAAAGACAAATGAAAGGAGAGCTGAATAAAGTGGTTGCTCACTGATCTGAGAGTTGACAGTTTCCTCCGTCTACTTCGGCAGCAGCGCAGAAACTCATTATTATCCCGTCTGTGGGTGGTCTTCAGTCTGTTAAGTGCTGACAACAAACAGCTGCCAGACAAAGACTCAACTGAGTAGAATAAAGGCAGTATTATATTTCTTTGTTTTGTTGTTGATTTTAGCTATTTTGAGATAAACTCCTAATTAGCAGCGGCCAGCGTTAAATGTCCTGGTCGTAAAAAAAAAAAAAAAAAAAAATGCACAGGATGAAGGAAATGTCTTGGTCTTCCAGGGTTTCCCAACAAATACAATACACAATTCTTAAGAGATTTTGCCAAATGTCACAACTACGATTTCCTTTATATACGACAGAACAATGTTCAATAATAAAAAGCTCAACAGGGAAACAAAACCTTATTGTATTAAATGTTTTTGGTTGCACTCACACTTTTCAAATGAAAACAATCTCTGTCCTCACTGGTGTTTGGGCAAAGCTTCAGAAATAATCTCCCTATGTTCCAAAGCCTGAAAAACATATCAAATGACCAGGGGGCTGATAATACCACCGGACACAGAGATTATCGCAAATTGCAACAACAACTCGCCTGCTGTGAATGCAGTCAGTAACAGCATGATAAAATGTAGAGCTGAACTAAGTAACATTGTGGGCGGTAGGAAACCCACGTCTTACAATTAAAAGACACAGACACCATCCCTGCACCTAAGCCCAGTAGAAACCACAGTAGCCTCCTATTCTCTGCTTTTAAGTGTTTTTCTCTGCCCAAAGATACCCTCTGAACTTCCTTTCATTTCTTTCAGATTATGGTAACGTCTCTGGTCTATTCTCTATTCCAACTTTTATGCTCTCCTTCTCATCATTCATGCATTATGTACAACGTTCATCTCTAGCTCCTATAGTTATGTAAAAAAAAAAAAAAAAAAAAAAAAAAAAATCATATAAGTCCTTCCCTCATCACATGAAGCAGAAAAAGCTGGATGGATGGATGGATAGATAGATAGATAGATAGATAGATAGATAGATAGATAGATAGATAGATAGATAGATAGATAGATAGATAGATAGATAGATAGATAGATAGATAGATAGATAGATAGATAGATAGATAGATAGATAGATAGATAGATAGATAGATAGATAGATAGATAGATAGATAGATAGATAGATAGATAGATAGATAGATAGATAGATAGATAGATAGATAGATAGATAGATAGATAGATAGATAGATAGATAGATAGATAGATAGATAGATAGATAGATAGATAGATAGATAGATAGATAGATAGATAGATAGATAGATAGATAGATAGATAGATAGATTAATTCCAGTCTGGTGTGCTGCTGCTTGGTTGGAACAAAAGGTGTAAATGTGAGAGTGAATGGTTGAACTTGCAACACATTCAGTTTGTACCCCAACGTCACCGATAGGCTCCAGCACATTCACATCCCTCACAAGGACTATGTGATTCAGAAAGTGGATGGATAGTATTTGGTTTTTAATTAAAATGTAAGAGCTGCAGTAGCCAAAATCAATGCAAATAAATAACATTGGGCACCTGGAATTAATCCTGATTGCCATCAAGGGCAACTCACTACTCCTACCGTGTGCTATGTGCTAATGCTAATTGTTAATGCTTAGTAATGTGTGTGTGTTAGAATGGGTGAAATGCAGAGCTTGAATATCCCTAGAATGACAATAAATGAAGTTAACCATTAACAAACAATTTAGTTTAGGACAGGAAATAATTAAGTGTAGACAAAAATGGTCAATTTAAAACCTTACATTCACTAAAAAAAACTGTTCATTGGCCCTCTGGTCTTAACCGTGTTTCAGTCCAGCTGATGTTCGATTACCATTTCTCCATGTTCACACCTGAACCCCTCCAACTATTAATAAGACCCCCACCCAACTGATCACCACCAAATTTGTATCACTTCTTCCTTGTGTCAGTATAAACATTTCTTGAAATTTTCATCCAAATCCATCCATATGTTTTTAAGTTATCTTGCTAAAAAACAAACAGACAGACAGACAAACCCTGATGATTACATTACTCCGTCATTTGTCTGCGGAGTCATGATTGTGTCTATGTGGAGTTTTTTTGGACATTTGAGTATCAGATTTATGGATGCATTACTAATGTTTAGCACAATTATGGTATGTATTTAGGACAATCAAATGAAAGATCTGGGGACACCCTGTTGTAAACCCCTTAGTATTTTGTATTTTTCACTTCCTGAAGCATTCCTGAATGAGTTCATAAGTTCATAAAAACACAGCAATGACCACTGGAGAGCAATTTGTCTGCATACTATTTATACTAATTATCATTCAATTCAATTTTTCCCCTCAAAATGTCCTGCAAGCTTTTCATTTTTAAGCTGAAAAATGAAGGTTTAATATTCATTAAACGTATTTGTTGTTAATTAGCATTTGTACATGTCTGTTTCTCCACTATAGCTTTCCATGTGCTAATCTCTTGTTCATCTTCATGCTTTCTTGACTTCCAGACCTTTTTATCTCTGACAGATATCCAAACTCTCTGTCCCTCAACCAGTTAGCCTTTTCAGAGGATCTACTGGCAGCTGCCGAGGTTTAATTAAGGCTCAAATTAAATCAGCAGCAGTTTAATCTTCTCTGGATTCCAAACAGGCAGACAGGGACTGGGAAGGCAGTCTGTGATGCTGGCAGCCTCCCATTAAGCCTTCTTGTACAAATCCCATAACAACACACAGACTTACCATGTTACTAACCTCCCTTTTGGCAACAAACGTAACCTTGTCCTCATATATAATGTCATTTACTGTTTAATGTTGCATTCTCATTCTGTCAAAAGTTGTCTGGCTGACTGGTATTGACTTGGCGGCTGTATATAATCCTGTGGATTCCAGACGCTACAGCCTTCATAACTGCATCCTGCCTTCAAACAGGGAGGGAAAATGTTCACTCTTTCTTGTTTCACTGGCACAGATGCCTTCATATCCAACACCAGCAACCACAGGTATTCGTACTATGTAATGTCCCTTCATCCAGAGCCTCACAGCACGTACTGCAGAATGCCAGAGACAAAACCTGTCTTATTATGTTTCAGAGGAAAACAAGTGGTGCCAGGGACAACAAACCCCACCCCTCACAAACATTTTAGCTCTGGCTGGACATCTCTCTCTCTCCCTCTCTCTCTTTCTCTCTCTCTCAAATGTGAGAATATGGGTTTGACCTTTCAATGTCACTCAAGGTCAAAGGTTAAGATGCCATTTTAGAGCCAACATGTAGTTTCCTATCTGCTAACATTAGTAACTGAGTACTCATCACCACACTTTTTAATTGTTACGACCATTTAAAATAATCTGGCCTTGATTTTAGACCTTTCAAGGTCATTTAAGGTTTAAGGCCATGACCCCATTTGAAGCCCACAGGATTCCTATTTGTCAATAAAAGTAATAAAGTGTCTATCTCCAGTTGTTTTTATGTTATAGTCCATTTTAGGTAACACCCCCCGACCTCATGAGTCAAAAGCTGTACATACAAGATGCAGAATTGAAAGACCAGCATTTTGGTGCTCACTGGGAGTCTAAGATTAATAATGCAAAAGTTATACCCAACATTAAATTTTGACCTTTATTATCTTTGACCTAGTTTTTAAATTTGTCTTTCAAGGCTCTGATGTCAATGCACATCAGGAGTGAGCCAAAAAAGGAGCTATACAGGAATGAAAAAGAAAACCCTGATTTACCCTGTCTCTTATCATTGCTAAAATATATTTATATTCACCTTGACCATGACCTTTGACCTACATTCACTAAAATGTAATGGGATCCATTCTGGACCACCTCACACTTTTACTGAAAATTTCATAGTAATTGGTCCTGTAGTTTTTGGTTAAAGTTCCTGACAGACAGACAGACAGACATACAAACAAGCGGACAAACAAACAAACCAAAAAAAAAATTACCTAAAACAATAGCCCTCTCCCCTTTCAGGTGTTGGGGTAATTAGCAGCTTTCCTACATGTATAGTGCTCCTAAAGGTGTTGTAAAGACATTGAAATATGAAGAAAACCCTGCTGTACATGGGTGTGTGAACAGTATATTTTGGATCACAGATGTGTCCTCTGATCTGGCTGCAGTGTTAAATGTCTGTAATGATGGACCTGCCAAATGTGAGAGGGAAGGGTTAATGTGGAATGGCTGTAATCAAATTAGTAAGCTGTTTGTAAACAACAGATAAAGGCAGATACAGCATCCCTCTGGCTGTCAATGGCTGGAACACTGACATTACTCAGAGCTCCACCTACTCTTGACACTTGCCGTTCCCAAACACACGGCACACGCCCAAAATGCAGACAAAATACCAAACTGGAATACACAGCAAATACATAAACAGCACGTAAAAGAAGTACTTGAGGGAAAAAAAAGGTAATTTTATTGAATTTATATGGCATCATCTGGGCAAAGAACAGAATAAAAGACTAAGCATCTGGAAATTTAAAGGTGTCATTCCGCTGAAAACCACTTTTCCACGCTCCTTATGGAATGTGATGGGTCACACCGAGTTACCAACACATGCTGCGTGGTGTGTCCCCTCCACTGGCTGTATTTACCATTCATAGAAAACAACAGAGAAAGGAGCCCGTCCCCCATTGCAGCAAATCTAATGTAGCATTAGCATTAGCATCTACAAGAGAAGACGGTGCCACAGTAGCTGATGCACAAACTGGAATAAAATGGCGGATCAAACTGGTTCATGTGCTCTCTGTGGAAATAAAGCCTTGTTTTTTATACTGCAAGTTTTCAAAACAAGTGACAGCACGAAACCTACTGTAGCTTGATGCTACTGTAGGATAGTAAACACACAGAGAGCCAGTGGGGCAGGGGGAGTGTTTCTTCATGCAATCTGAGCCAATCAAAGACGCCTTATCACAGTGTCATGGACATGTACGAGGACGTATGGATAAACTCTGTTGTTCGACCTCAAGTCATCGTTCTACCCTTCAAAAACAGCTGTAAACAAAACAATCTGGACGTTTTTTGTTTTAAATAGAAACAACACACAATGCATTCAATAAAAATGGAGAACACAGTAATTTTAATGAAATAACCATGGAATGACTCTTGGTATATCAAATGACTGCAATTGTTAATCAGATTAATCACAGATTTGCATTGTATTAATTTAGATTAATCATAATAAAACACTTTATGTTGGTCTGGGGGCGGGGGGGGGGGGTCAGATTTCACACAACATACAAAAAATCCACTAAGAAACATCAAAGAGGATGTTTATGGATGTAGTGAAAGAGGACATGAAGGTAGTAAGTGTGAAAGAAGAGGATCCAGTAGACAGGGTTAGATGGATGCAACTGATTCACTGTAGAGAGGTGAAAGGAGAAGAAGATTCTATTCTATTCTATTCTATACATAACATGTCCTCACTGTCAAATGTTTTCAAATGAGGGTGAGATGATCACATTAACAAGAAAGCATCAGCTACTGGCTATTGTATTTCCTGCTTTGAAATATCATTATTCCAGTCTTTATAATGCATTCAGTTATTTACTTCAACTGCATTTCCTTAAGGGGCTTTTTATCCGTATATGGGGTTGATCTCTGTGTCTGTCATTATGCACAAATGCACAGACTTAACATCTTTACCCTCACTCATAAAAGCTCCCCATACAGTTAGAAGATAAAAGTATGTGTGCACTGTCTCTTGTCTGTCTTTTCTTTCTGTTGAAACTCCAGTGCTTTGAACGGTGTCTGTACTGTCCCCCAGGAAGCCGACCACCTTGCAGATGAATGATTCAAAGACAAACTTGACTTTAAAGGCGTTCTCTACCTGACTTCGCTCTGTAATTTGGGTCTGTGCATGAACAAAGTCAACGCTGTTTGTTTACCATGACTTTAGCTGTGAGAGAGAGAGAGAGAAAGAGAGAGAGAGAGAGAGAGAGAGAGAGAGAGAGAGAGAGAGAGAGAGAGAGAGAGAGAGACGCACACCAAAAGGTCTAAATCCTGCAGATAGACATTCGTATCCCTGCTCATATGTTGGCTGCCTGCTCCTCACTTACATTATCACACTTACACAGCCCTGTCTGAGCTTTACACCACTACAGCTGCTATTACACAGGCTCACTGCTCTGTGTGTGACTTGTAGATTATTGAGGGTTATCATAACGTCTCGTGCAAATCTAGAGGAAGACACAAGAGTCACTGTTGAGTTGAGTCGGGCACCGGAGGCTGATCATAGACCTGGAGGATATGATGAGCACAGTGGATCAGCATTAAATATACACAGACTGTGGCAGTATCATGGAGTGGAATGAAGAAGAAGAAGAAGGTGACTCTACATTTAAACTCAGTGATGAAGTCATATTTGATGCACATGGGAAAAGTCAACAGAGGGCAGCATTATGCCAATGAAGCCAGTATATTGGCGGGTTGTTTTTTTTTTTTCTTAACCTCTTACACTGGTCTACAAATAAAATGCTTCCAGACTAAAACTAATGAAATGTTCTCACATATGTGTTACTGATAAAGAAAACTCAAGTCTTAAATGCTGGTTGGCTGAAGTTTCCAAGATAAGTCTGGGGTCAAAATGTGAAATTCTTATAATTAACACTCTAAAATGTGTGATTGGGTTTAATTAATATGAACAAAATAAATAACATTAAACTCTACATGAAAAAAAGGACTTTGTGCAGATTGGTATATTGTTATGTGAGACATTTTAATGACATTTTAATTATTTATCAATGACATTTTATTCGTTTTTGTTTGAGTAATATCAGTTGAAAATCACTGAGTAGAAATTAATTATATTTTATCATTAAATTCAACAACATATAAATTAATGCCATCCAGATATTTAGGAATATGAATTAATTCCACCTTAGTAAGTCTAAATGATTTTTTGTGCAGCATTTGGTATATCTGAATTTCTATTTTCTAGATAACTAGTAAATATTGAACAGTTTTCCCCTATAATTGATTTGGATTTACTCAACATGCGCTAAATCTTTTAACCCTTTGTTGTCATTTGTTTTATGATTCATCTTATTAAAGTATGTAAGATTTAGCACATTTAATGTCTGAAGCAGATACTGTACTTTCTAAAAAAAATAATTGTAGCGCAGTGTAAATTGTAATTACATCTTTTTGGATCTATTAAAGATACCATTATCCCATAGCAGGGAAATCCAACTGTCACAGCAGCAGATGATTTCAAACCAACAGTCTGAAGGGCTGAAGTGTTGGGTGCAGACACAACGTCATTCAATATGGCAAAGTGTCTTGAATGCTTGTGAATAATACTGTCACTGGTGAAATCATTACTCATACAGCTGCAGTAGTATTTCATTTCTTCTGAGCTGTGGCAGTTTTACACATCACATGATCCTCCAGCACATGGACCTGAAGATTTTCTCCAGTTTTGTGGAAAGATCAGGTGCTAAACTGGATATTTTCTGATGCTTTTCACAATTTGGACCCTGATTATTATTGTATTCAGAAAAAATACCCCAAAGAGAAGCGATCCAATATTGAAGAAGTAATGACAAATGACTACTTTAAAAAGTTTATTAAAAAAAAGAACACTCTTGGGGCAAATATGTCTCATTTTTATCTAGAGTCTTGGAGACATGTAAGCAGAGTGTTTCTTCAGCTTAAGGCTGCACTTTACAATGGTAGTGAATAGACTGGAATTAATGGGAAGTGTATGGGACTTCAGGGTGAGAACATTAGACTGTTCAGAAGAAGGAGGGGTATTTATGGTCTAGTCTACTTTACCCATGGAAGAAGAGGAGGAGGAAGAAGAGGAGGAAGAGGAAGAGGAGGACGAGGAGGAGGAGATGGTGGAGATGAGGGAGGAGCAGACAAAAAAGGATGAGGAGAACAAGCAGCAAAAAAGAGGAGGAGAAAAAGGAGCAAGAGAAGGAGGGAGTAGAGGAGGAGAAGGAGAAGTACACATAGGAGGATGAGGAGAACAAGGACAAAAAAGGAGGAAAAAGGAGGAAGAATTGGAGGAAAGGGAGGAGAATGAGGAAATACAAGAGGGGAAGAAGGAGCAGACAAAAGAGGATGAAGAGAACAAACAACAACAAAAGGAAGAGGAGGAAAAAAAGAAGATGATAAGGAGAAAGAAGAAGAGGAGGAAAGAGAGGAGGAGAAGAAGAAGGAGGAAGAGAAGGAGGAAGTACAGGAAGGGGAAAAAAGCATGAGGAGGATGAGGAGGACAAGATACAAAAATGAAGTGGAAAAAGAAAGAGGAGGAGGAGGAGGAGAAGGAGGAGCAAGATGAGGAACTATAGGAGGGTGAGGAGAAGCAGATACAGGAGGATGAGGAGAACACGGAGCAAAAATCAGGAGGAAAAGGGGATGATGAGAAAGAGAAGGAAGAGGAAAAGGAAAAGGAGGAGGAGGAAAGGAGGAGGACAAGGAGAGAGAGGAGGAAGAGGAGAGGGATAAGCAGCAGACAAAGGAGGCTGAAGGGAACAAGGAGCAATAAAGAGGAGGAGAAGGAGAAATAGAACGATAACAAAGGAGAGAAGACGGAAGAGGAAAAAGGGCGGCAAGGAGGAGCAGATGAAGGAGAATGAAAAGAACAAGGAGAAAAACAGAGGAGGAAGAGGTGGAGAAGGAGGCCTGGGTGTTGTATAGTTTACAGACAGTGGGTTTGTTCTGTTCAGGTTCTGACAAAAAAACAATATAATAAAGAAATACACATCTGCTTTCATCAACTTTCACACATTTTTACAGTGTTCACACATTATTTTTCCATCTTTCAAAACCTGACAGAGCAACATCCTACAGCAGATTTTTTTTTTTTTAATTTGGAGCCAAAGACAACAGTTAATTTGAATGACACTAGTGTGAGACTTAAGTCATCTTCACATTTATTCCATGTTCAAAGAAACTGAAGGACAAAACAAATGAAACAGATACTGGAAGTAAAAAAAAAAAACTGCTTCATATGTAGGTGCACATTTCACACACACACACACACACACACACACACACACACACACACACACACACACACACACACACACATACACACACAGTATTTATCACTACAGAACACTGATGCTTGAATATATGTAATTAACAGCTGAAATAACAAACTAGCACAGATTTTAAAAAAAACAAAAAAAAACTATTCTTAACTGAACATCAAAGGTTACTGTCCTTCATATTTTCTATTTTCTTCTGGTGAAATTCAAATATATCAGAGCAAAAATAGCAGCTTCTCTTATTTTTTTCCCATTGCTATCTCTAACGTCCTCACTGTTATTCCTTACATCCTCTTCTTCACCCCATAGTAAATTTACCGCTAACCCTCTATGGAAAATCTATGCTTCATACATTGTAATGAGTGTATTCTTTAGTCTCCATCTAAATATAGTCCTACTTACAACACTTTTTAAAAACCTATGCAAGAAAATCTTAATTTATCCAGAATTAACACCTGATGATTGTCAGTGACAGCTGGCATTTAATTCTGCATCCAGCGAAGACTCAGAAGGAACGTATTAACAGGTATTAAGGGCCAGATCTGCAAAATGATTGTGGAGTGTTTGTGTGTGTGACAGTCATACAAATGAGACACAAATATTACATGTATCTCACAAAGCTTGCACCAGACTGACTAGTGCCAAAAGGCACCTGGGGAGGGTTGGCTAAGTTGGTAAAGGTATGGAACCAGGACAAAACATTAACAATAGTAACCAGAAAGAAATCTAATGTGAATTTCAATACAATACAAGAAATGCAATGTGTTTCTTCTAAAAATAGTATGTGTTCAAATGAGTGATTTATTTGCATAACTCACACCTCATAATTGCTTGTAGCTACGTTCTCTCGATAGCAAATAATATGCAAAGAAATCACTCATTCAAACACATATTGTTTCGAGAAGCAACACGTTTTATTTTCATGACCCCAGGAAACCTGCTGGGACTACTTTCGCTTTGACCAAAACCGGACCAGAACTCAACTCACAGAACACTATCACTATAAATTAAAACGGTTTGGATTGAACCTAGGGTTAAGGTTGGATCCAAGTTAATGTTCCTAGAATAACCAGCTTCTGAGACCTGCCTTGGAGAACCTCTACCCCCCAGCCTGACCAGGAGGCCAGTTCTTCCACTCTGAAGGTTCGAGTTTGAAGCCAGGAGGACCACCCTTCCTCTACGCCCCTCCCACCCCAGATGCTCTACATCCACCATGAGCCGACAAGACAGGAGCGGACCACCTGAGTGGTGCCTGGATCATGTACTCATGGTCCTGCTCAGAAAAATCAACCTAATCAACTATTACTCAAAAACACAAAATGAAAATAAAATTCATCCAAAATCAATCAAATCAATTTTATTTACCCAGCCCTATTGACATGTATGATTCCAGTGAGAACCAAGCAGTCTTTACAGAGGTGATGTGAGGTGAAGTGATGGAGTAAAACATTATGATGCAACAGAAAAGTTAACTTTCACCCTTTTTGAATACAAAGTCATCATTTTATTCTATTTGTGTGCATTCATAATTTGTACAGACATTCTTTTGTGTTGTTAAAAATGTGCCTCATGAGGTCACAGTACCCTTGACTTTTAGCTAAAGTTCTAAAGTTTCTCAAGTTTCCGCTGTGTTCATCCCAGCGCTTAAGTGAACATTTGTGCCAATTTTTTTTGGAGAGATTGCATAAAGCTGTTTGTAAAAGAGCACATTAAGATGACTGTCACTGGTATGAAGGAATGTAATATGAAGGCATAAGTTAGTAAGTTTTGATGTTGCCTTCAGAAGATGTACCATACACATACACACAAACACCAAAAATATATATTAAAAGAATCTCACACACATACACACACACACACACACACACACACACACACACACACATTCTCACACTTTTAAAACCCTGCAGCCCTCTGGACGTTTGCCACACTTCTAAGTGACAGATGCCCCAGGGCAGTTTGCCTAAAATAACCTCTAATACAGATTAAACTCAACACACACACACACACACACACACACACACACACACACACACACACACACACACACACACACACACAGTGCCTCCTCTGCATGCAAAGTTTCAGTGTGTTATCAGCTTGCCCAGCCCAGTGGCAGCAGGCTAATTCCAGAAAATTCCAGGCCAGCTTAAACTGCAGGGAGGCTCCAAAAAACATCTGGACTGTGGCGACCAGACTTGCACATAAAGGCACACACTACACTCACACTTATGCAAATGTGAAATAACACACTAATGCTCCAACGCACACTCACATGTGGAGGCTATTCATTTACGCTGTGTGCAGTGTAGCATTACACCACAACACTGGTGGTTTTTAATGATCTGGCCATGTGCTAGACACACACAGAGCTACACAACACTTTTTTACTAGTATACATGTATCGTGCACAGCAACTGGTTTCTGAATTTCACTTCATGACAAATGACCTGCAGGGACTTGTAACCTGCTGCACCCAGATAATCCATCATAATATTGCTCCCATTACTTTTTTTAATCTTTTACATTCCTTTTAAAATGCAAAAGATACAGGTTGTTAGTTTTTTTTTCCATTTTAAAAGCAGCATTAAATTATTATCTGTCCATTTGGGTTCAGTGTAATATGCAGAAAAGACAATAGACACATTATCACCTTATCACAGCATTAAACTTCTTAAGATTGGCAAAGTAAAATCCAAGAAGGGTTGCAACTAATGATTATTTTCACAGTCAACTAGTTTGTTGATTGTTTTCTTAAATAAACAGTTTGCTACAGTGCCATGTAATAGCTCAACATGACATTCTCAAACCCAAAGATAACCCCTTAACTGTCAGAGAAGAGGGAAAACATACAAAAAATTTACATTTAAGACTCTACTCTTACAGGAATTTAATAAAATAAATGCCTTAAACCAAAATCCCTTCTTATCAAAATAACTCAGTGGTTGACAACGGCGCTACAGGTGCGTCATGGCCAAAACCAACAGACTCAAAAAGCCCCAAAGCCATTACAACTTTGAATGTTAATATTAACTGATCTTATTAACTGATTTTAATGCAATATTAACTGCTTTTGATAACTATATATCTAGTTCTATTTATTACTATTTATTCATCATCACACACAGTCACTTTTAACCTGCTGCTTATTCTTATGGTCTTTGTTTTATGTGGTCACACTTTAAGGCTGGCTTTTAATGTCACTGGCTACATTTACATGATGTTTTTTCATTCAGAATAATTTATTCTGAATTAAAGATGTCTCCTTCGTGTTTACATGGAAATGTTATTTCAGAATAAAGGTTTCTTTGGGTAACGGGTGTAATCCACTCTAGTTAATTTGGCGATAGGAGATGCAGAGGGAGGTACAGAGAGTTCTGATTGGACAGAATGTCCATGTGACATCTAGTAGTCTACCGGAAGAAAACAACACAAAATATGTGGAGCATGACAGAAATGACAGAAATAATGTTAAAGCAGAAATAAGTGTTTCCATGTCAGAGGAATGATCAAATTCAGAATTAAGAGTGGATTAAACCAGTGACTTTATTCGGAATTAAGATTAATTCAGAATAGTCTATTTCAACTGGAATTAGGTGTTTACATGGTCATCTTAAAGAAGAATGAACCTTTATTCTGAATTAATCAGTAATAAAAATTCTCATGTAAACAGGCCCACTGTACTGCTGTACAATGACACATTCTGATTCTTTTAATTCTGAAATAATATCATTTGTTGTACTTCTAATAACAACTACTGGGAATTTATTTATAGTTTGATTCTGGGACAATTAACAGTGATTTCATCTCAAAGTTGTCCACCATTAAACTACTGAAGCTGGTGTATGTATTCTGTATTTACTTGGGCTTTCTGATGGGAACCGTTGCCCTGAAGCTGTCTTCAAAGCCACCAGTCTCTAGTGGACGCTGCAGTTGTAAGCCAGAGCTTCAGTCAAGGGCACTTGAAGATTTATGGTGTAGGGTACAGATATAGTCATCCACCTCATGTTCCCAACTCTTACTTACTTACATCCCCTGCTGATAAAAACCCTCTAGCTTTACAGAAACCCCAATGGTGAAATACACCTTTAAAATCTGGTGTCAATTCAGTGACCACTTCAAATTCTATCGGTGCTCTCTAAAGCTCTTCAAACTAACTGAGGAACCACTTATAGTCTCTATTAGTTACAGACACTTATGCACATTTCTCTTGTTTTCAGTGTTTTGTGGTCAGAATTAGCTTTATTTCACTCTCAGTATCCCACTTTTTCTGATATTCAAACTTTTATCTGTGAAACAGTGTTCTTTTTATCTTAGTTTTTTAGTTCTGATATAGTATTTTAACTTATTTATTTTTATTACCCCGCCCCCTGAAAGTAGAGAGTAGTATTGTTTTTGGAAAGATGCAAGATGGCCCAGAATAGATCCCATAAAATTTTGGTGAATGTAGGTCAAAGGTCAAGGTCACATTCACCAAAAACATGCTTTCGCAATGACACTCCTCTACACCTTTTTTCAAGAAAGTATTTGCTTCAGACATTAAATGTACTAAATCGTACATATTTTAATAAGATGAATCATAAAACAAATGACTTTAGTGTTGGTTAGTTCATGTTTTTAATATATATGATGGTGTGTTATTCCACATATATGGTGGTTTATGTACATGTATACAATGGATTAGTAAATATTCAACTAGAAAGAACCTGTAAAGTGAATGGATCATAATGTGCAGACAGTGTTTTGTCCACTACCTGCTGGTGATCGGTCAAAATAGGCCTGAGATAGAGATAGAAATGAGCTACCAGCAGCTAAAATTGACAATAATTTCTACAAATTGACATTATTACATCAAAATATGTTACTTTTTATTTGGAAACCTTACTATTGATATCATATAATGCTCCCATTATGGGTAGACATTTTTAATATTTTATTTTTCTAATACTGAATTTAGATTTTGTGCCCGTTTAACTAATGTGAACAATAACACCCAGCCAACTCATGTGCATAACATTCATATCAAACAAAACTTACTTCAAACTTACTAACATCAATATCCAATCTATCATATGCATGTGATTGATTATATGTTTGCTGGTCAAAGGCACAATGAAATAAATATACTATCAAAGTATTACTTACATCCAGTGTCCAAGTCAATTGCACATCTGGCTGAGGATGACTGAACTGATGGGGTTTTTCTCTGTGAAAACACTTGGGGGTCCAATGTGACAGGATGCCCATTTTGACAGAACACCAGCATTTCATTTAACTTCAGCTGTACTCAAACCCCAAAAACATCATCAGACCAGCAGAGGTTGGAAGCTATAAATAGCATCTTTAGTTCCACTAGTTTTAATGTGCATTTATTTTTTTTAAATAAATAAAACAGTGACTCTTTTAGCCTGGCGGGGGGAGCAAGTACTGAGGGAAACCCTGTTAAAATATTATTTATACCTAGAAACTCAATAATACTGTCGATTAATACACTTTCTTTTCTTTTGTCACCATGGCAACGTTCCTTGGCCACTGAACAGATATTTCCAGCTGTTGGAAGTGTTTTGTAGTGAACTATCACCACAAAATGCACCTAAAACCACCAGTGCCAACGTGCTTACAGTGGTAAACATGGAGGACAACTGGGTACAACTCATGACGTAATGTGGAACTCTGGCTGCACTCCCCAAAAATCAGCAGGATTTAATTTATAAAAATCGTGATTTTTTTTCCCAAGATTATTGAATTATTGAATGGGGTGCCAATGATAAATTATTAATTATTTCACAACAATGTGAGTATAGAGATGATATTAAGTATTGGTAGTTGTTAAAATGACATGAAATCTGTTCATTTATTTTCATTAGTTTTGGTTAATACCTGACATTTTGGGCCTCCGAGTCATTTGAGTCTCTTCCCTTACGTGTCATTTATAATGTGACATTGTGAACTATAACATCTTTGCCTCTTCCCTATTGCATATTGAGTATTGTATCTCTACATGCATCCACAAGCAGCCATGCAGATGGAGGAAATTTCTGGTTTAGCCTCTGCTAATTTCATTTTTAAATGAATTTTGTAGTCCAAACCTTTGTCTGACCTTTATATAGCCTTAGCCATGATGTAATTTTAAACACTATCAATTACAATCCATGTTGTAGATTTAGAATATATGACTATTTAGGAAGGACTGGTAATGAATATGAGCTGTTGTTTAGACATGAGGGTTTGTTGGAATTGCAAATGCTGATGATATACTGATGATCAACATCCAGTCACTGTGTTTATTCTTCCCTTTAACAGTAAAACATCTTGTTTTACTATAATGGAAATAAGGATCTCTGTTTTTCATTTTGTTTAAAAACATCTATCTGAGTAATTGCTAGTACATGGCAACTTTAAAATCAATGCAAGTTGATTCTTTCAGTTTTTTCTTTCCTTTAAATGACCTGAAACCAAAGGCTGCCTAGAGGCGAGAGAATTAATCTAAAATCCAATGGCACGCTTTAGGAAATAGCCGTCTGTAATGTAAAATGTGCTGTAGTTAATGGGCTAAAACTTGTAAAATGCTGTATAGGTCCATTAAAAAAAAAAAAAACGAGTGCAATTGGAGTGATGAAGACAAGGGACAAGTTGGCTTTTGCATGAAGAGTGTGTGTTTTATGTGGAGCTCAGCTTTGTGCAGGCATAGCTCGCCCATTATCACTGCAGGCTACTGTTAAAAGGAACGAGCGGAGGATGGAGCAACACAGCAGCAACAGCTCAGCACACTGCTGTAAAGTGGGACATGGATAATAGCATATGCCTAAACCCACATGAGCACAAGAAGGATGGCCAATGGACTACAACCACGAATGACTCAAATAAAAAGGTTTTTTAAAGACATTACACATAGTAACAGTAGAGCCATTCTATGTTGATTTTGACTAATAAGGTCGGAACTTTGATTTATTTTTTCTAACATTATGGAAAATTGACTATTTTAATCAATTGTTTTGTAGCTATTTGATCTAAAGAGAAAGCATGACTGAAAAACACTCTTTCTGAGATAAAACTATATCATATATGGGTGGTTAGATGAACTCCAGAAACACAATCATGATTAATATTTAAACAGATTACATTTTACATTTATGTTGAGTAGAAAAAGCCTCCAGAGGAATTAGGGCGGCATGGGGGTGCAGTGGTTAGCACTCGTGCCTCACAGACAGAAGGTCCCTGGTTCTATTCCCACACCAGACCTTTCTGTGTGGAGTTTACATGTTCTCCTCGTGTCTGTGTGGGTTTTCTCCAGGTACTCCAGTTTCCTCCCACCATCCAAACACATGCACTGATAGGTTAATTAGTTAATCTAAATTGTCCATAGGTGTGAATGTGAGAGTGATTGTCTATATATGTTCAGCCCTGAAATGAACTGGAGACTTATACAGGGTGTACCCCGCCTTCACCCATTGTACAAGTAGCTGGATTAGACCCCCAGTGACCCTAGTGAGGATAAAGTGGGTTCAGGAATGTGCATTGTACAAAACAAGAATTTTGGGAAATACATCCGTTGTACTGTAAGTAAACGCAAAAAATTCTGATTTTGATAATTTTTGGTATCCAGATGGTTATCCAGAACATTTTCAAAATTTAATGGGAACTCACTTGGGTTCATACCTATCTCCAGAAATTATTTCAAGAAGATCCACCCTGAACTTTTTGCTCAACCCTACTGACAGACAAACGGAAAAAAAAACAAAAAAAAGACAAAAAAACAAAAAAACAAAGAGATAATAAATTAACCAAAAACAATACCTTCCCTTTGGGGGGGGCAGGGTAATAAAAGTGGGTTTATCAAAAAACAACCCCTTTAAGTATCTGTGTGTTTTAGTAAAACAGCTACAACTTCCAAAATCTCACTATTCAGTCTCTTTCTCAACTGACAATAAAACCTCCGAACCTGTCAGATAACATAAACATTTATAATATATATATATATATATATATATATATATATATATATATATATATATATATATATATATATATATAAAAACATTTTTATGAAACCAAACTCACAACCACATTCCTTTGTCTTCCATCTATCTATGTTCTCCATTATAGAACAAACACACAGTCTCCAAACACAGTTGGCTGTGGTTGCAGAGGGCAGCTCCCATGTGTACTGAGTTTAGCTGTGCAAATATAAAGACAAATACTGCTGAAGAACCACATGCACACTCTGCCGACCCTCACCACATAAATCAAGATAAGAAAAAAAAAAAGAAACAACAAACCAACAAAGCACAAACTGGCCAAAGTGTGTGTGTTCTTACTAGATGAGTGGCTTGCGGCACAGCACCAGGGCATCGTAGAGCACACACACTCCGAACACGGTGATGCCCGTCTCCTTGACCAGCATGGCACAGGTGCCCAGCAGCAGGCTGGTCAGCAGAGACCATGTGGACACAGTGGACGGCAGAGAGTCCACAGAGACACCCACTTCCACACTCCTAAGGGACACAGGAAACAGGAGAATCATTAGAGAACAAACAAATTGGAATGTTAAAGGTGCAGTCTGAGATGATTTCCTGGTCATTTTTCTTTTTACTATAAAATAATTCTGCAATATTACAAGCTGTCAAAATTTTCTTCTGCAGTTTGAAAATACTTTCTGCAAGTACCTAAGCCTCCATTCTACCTCCTTCTCAATTAAAGGTGGGGTGGGAGATCTTTTTTTGGACATTCTTTTTATTATATTGCTTGAAAACCTCTTCATGATCCCATATCACACACTGAAATTGAATGTTTGAAAAAAAAAAAAAAAACTAAATATTTTAGTCCAGTCTAGAGGGTGGAACCAGAGGAAAACTCTGACCAATCATTGTATTGATCATCTTTACAATGATTGATTTCCTAATACGTCCATCAAATATCAGTCCACCCCCACCCCTCCCTTCCCCATCTGCACGTTCACATAAACAGTTATGGTGGAAAAGACGACAACCAGCAGCAAAACTAAAGTAAAAACTGTGTTTGAAAAAGCTACGACCATGAGGAAGCTGAGTGAAGAACAGAACAGGACAAGGGTGGTAATCACTACGACTTTCCAGCGCTGGCGTCAAATGAAAAATGAAAAGAGGCTCAAAACTGATGCTAAGGCGACCATGTTTCTACTGGATAGGTAAGATGATACTGTTATGATTCTATAATATTTGGACATACTAATGGGTTATGGGTATGGTATTCACCCCGTCAGTGACATAATGTTCCAGCAGGTTTTGTTAAGTTACCAACACTGTGTGTAAACTACTGCTGTAACACCATAAACTATTGTCCTTATCCATGGTGTTTATTTCATGCTTCTAAACCTTTTGTTAACTAAGCTTCATGTGACAGAAACTGATAAATGTTAATTATTGTTTTGTTATTTAGGATGATAATTGATGTTGAGTTCTCGTGAATGCTCATGCATCTCTGTGATGTATTTTTGAAAGCGTGGTTTCGAGGGGTGGGCTTACGAAGAGGCGTGGGTGCGTATACTTTTCCCTTATTTTGTTGTTGTCGCCTTTCATCCCATGGTTGGTATTATGTACCAATAGTATGTACCATGGTATTATGACCCCATATGGCCTTATATGGACACGTATTGTCAGCTGGAAAATGATGCCAGCTACAGTATGTGCCACGCAGATTTGATTGTGTTGCTGGTTTGCCAAATCTGCAATCTTCAAATATTTCTGCAAATTGCAGAATGCAGACAGATATTTCAAACACTGCCTGTGGAGAGTGGACAGGACTGAAAAAACTCCCTCCAATCATTTTGAGATCCCACTCGAAATTATTGAACGGTGATATGTCAATCAAACTCAACTGTCATTTGCCATTCTCCCGTCTGGTTCATGCAGGAGGGGTATGTGAAAAGGGGGGGGGGCGGTTGAGTTTGATTGACATATCATCGTTCAATCATTAATTAATTGGTTGTAATAGGAGTGTGAAGGGAATTTTAAGCAATATATTAAAACAAATGCACCAGGAAAACATCTGACACGCCATCTTTAACTCAGATGTGGGTCATGACTTCAGGTACAAATAAAGTTACCTTACCTTTACCTTACCTTAAGAATGATGTAAAAAGAAAATCATTATTACTACCAGCCCCAAAAAAGTCCATATTAGTCAATTAATAACTATTACATATCAGGGAAAAATAAATAAATCACCTTTACCAGGGTGATGTTTAATTAATGTGTTGCTGAAATCTTATAGAGCACATGTAATTAAATGCACTGAAAGTTGGTAAATGTCACAAACACACAACTTACTGTAACATTTTTATTCAATGTTAATATTTATCTCAGTCCTGTTGCCTCCCAACCCACCCCCCTTCTCCTTTATGCAGGACATAGTCCTTGAACACGTGTCCATATTTGTGTATGGAAGCTCTTACCTAATATAGGAGAGGAATGTCAGCAAGAACAGCAGACAGGCCAAGACATCCGCCCTGCCTACGATTCCAGACACCTGCAAAACACAGACACACATTTTATAGATTATTCATGTGTGTGACAGCTGGGATAGGGAGACAGAGTTGGGTGTCCATGTGGACCCCATTATGTTGCTATGCTACAGTGAAATGCACAAGTTGACCTGCTGAACATTAAACCTGTGGAATGTGGCTGTGAGGAGAGCTTGTTCAGGGCAAAACTTGAGTGCACAGTAACAGAGATGACTCGGACAGGTGTCCATTAATACAACCTTTAAGGTCTGATCTAACGGCTACCTGCCCAAACAGGTGATTATTGAGAGGGTTTCTTTGATGTTACAAACAAATAATAATTCCATTTCCCACAACTGTAAAATGTCACACTTGTGAAAAGATGCAACATTTGACCAGTATCTGTAAAGTATATTTAATGTCACAGAGTAACACCAACAGGTCCATGGAAATAATGAGCACTTTTCAAGTTTTTAGTTCAGTGTTGCATAAGGTAGGAGCACTGTATAGACGACAGCTTCAACCTTTCAGATATTGTACGTTTAAAAACATGGAAATACTGTTTCAAGTCAAGAACAAAAGTCTTCTGAAAGGTATTCAACTAAGAGAAAAAAATATATAGATTTTAAGAGGGCTGGGTTTGTTTGAAAAAGGAAATGTGAGAATGAATGTTAAACACAGATGAGTTTCATATTTGGGAGTTATATTATGGGATGGACTGAGTGATGAGTTGAAACAGTATAGATCTGTGTTGAGTTTCAAAAAAACATTGAAAGGTAAGTTAATTAAGGAGTACAATGTAAAATGATTAATTAATACGACTAAGATGAAAAATCTACAGGAAAATATTGTTTTGTTTTTGGGGTTTTTTTGTTTCCTCTCTTGTGTGATACTTCTTTTATTAATAACCTGCTGGTGATTCTATGGGTTGTATAGGATAGGTCTAATAAGCCTAGGCTTCTGCCTATTCCTTTTTCAGTACAGAATGAGTTAAAAAAAAAACAACTAAAATAATAAAAGTAATTATTGTTGTTATTAGATATATATGTATGTATATGTGTGGGTATATATATATTTAAAGATGGATAGAAAAATGTGTATGTATATATATATGCATGTATGTATATATATATATATATATATATATATATATATATATATATATATATATATATATATATATATATGTGAAATTATGGTGTTGTAATTTTGTAACTGAAATAAACTAACTAACTAACCTTTTCTTTTGGAATGAAGATTTCTCGGTTACTTTTGGCAAAGTGCACATGGCCATTGCCAGTGGAACATGAATCAGAGCAGTAGAATGCACAAAGTGCTTCTTTCTTGCACTTAGGAGAATAAATACCACTGTTATGAATGACAGTGCAATAATTTTAACGGAATTTATTCAATATCCTGTCCTTACTTTACTATGACATATACAGCTCCTTTGAGGCTCTTTGATTGTGCCTTTTTACACAGACCAACAGCCCTGTTCTGTTGATTCCAGTTGGTAGTCGCATACTTTTTTCACCTGTGTTTCCATGGACACTTGTATTCCACTAACAGTGAGAGGACGTCCAGTCACAGTAGAAGTGTCTAATCAATCACAACAGACTCACACTCAGTCATGTTTGGAAGGGTAGTGTATACTTCTGACAGACAATTCAGCTGGAAAACATTATTAATATTAGAAAAGCACAGACCTCCGCCAAGGTAGATCATCCCTGAAAGTTTAAATCCCTTCAGAACTTTATGTGTAATCCTGCTGACAGACAGACAAACAAACACACTTAAATTTAATACCTCCTTGGCAGAGGTAATGATGCAAAAATATGTTTTGTGAGCTTTGAAAGTCTTAAAAATATTACATGCGACTGGAAATTCTACAAGACTTTCCCAGTACCAGTAGAGCCCCCTTTAAAAAGTAGGGGCGGGGGCTGAAAAAAAACACCAAGAATAATTTTTTTGTGAAAAGCATCCAAACACAGCATCTTTTTCTGATTATTCCTACCCACAATCCTTAGCACACTGGAAATCAACAGACAAAAAACTTAGATTGCCAATAAAAGAAACCTGATATATTGCTCTACTGCATCAGATATTTTTTCCCTGCAATTATGCACTGAAATTAGTTCTGAAAAAGCATTACAATTTCGTCTTTTTCATCTAATCTCTATCTGTCTGTGCTCCACTAGTGTCAACCAGCTTATACTGATAACAACTGAAGCTTAGTTTTCATTCAATAGCCATATCAGCCTCCATCAGCTGATCTCATCTCCACCATTTTAGACTGAAAGACATTGTCAAAAAAGCAAGTTAGGCCTCGTTGCCACTCCAGTCTTTGCAAGGGGTTCAAAGGGTTCCTACAGGTTTCTACAAGTTCAATTTAAGGCTTAATTAATCCCTTTTTAAGACTACTTAAAACAGAAATGGCCATTTCACAGCCACACTGGCAAAAAGTTGTGAAAGTTGTGGAGATTATGTTTATTTACTCCAATACTGAGAGTCATTTCTCACTGTGGATGGTGAAGTCAGTGATAATTGGTTCCTAATTTCAATATAGGTTGTTTGTTTGGGATTTTTTTTTAACCGACAGCAGAAATATATGACAACGTTGATGCGGTCAACCATCAGTCAAATGGTTAACATCCCTGGTTAAAATGCTTGGATGCTATGCAACAGAGCCCACCTAATAATAAATAAAATAAATAAATCACCATTTTTGTGGGGTTTTTTTAATCGTCATGGCCATTCACAACTTTGATTAAAATTCAATTAATTGTGCAGCCCTAATATGTAGGGAAAAATTACACTACAATGTCAAGATTTGGGTCTGAATCAGAGGTGGGAAGCAAATAAGTATAAATAATTCATTGCTGTAGTTAAGTAAATGTTTTAGATAAATTTATTAAATTTTTCTGTCAACTATTTAGTTTTACTCCCTCCATTTTGGCATAAATATCTGTACTTTATACTCCTTACATTCTCAGAATAGACTCATTACTTTTTCAAACTAAATGGATGTGACAATTTGTAAAGTACGTAACTTTTTTACCTGTCCCTGCATGGTTTGGCAGGTTACATGTCAGATATTAGACCCAGGCCAGGACTCTGGTCAGTATCATTTAGTGCCAAATTATAACATGGAATATTTTACGATTTTCCACTATCAAATAAGTATTGTTTCATTTGTGGCAAAAAAATTCTGTTTTACTTTTTATTTCTGTACTTTATTACAATTCAGAACGTGTGCTTCTACATTTTCATATAAGTCGCTGTACTTCTGCTTAAGGACAGAATGTGAGTACTTTTACCACCTCTGGTCTGAGTTCATTCGAAAACATTATGTGTTTGATTTCATCTAAAAAGAATGGTTTGTAAACAAGTCCTGTGTAAATTCTGTAAATAACTATGTGCATGCCATTGAAGCCAGATATGAACAAAGTATTTGAAGGTTTTTTTGCTTTCAACTAAAAGAGGCTTTCTACATTTTTGACTAAATATCTCCAACATATTCATCAGTCTGGCTGAAACTAGCAGCTATAACAGAATTATTCTGTCAGTTCACAGCCAAATGCTGCTCAGTTCTGCAGTCTGAAGTGTTTGTATGTTGTAGCAGCCAGAGCATTTCACAATATATTGCAGATTGTTGGCAAAACTGGACACAATGGTTAACATCCCATCTGGAAAGTTACTGTTAATGTTGTATATCTTCTTAAATTTCTTCTTGTTTGTCCATAAAACTGATCTATCAGCTGCGGTTCCAGACGGTGGTTTTTGCGTTTGTTAGTGCGACGCCTGACAGAGGGACAGTAAACATGTCCAGCACACGCTGATAAAAGCCAGGCTGAAGGGGGGGGTACTGACCAAGGACGGGCCCTCGTGTTCTTTAATGTGACATCTCGTAAAAACAACAAAAGAACAGGAAAAGTCACCACCTCCCACACACACAAATAGATTCAAACTGGCACAAAGATGGAGGGAGTCAACAGGAATCCAAAGAACAGCAGAGGCAGGTTTAATTACAGCTGGATAAAACAGGCAGAGGTGGAAGTACTTCCTTTACTGTTTTTTTAGGTATCTGTACTTTACTTGAGTATTTATTTTTCTGGCAACTTTTTACTTTTATTCCCTACATGTTTGCATAAATATCTGTAATTTATCCTCTTTACATTCTCACATTAGATTTGTTACTTTTTCTAACTAAACAGATGTGACAGTATGAAAAATCAGTCACTTCAGAGGGAAAATTAGTGGAGGAGAGAAACTGTGACTGTATATATTATAGTTATATGACTATTATCTCACAATTTTGTCTTTTTCTCTTAAAATTATATTTTTTTAACTCATATTTCTAACATATTTCTGACTTTTATCTCAATTGTAACCCCCCTAAATTTCTTGCCCATACCCACAAAACTGGGGAGTGTGACTCGATCAAACACATTATCTACACAGTAACTCAATTTTAAAGTTTTCCTGGTTCAATAATTATTATTGCGGTCATGGCAAAAAAAAAAAAAAAAAAAAAGTGTTTCACTTTTTCCTTTTGTACTTTATTACAATTATAATAAATAAATAAAATAAAATTGTAAAGTTAACACCAATACCTGTGCTAAAAGGTCATTTTAGATTAGTCAAAGGCAATAATAACTGCAGCATTCCTTTATTTTTATACTGAAAAAAGAATAACTTGTCTATTATATCAACTGACATGGACATTTTTCTAATGATAACATTTTGTCACCTAACTGTTGAATGTTTCAGGGTCCCTGAGGATAAATATTTTATTTGACAGCAGGAGAATTTAAGCACCACTGAAGCATTTCCATTTGGTCCAGGACCCAGTGACAACAGGTTCTGGAAGCCAACTCTAATGGCAGGGAATACGAAGCAGGAGATGTGGAGGATTTTTCCACTTTATCAAACTCAAACTGTGTCTGTCTGATACGCCAAGTCAGCATCAGCTGAACACAGATAGGGAAGTGAGAGACGAGGCTGTTCCTCCTCACACGGAGGCGACTGAGGCAGAACACGGGGGGTGAGCGCTGATGTGTGATGGCTGAACAGAGATGCATTTGTGAGGTGAGTTTTTTACTGCTTTTCTGTGAAATTAAAGAGTACCTTAAGCAGTCGACTCTTACAGTGTTAAGCTATGATGGATGATAAGCAGTGGTTCATGGGTTTCATTTTCATCGCTGTCTTGACATAATGACTTGTGTGATTGTTATGTACAAATTATAATCAGAGACCAGTGTTTGCTCTGAAAACATGCATTCACAAGTCACATCAGAGCAAACAAACTCCTCTCGTCTCATCATCTGAACATGCTTTATCCTCACTAGAGCCGCGGGGTCACTGGGGGTCTAATCCAGCTACAATGGGTGAAGGCAGGGTACACCCTGTATGAGTCTCCAGTTCATCTCAGGGCTGAACATATATAGACAAACAATCACTCTCACATTCACACCTATGGACAATTTAGATTAACCAATTAACCTATCAGTGCATGTGTTTGGATGGTGGGAGGAAACTGGAGTACCTGGAGAAAACGCACGCAGACACGAGGAGAACATGCAAACTCCACACAGAAAGGTCTGGTGTGGGAATAGAACCAGGGACCTTCTGTCTGTAAGGCACCAGTGCTAACCACTGCACCACCATGCTGCCCCCAAACGCACTGAAGGTGACTATTTATGATAAACTGGTGCAGAACATGGCTGACATTTCATCACATAGCCTTTGTGAACACACCTCTTGCTGTTCCATCCCACTCTGTCCTCAGCAGCACAGACCAGTTCATTGGGGTAGAGTCTGTCCAATCCTTCATATCACTCAGACACAGTGTTTTTGAGAAGATACTTTTGTACTCATCTTCTCCTGCATCTTGCAGAACAGTAGGCCTTTTATCCCATGGGGCATGGTCGACCCATTTCAATTTTCTCTTTTCTCTCTCTCTCTCTCTCTCTCTTTTGATGACGGTCAAGCTGTTCAATCTGTCTGCAGTCCCACAGATCTGGTCTGTGACAGTTCATTAGCCTGGGGGGGGTATTGTTTTGGGTTTGGATTTTTTTGTATGTTTGTTTGTCAGCAACTACTCAACCAATTCCCATAAAATTTTCAGAAAAGGTGCGAGGTGGACCCCAATCAATCCCATTTAAATGTGTTGAATGTGGGTCAAGGTCACCAAAAATTTATTTTTACAATGATAAGAGATAGGGAAAATTAAGGATTTCCTTTTCATTCCTGTAAATTACAATTTTCATATAGCTTCTTTTTGTTCTCACTGTTGATGTGTATTGACAGCAAAAGTCTAGATCAAAGGTCAAGGTCATAATAAAGGTCCAAATCAAATTTTGGATATTACTTTTGAACTATTCATCTAAGAGCCTTCCAATGAGCACCAAAATGTTTCTCTTTCAATTCTGTATCTTATGGTAAATCACTTGTTTATATGTGTATGTATAGTTTTATTGTTGACCAAAGAGGTCCAGGGTCACTCTGTCAATGCCTAAAATACTAAATTGGACTAAAATGAAAAAAGAAGTGGAGATAGAGACATAGTTATTATAACTGACAGATTGGAAAACTGGCATCGGCTTCAAAATAATGTCATGATTTTGGGCTTTGAGTGACCTTGAAAGGTCAAAATCAAGATCACAGGATTTCAAATGGGAGTAACTCCCAAAAAGAGTAGAGAGACACTCGGATACTATTGTTGACAGACAGGTCGTGTCATGACCTTTGACCGTGGGTGACTTTACAAGGTCAAAATAAAGGTCACATGCTTTTAAATGGTTGTAACTCAAAAAAGAGAGGCTCCAAAATTGCATGATGACCTTTAGACTTAAATAGGTCAGACTCATAGTCTCATGTTTTGAGAGGGTGATGTCTATTAAGAACTAAAATGTTTGCAAGGAGTGTGGTTTGTTGTGCCCAGCACAGCAGCTATTTTAGATATTTTTTAATGTGGTCAGCTGATGGCCGCTATCCACAGTGATTTTTGGGGGTGATATTTAAGGCTGTTTTCTTTTTTTAGTACAATGACTATAATATACAATTGAAACACTCTGATAATTAAGCTTTGTATGTAGCGAAATAAATGAAATTATTCAAATATGTACATGAGGTACTCTTTTAACATTTATTGAACTTTTATTTAGCCCAATACATTGGCCTACTGATATATGCTTTTTAAGTCAAATATCCAAACCATAAGTCCTTTGTGAGTTGGCTGTCTAAGGAAAAACACTGATCAGATAGTGAGTCAGTTTCCTCTGATAGTGATCAAACAAAGTGTGTGACGGCAGATTTTCACGTCTAACCTTCAGGCTGTGGGGAGCAAATATAATGATAGATATGACTAGATATGACATATTCTAGGATATTAGATTTTGGCCAGACTGTATGTTTCATGGTTTGTTTGTTTGTTTGTTTGTTTTTTCCGGTTTCACCCTAAAAGTTCAGGGAGTATAGAAGCTGCAAGGGAGATGATTCTGCTTTTCTCTGGTGGTGTCTCATATGGATTTAATGAAAACTTCAGAGTACAGCCTCCTACTGATGAAAAAAGTTCAGGGAGTCAAAAAACAACTACCAGAAAGCAAGGTTGGTATCTTTAACTTGCCTTACTGTTTGTACTCATGTTCACCTCTATTGTTTTCTGGTGTGTTTCTCGTTTCCTGTCTCTCTATCATTAAGGTATTATCGTTGAATTTCAAAATTGGACATAGGATATCACCTAACTGTAGTAGACGGTCCTCCCTACCAGCTGCAATTATAATCTTTAATATGGCTGAGGGGTAATTGGAATCACACCCTGGGCATTAGAGATGAGCAGTTGATCCGCACGATGATGCGACAAAAAATAATCTTTTAATTAAATTCGGGTGGGTTGCTTTTGAAGCACTCAAATAAAAAAATTATTATTCCAAAGGTAAACAAACAAATCAGACAATAACCTGTTGATCTGGTCATTCACTGGCTGCTGTCACAGCACACATTAATGAACATTTTTGTAAATGTGTCAGTATTAGAATAAGAAAGCTATTTTTCAACCATTGTCCCTGGGCCAGATGTTATATACCAGCATCCATAGAATTAAAAACATTTTAAAAGGTAAGGTTATACCCACTCATGTTCATGTTGTGCGGCGAGTGGAGATAATTTTAGAATCGCTGTAAGTTGGATTTTTTTTTTTTTCAACAAAGGCTCCAGATATAGACTACTCCTGAACTACACTGTTTGAAAAATACAATAGTCATAGTCTTAACAGCCTAGGCATCTTCATTAGATCTAACAACTACTGGGCAGATGGCAGGCAGTTTCGGTTCAGAAAATTGTGGGGAAATCGTTCATGCAAATAGATAGAGATTTTAAGAAGTGGTCACGGTGTGTGTGTGTGTGTGTGTGTGTGTGTGTGTGTGTGTCCACAGAGACATATCATGCTATAACTCAATGAATACTTGAGATATCAACATGAAGTTAGTTACATGGGCATATACATATAGGTAATGATAGCTAATAGATAGATAGATAGATAGATAGATAGATAGATAGATAGATAGATAGATAGATAGATAGATAGATAGATAGATAGATAGATAGATAGATAGATAGATAGATAGATAGATAGATAGATAGATAGATAGATAGATAGATAGATAGATAGATAGATAGATAGATAGATAGATAGATAGATAGATAGATAGATAGATAGATAGACTATTTACTGAACAAGATCACACACAATTGACAGTCGATTGTAAATCTGGCAGTGGTGATGAGGTTGGGGTTAGAAAGTTGACAACAGATGGAAGAGAGGAGTGAGGGAAAGGTCATGAAGAGGAACAAGGTGTGACGGCAGAAGTTCAGTCCCATCACACAGCCAGTGAATACAATGACCTGTCGGAAAGCATCTCATCTCCCATCACCAGCCTTTACTGCCAGTGTCTAGGAGTCTTTGTATCAGTATGAGGACAGAGCTTAATTTTAGTTAAAAAAAAAAAATTATCTTTGGAAGATGTTATAGACAATTTGAAGCCCTTTCTGCTTCTGTTACTAAGTGTAAAGTGTCTTTGTAGAACTGATCCAGAATAAAACACAGCTTGCCTTTGCCTTTATTTTCCTTATGAAAGTTCACTTGTTTTGCATTTGGATAATTTATAAAAGTATTTTCATAATTAATTGCGGCGGCGGGGGGGGGGGGGTTGAAGTTGTCATTATTTATAGGTTATTATGTTTTCATTTTACTGGTCTGGCCCATTGGAGATGAAATCAGGCTGAATGTGACCCCTGGAGAAAATGAGTTTGAGACCCCTGATTTAGAGGGTTCACTCAGGGCACTCAATTGTGATGGTTAACCCTTTCATGCATGACGTCCAGATTTGTGGTCACAAGCTCATAAGCTCACTTTCTGAAAGGTTGTAAAGGCAATATTCTCCAAACCACATGGGGTCAGTTTGATACCGTAAGCAATACTATGAAAAAAGTGTTTCATCTTAGTTTTGGAATTCATAACCGTTTTGTGATCTCATAAAGTAAACCTCCTAAGACCCAGCGATGGGATTTCTGTGCAAGTTTGTGAACAGGACATACCATAAACATAAAAAAAATGCATCTGAAAAAACTGTTCCAATATAGGCAAATATTTAATTAACCCTTTGATGCATGAATTATGAGAACAACAAATGATTTTTATTTCTCTTTAGGCATGAAAAAAAGCAATGTGATTGAAATCTTTTTAATGAACCTATTTTTTATGGAGTTACAAAAATGGACAACATGTGCGAACCAAAGACACATGTATTTAAAACACAATATCAAAACACTATGAAATAAAATGTTTTAATGCAGTTTTTGTTTAAGAAGAGACTGTTAATTACAGTCTAATAACAACAAGCAGTTGATGTACACTTAACCATGTTAGTGCAGATCAGGTATTAAGAACAAACCAGTTACAGTAATGATAAAAATTGACTGATATGGAACTAAAACAACACAAGACTGAATATACAGGAGAACAACTGTAGAATAACCGTCCACTGTAGTGACCAGTATGTATCACAGGGTTAAAAAAGCCCACCAACAAGAACACCCTTTAGTATTTCAGTGGATAAAAATAATTCATTGTGTAATAGTGCCAGTTTTTGCTGAAAAAATTACATGCACAGACCTACAGTGATTGAAATGAACAATAAGACTGTTAAAAATAGTGTCATTATTCTGCCAAGAGTCTTCAATTAACTAACAAGATTGTACTTAACTGGCAGTACACTACATGATAAACCAAAAAAGTGTATCCACATTATTTGAGCCTGTAGTGGAGAGCTGGCTTTTACTCTTACTCTCAACCACTGGCTATTATTAGAGGACCACTCTGTAAGTAACTCGTGGTTTTATTGGAGTAAATACAGCATATACAGTTAATTTTTTAAAAGGAGGCTTTGATGACATAAATTACTGTAGAACTCATTATGTGGGGCTTGGCTAGTCATCAGTTTCCCTTCCAGGGGGATTTGAGAAAACAGGATTTAAAAGAAAGTGGGAGAACCCAGGGGAGTCAACACTGCACCACTCGCTCTACTCTATCCATGTGCTTCATCACTGCAGAAAAAAAATGCATGCAAGGGTTTGCTTGTGATGGCTACTGTTAGGTTTAGGTGTTAGGAACAGCATTATGTCAAGTGGATGATCTCCAAAAGGCAGCTAGACATGAATGAGTGTTTGGTCTGTAAATGGACAGAGCAGCTCTGACAGCAGCTGCTCTGCTTCAAGGAAAGTAATCTGTTTATTGCTGCTTACGTTTTAAACATATTATTATTCATTACATATATATATATATATATATATATATATATATATGTATATATATGAGTGTGTGTGTGTGTGTGTGTGTGTGTGTGTGTGTGTGTGTGTGTGTGTGTGAGAGAGAGAGTCAGACTTCACGCAATGATGTTTTATTCATGCAGGGAGAGACAAGTCTACACTCTCCTCTCTCGTCCTGACTCGTCCTTTCATCTTGCACCTCTCCTCTTCTTCGATCACTCTTCATCCTCCACCACCACCCCCCTCCTTCATTTCTACCCTTTCATCTCTGTCCATCCCAGCCCCTGAAAGTATTTGTGGGTGACAAAGCAATGTCTTTTTAGTACACACACACACACACACACACACATACCTCTACCACTGCACTCAGAAACGATTCACTTTGGGAAGTAAATAATCTGCTTTCATCTCGATGATTTCAAGAGGTTTAAGAAGTGTGTGTGTGTGTGTGTGTGTGTGTGCGTGTGTGTGTGTGCGTGTGTATGTGTGTGTACTAGAGACACAAGTTGTGTAGATGATGGAAAACTGTGAATCTGGGGGTCTTAGTTTCCGAGCTCAGAGCTTTAGTTTTATCAGAACATGAGGTCTGTGATTGTTTCATCTGGGGCATCACTGGTTTCATAATACAAGGTGGAAACTCATAACATAACAATGAGGATGGTAAAATGGTAAATAGACTAAGTTTATACTGCACATTTTATGAACCCCATGGTGACCAAAAACACATTCACACACATTCACAGACTCGTAGACACCCGCTGCCTGTCCCTATTGGGAACAACTTAGAGTTCAGTGTCTTGCCCAAGGACATGGGCTATTGAACCTTTGGTCATTTGACAATCCACTTTACCAACTGAGCCATCGCTGCCCAAAGGATCAGGACTTCTAATTAATAGTCAACAGACAAACAGACAAGGAAACAGATAAAGGCCAGCAAAAACATAACTCCGCTGTTCCTTGGTGGAGTAAAAATGGCTCTGGAATTTATGATTTATAAGATCATGAACAGTTTCTACAATAGTATAAAGGAAAATTCCATCACAGGTTCAGACATCCTCAAATGAAATTAAACAGGTTTTAATTTTTAGTCATAATGGACATTAATGAATAGATAAACTGAGAAAAGAAGGAGAGACACTGTCCTTGCAAGTGTAAGAATCATGAAAGACGAAATATATATACATTATAAAATACAAGCGGGTCGCCGCTACTAAATGAATGTCGCGGAAACACTGCCTTATGAGGGAAATCTGGTTTATCCATTCTCCTTTCCTGAACACAACCTTCCTGTTTAGATTACACTGCAGTAATCAGATTACTATGGTTTTAGCCTGGATAATGAATGGCAGTGACTCACTGTCTTTGTTGCAAACATATAAAATAATCAATATGATGGTTTTCTGGCAAGAATTTCAACAGAATTTAATCCAGAACATCTGGCAAACGTCAGGCACACATGACTTTGTGCTGAAATCGTGACATCATTCTTCGTTAACCGAGGTCAACTAGGTTCCTGGGTTTTCTACTAATGCTTGTTTAATGAGACGCTCATACAGACTGTATGCCGACACTGGTTAACTATAGCAGGAGGACAGGATGGGAACAGATGGACACAGATGGTGTGACAAAGAATTCAAGAGCAGGGCGGAAACATACCTATTTGTCTCACTCTCTCGCTCTCTCTTTCGGGCCAATTACATAATTCAGCTGGAAATCTGAGCTCAGCCACAGCTGCTACTCTGGATCCAATGGGGAGAGGAAGTGCATAAGGACAGCTCGGTTAAACACACCCAAACACGCACTGTTTTGTGTGTGACTTTTTGCAAGCGGACTGTCACCGCAGGGCAGATTGGAGGAAGAGCTGTACATCCCAGGCCTCATGTCCCAGGGCTCTGTATGTCCCGGCCTTCAACGACAACACAAACACCCTGAGATCTCTTTATTTCGCGTGTGCGAGGGCACCCATATGGCTGACGGGAAGCACACATGGCCAGCATGCTATCAGCAGAAAAAGAACAGGAGGGGAGAATGAATGGAGGCTTTTCAACTATGTAACAGGAGCCCCATTCACCGACTGCCAGGCCGGGTCTATTACACAGAAAACAGTGAGAACAGTCTGAGGGCAGAGACGCCTTAGACCTGGGTCTGATGTGGTTCATTTGAAGCCCATTTACAGGAAAACAACAATGATCCAAACAAAAAAAAAGGATTCCAACTCTCATATGAGGAACGGCAAGGGCCTTATTAAATGTTTTTTTTCACCATTCGAAATGACCGAACAGAGAAAAACAGTAAAAAACACAGAGACTGCAATCAGAGATGGAGACATCTGATTACAAACAGGAATACTGCATTGCATCAACACTGATGATAGCAGTAAAAGTGAACATTTCATGAATTGGCAATCAGAGAAGCGAATGAAAGTCAGCCAAATAGGAATTGAAAGGGGGGGGGGTACTGACCCCAAAACTTTTACATTATAAACCTTTTGTGTTGTAGCCTAGTAAACCACCCTGTCTCACAATTGACATAAAAAGTAATCATTATGAGCAAAAAAGAAATAAATTTAAAAAAATCCAAAATACGGGATTAAAAAAAGAACATGCATAAGATTAAAAAATCAAAATTGTGAGGTAAAAGTCAAATTTATGATTAAAAAAATTCAGCAACATGAGATTAAAAAATGCATAAATATGAGAAAACGTTATAATTATGAGATAAAATGGCACAAAGTCAAACATGAATTGTATATTTACAAGGTAGACAAAATTATAAAATAAAGTTAAAATTACAAGCCAACATTAGAAGGTAAAAGTCACAATCATGAGATAAAAGTCAGAATTATGACAGAGAGAACTACAATTTCTGTCCTCCACCGATTTTCCCTCTGAAGCCACTTATTTTTCATACTGTCACATCTGTTTAGTTTGAAAAAGAAACAAGTCTATTTTGAGAATGTAAAGAGTGTAAAGTATAGATATTTATGGGAAAAAAATGTAGGGAGTAAAAGTAAATATGTTGCCAGAAAAAATAAATTCTCAAAGTACAAATACCTAAAAAAATCTACTTCAGTACAGTAACACAGTACTAATACTTAGTTACTTCCCACCTCTGCCAACATGTGCTTTTAGTTGGAACGCTGACAGATGTGGCATCTTTTTGTTGAAACATGTAGACAGCTGTGACCAGCACTGCCACAAGTGACGTGAAAATAAAACCCAGTGACGTAAATGTGGATGTAGATGTGCCAGGTGCAGAAACAACCACCAGTAACTGTTTATGTCACAACATGTTCAGTAGCAACGGCAACTAGTTTAGACCATAAAGAGGTTTGAAGTCTACGTCTCCTTATATTAGACCAATCAGAAACATCGACAACCTTGTACATTTTATTCTGGAAAAGTGTCTGAAATGTGTCTGGGTGATTTAAAATGCTAGCCTGAGTTGAATTTGTGGGTGATTTCCTGGGTTAATACTGTGCTTTTCTCCAACTCTGTGCATGTCTCTGCCAGTCTTACTCCTTATCATTAGAAAAGAAATGAACTCCATCTGGCCTTAATGATACAGCTTGTTTATACTGAGCTACAGCCTGGGATTCATCAGACTGTGTGTTAGGTGAGTTTCAATCTCTGCCAAGAATATCTGCATGACAGCAGTTAATGGAAAGGAGTTATTTCCCCTAAAAAGTAAACTAAAAGCCATTTCCATTTCAAATCCAATTGCTGTTTAGCTAAATACCTAAAATCGCTAACCTGAAAGTCTTGTCTATCCAAATGATTTGCTGTGATGTCAGGAGCTTCACTAAAAACAGATTTAACAGGAAAAGAAAAGGGGAAAGGTCTGTTTTGAACACTCATGTACAATTTACAGCATACGAATTGAAAATGGAGATTTTCTGGTTATTTACCCCTGAAGGAATTTAATTTGATACCAAACAATGATAGGATTTTTCTTTTAACAGTACAATGACATGAACAATGAGAGCACTTTTTTTTTTTCAAAGTAGTCTGATCTGACTTTGGTTAAAGCCATGAACAGAATATTAAGGTGAGGTTCAAGTCCCAAATCTGAATGACATACATATTAAACAGATACATAGATTTGGGGGAAACATTATCTTGTCTCGTCTCATCATCTGAACATGCTTTATCCTCACTAGAGCCGCGGGGTCACTGGGGGCCTAATCCAGCTACAATGGGTGAAGGTGGGGTACACCCTGTATGAGTCTCCAGTTCATCTCATCACACCTATGGACAATTTAGATGAACTAATTAACCTATCAGTGCATGTGTTTGGATGGTGGGAGGAAACTGGAGAACCTGGAGAAAACCCACACAGACACAAGGAGAACATGTAAACTCCACACAGAAAGGTCTGGTGTGGGAATAGAACCAGGGACCTTCTGTCTGTGAGGCACCAGTGCTAACCACTGCACCACCGTGCCCTGGGGGGTGTTATACATACTTTTATTGAGCTCCAGCAGCTGATGTCACAGGCTGGTCACGTGACAAAAAAAGTCGACATAGCCATCTTGGCAGCAATGGCGTTGGTAGATTGGCAGGCACTGGTAGCAGAGACACCACAAAAATACAAACTTGCAACTAAGTTGCAAGTCATGCAGCCATGTACGGCGCTACCTTGCACCGTGCCTGGCATTAAGCAAGGAATGGCATACAAATGAAGCCTTGATTGAAAGGGTTTAGGCTGAAGTTAAATACTCATTATGCCTAACTCTATTAAAATCCTCTTTCAAGTTATAATATAGTGCATCTTCATCCAGTTAGTACATTTGCCCCAATGAATATCCAGTACTGGGTGTTAACAGTACAGTACATGCATTTGTATATATGCTGGGAGGACAAAATGTAAATATATTAATGTAACACACAAGGTGATTTATCAAACCCAAAAGCAATCTGGCTGATAGAAACTGTGTCAATATTTAACACGTCTCAACGGGAGAGGAAAACAGTTTGGATGTGTAATTACACACATATGGCTGCTGTTGTTGTCACACAGAAACATGGAAACAATGAAACACAAGATGTAGACAACTATATTTTCACCCTCTTGTGAACAGAGGAAAACATTTTTTAAACGTATACCCCCCCACCCCAGTTTCGGGCCAGTCACAATGTGGAATCTATGACAAAACATTACATTCATTCCATTATTACATTTCTGAGTCTCTGGATCATTCCAGTCACTGTGGTCATTAGTGTTGGTGGATCCCACAGCAGTTTTTCCAGCGCATTGTCTCCATGACGACAACCAGTGGTGCAAGCGAAATCCTTTTAAATAGGGTGGTCTCCAAGACTTTTCACCTGTTGTCAATTACACAGTAACGATCAGTAAATTACCCCCACACTGCTTTTCAGCCCCACATGCAAAATTGTAGATTTCACACACAGTCTAGTATGCACAAATTAGGATCTGACTACATCCAGCCCTAAATAATTAAACTAATTATCCTGCACTCACATATGCCAATTTTGCATTCAATAAAAACACTTTAATTAATAAATATATATTATAATATTGCAAAACCTGATTGCTAAATAAAACCTCTACCAGATCCTTTGCACTTGGTAGAGTTGACTGGTCAAAAGTATATGTACTAGCAGTTGTGGATCATCACTATGGATGTACTGAGATACAAGAATTGTACACTGAGACTAATCCACTTACATCCAGGTCAAACATTCCACAATAGTAAAGCCAATTTGCTTGTTTACTACAACTTTTCTCTTGAGTGAAGATGCAGTTTGGATTAAATTAATGTATTTCTTTAATAATAATAATAATGATAATAATAATAATATTAAACTTCATTTGTATAGTAACTTTCATACAATAACAGGCTTAAGACAAAGATAAAACCAGAAATAAAAGTGCAGGTAAAGAACATTTTCATAAATTTGCATGTGTAATAAGAATAAAAGTTACAAAAGTGCAGGAAAATAAAATGCTATGCAATAATAAATGATTACGTATCATTTCAATAAAATGGGACATATCTTTCAGCAGTGCATCACTTTACTTCATTCTCAGCTGTTGTTGAAATAAATCTTTTCATTCTTTATTTTCCCTTGAGATGGACAGCACAGACAAGTTGCTGACAAACAACAGATGAGATGTGAAGTTATACAACACTTCATAGAAGCCTTATTCAATATCAGGAGAATCCATAAAAGTCCAGTTTGGCAGATACACTGGAACTAGAGGTCAGTTAGATAATACACAAACAGCAGCAAACTTCATCTTTCTCATTTATTAAAGAAGTGTAACTTTACTTATCAACTTCATCCACTACCTTTTATCGTTACATTTAAAGTGGTCCAGACAATTGGAAGTGTTTTATGGACAGAGGTGGGAAGTAGTTAAGTATAAGTACTTTATTACTGTACTTTATACTCCTTAGATTCTCAAAATAGATTCTCAAGTTAAACAGATGTGACAGTACGTAAATAAATAGCTTCAGTGGGAAAATAAGTGGAGAAATTGTGACTTTTTATATCATTTTTCAAAAAATGTCCTGTTCATAACCACAAAACTGAGTACTGTGACCCAATCAAACACATTTTCTACACAGTAAGTCACATTTAAGGGCTTTTTTCATGGTTAAATTTGTATTATTTAATTCATGGCAAAACTACAGATTTACTTTTTTTTTTTTTTTTTTACTTTTTTACATTTGAG
Organism: Siphamia tubifer; assembly: GCA_020466265.1. Classification (NCBI taxonomy): domain Eukaryota; kingdom Metazoa; phylum Chordata; class Actinopteri; order Kurtiformes; family Apogonidae; genus Siphamia; species Siphamia tubifer. The sequence goes on along the minus strand of CM035794.1, from coordinate 24,873,300 downwards.
AAGTTGCACTTTTTATTTTTTCACACAAGTAACTGTACTTTTACTTAAGTACAGATTGCAAGTACTTTTGCCACCTCTGTTTATGGACTCATGGACACAGTACTGCAGCAAACCAGACACTAAGGAATGAATGTGTGAGGACACATCAACAGGAAATGAGGTCACAGGCAGATTCCCCAAGTGGACATAAGTGGAAAACGCCTCTGCAAACTATAAAGAACATCCTCCTCAGACCACATTTATAAAACAGATGTCTGTAATATTAATATACTGTAATTCTATTCAGTATATAAATATGTATGTAACTTATATAGAGATTTCCTTTTTTTTTGTATTGTTTGTTTTTTTGCACTACCATGTATACTTGACCATGTTGCTCTTTGACCAATGAATTACAGATCAATTTGAGATCAATACAGCTTCATCTAATCTAATCCAAAACAGAAAAAAAGCATCAGAATCAGAATTATTCTTATTGCACTGGTCTACAAGTATGATGGAATAAAACTAATGTGTGTTACCGATAAAGAAAACTCAAGACTTAAATGTTGGTTTGCTCAAGTTTCCAAGATCAAAATGTGAAATTCTTACAATTAACAAGATAATAAGTTTTATATGTGTATACATATGTATATGTATATTTGTATATATATTAAAACATGAGCTAACCAGCACTTTTGTCATTTATTTTCTGATTCATCTTATTAAAGTATGTAAGTTTTAGCACATTTCATGTCTGAAGCAGATACTTTCTAAAAAATAAACCTAATGAAATGTTACCACATCTATCTTTAATGCTGGTTGGCCCAAGATTCCAAGATAAGTCTTGGGTCTTGTCATTTGTTTTGTGAAAAAAATTGTAGAACTGTATACCTTCAGCATTATCATCACGGTGGAGACAACAGGTAAAACACAAGTAAATGGACTGCACTTATATAGCGCTTTTCCACCTTCATGGTGCTCAAAGCACTTTACATTAGCCTCTTATTCACCCATTCACACACACACTCATACACCAGTAGGTTTGTAAGGTCTATGGTAAGTCCTACTGGGGGCCTAAGACAGAGTTCAGCATCTTGCCCAAGGACACTTCGATATGTGGACAGCCAGAGCTGGGATGTGAACCGCCAACCTCTCGGTCATTGGGCGACCCACTCTACCAACTGAGCCACAGCCGTCAACATGTACAATCTGAATGTGCAATGAGCCAAAGATTAGTGACACAGATAAGAAACTAGACCTGCACACTCAGAACTGGCAGCAATTTAGAGCTGACAAATCAGAGCAAAGTAAGCTTTTTGGGAGGGAAGCAGGCTCTGCAGATAGATAGATGATAGATTGATAAAAATGTATTAATCCGTCGGGAAGGTTCCTCTGGGAAATTAGTGTTCCAGCAGCAGTATAATAAATAAAACACGTATAAAATAGAAATATATACATAAATATCCAAAATAAACACAATAAAACAATTATGTATATATACATATATATGCACATACCCAGACATACACCCAGAACATACAATAGCCACACAATATAAAGTGTATGGTATTGTATAGCACTTCCTATGCGCACACGCACACACACACACACACACACAAACACACTACGTGGTAGTGCTAGTGCAAGAAGTTTGCCGTTGCCTACTGTTCCTGCTCCCCCCACACAGTGAGAAGTTGAACACTTTGATCGCATGAGGGACAAAGGAGTTTTGAAGTCTCTTGGTCCGTGCTTTGGGGAGAAACAGTCTGTCACTGAACATGGTGGGGAAGGAGGAGAGGAAGCTGTGGTGCGTGTGGAGGGGTTGTAGGCTGGTCAAAGCGGTTAAAAAAGTTATTCAGGTTGTTTGCCTTCTCCACAGTGCCCCTCTCAGGGCTGGGTTTAATGTAGTGGCCTTTGATGGTTCTTACGCCATCCCAGACCTCCCTCATGCTGTTCTCCCTCAGCTTCTGCTCCACCTTCCTCCTGTAGGCGTCCTTTGCTTCCCTCAGCCAGCGTTTCACCTCCCGCTGTGTTGCTTACATCTCCTCCTTGTCACCACTCTTGAAGGCCTTCTTCTTCAGGTTGAGGACAGCTTTGACTTCCTGCGTTACCCATAGTTTGTTATTAGAGTAACGACGTACAGTCTTAGCAGGGGCGACCACTTCCGCACAAATGTTGATATAGTCTGTTAGACAGTGTGTCACCCCCTCTATGTCCTCACCATGTGGACACAGCAGTACATCCCAGTCTGTGGTGTTGTAACAGTCCCTCAAGGGATCCTCCATCTTGGGGGTCTATCAACTGATGGAGCGTGTGTCAACAGGTTGCCTTCAGACTAATGGAATGTACTTCGGCTCCAAGTACACCAAGTTATGGTCCGACTTCCCTAGTGGGGGGAGTTAGGTGGACCTGTATGCATGCTGCACGTTGGTGAACAGCAAGTTAATTGTCCTGTTGTTTCTGGTGGGACAGTCCACAACCTGATGAAGTGCCTCAGGGTGACGTGTCTGCAGCCTTGCTGTTACAGTGTGGATCTTCTCACAGGCAGCAGCTCCATCAGCCTTCGGGGGGACATAAACACACACCGCGATTACATGACTCAGCTCCCAGGGCAGGTAATATGTCCGCAGGCTAACGGCCAGCAGCTCCAAGTCCGTACAGCATAAAACCTCCTTCACAGTTAAGTTCTATTCTATTCTATACGGCCCGGGCTGCACCATTGGTTGTTAATATAAATGATGAGTCCTCCACCTTTGGTTTTCCCATAGTATTTAGTGTCTCTATCGGCTCTCACACGCGCAAAGATGCACAGGTTCACGTTAGCCTCCGATATTTGTTCGGTTAGCCATGTCTCCATAAACATCAACAAGCTGCACTCACGATAAATCTGCTGGTTGTTAAGAGCGGACAGCTCGTCAATCTTGTTAGGCAGCGAGTTAACGTTCCCCATGATTATAATTGGGACAGAAGGCTTAAAACATATTTGGTAGTCTGCTAGCTTAGCCTTTAGCCTACCTCCAGTCCTGCAGCCTCTATATCTGCTCTTCAGCTCGTGTGGCTCCATTCTTTACTCCTTTTTCGTATAGACGAGAGAACTGGCTTCCAAAGGCGGATCAAAATATAAAGTATCCATAGGATATAGAGAAAAGGTTAGAAGTACAGAAAAAAGTAGTAAAGTTTGAAGAAAACAACATGGTAGTACAGAGCAACTGGAAAGGCTGCCGTCTACTGCAGCGCCATCTTTGTAGATTCCTGATTTTAGATGAAAGGTGTAAATGTGTAAAAGTAAACATTTCATGGAGACATTTTGTGGGGACTTAGTGGGTAGAATTGTTAATACGTGGATTTCCGAACTTAACTCAGAGTCAATAAAGCTCTATCCAAGCCTGAGCGTAAGAGGTGCAGTGCTCTCCCTGCTCTTCCTCCTCCTCCTCCTCCTCTTCTTCCATTACATCCAGCCTGTTCTGCAGTGTGACTGGCATGCTGAGAGGTGAGCTGGGAAATCAAACGCTTGTCTACATTGGCCTGGAGACTTTGAGACCTTATTTCTGACTGCTTCACGCTTCCTGCTCTCGCTTGCTTTTCTGTCTTGTCGTCTCGCTCCCCCTGCTCCTGTGAACCTTCCTTTTCTTCATGTCTCTGTTGAGGGAGTCAGGCCAAAATCCTGCTGTCCTGCTCCTCATTCATCTCTGCCTCTCCTGCTCTCTCCCTCCCTCAACGCCTCCCTCAACGCCTCCCTCTTGCTCCCTTCCGTCGTCCTCCACCGAGCCTCATGCATTTCTCTTTCTCCAACCTGTCTTCTTACATCTCCCACCCTCCTCCTGCTCATTCCATTTCATATAGTGAGTCACATTAGGACAAATGTTGCCCTTTGGGAGTCGTACGAAAAGTAGAGCAGAACATCCAAATGGCAGTGCTTGACAGGCAACACAGAGGAGCGAAAAGCAAATTATTAATACTGTCATACCGTCAGAACCTGTTCTATTGATCAAAGATATTTCTGCAGAGTACACAGTTCATTCTAAAGCCCATGAATGTTAAAATATTTCCAACAAGTTGAAAAGCATAATGTAAAAAGCCACGGTGATCCTTTTCATTTACCACTTTTAGGCCTGTGGACTGTCCAAATTTCATGATTACCCCGACCTCCAAAGGGGAGGCGAGGGTATTGTTTTACTTTTTTTTGTTTTGTCCATCTGTCTGTTTGTCAGCAACTTTGCACAAAAACTACTGGACCAACTACTGGATCAGCTTTTACCTGCTCTGAGGAGCCAAACAGACTGAATTATAGGTTTTACAATGACAGTTTTTATCCTATACTTATTTATTGTTCTTTATTCAACATTTATTTATTGAGTATATTGGTGTTTGTGATTGATTATTTATTGAGTATTATGCTGTCTATGACTATTATTATCTGTGACTATTGTTGTCTGGGATTGTTGATTGTTGCTGTTGTTTGTTTTGTGTATTTTTATGCCACCACCAAAGAGTAATATCCATTTTATGCAAAGTTTAATGGATAATAAAGCAGTCTAAGTCAAGTTCTATGAGGTGAGGAGCTCAGACATCTGGGAGAGACTCAGAATAGAGCCGCTGCTCCTCCATGTCCAAAGGAGCAAGTTATGGTGGCTTGGGCATCTAGTGAGGATGCCTCCTGGATGCCTGCCAGGTGAGGTGTTCTGGACATGTCCATCTGGGAACAGACCTCGGGGCTAACCCATGGCACAGAACTGAAATGAACCGATATGTGACATTTGTTGGAAAAAAGTCCTTAACATGGCAAAACTCCAAACATTTTCACGTCAAACACAACTACCCATTACAGTTTTCCCAGATGGGAAAAAAAACTTCAACCAAAGAAGCAGAGACAGACAGTGGAGTTCACTACTGAACCAAAGAGAAGCTGCCCTTTAACACCATCAAAAAGCCAGCATTTCCACAAATGATGCAAACATGTGACCAGCAGTACGAAATGCCAGAGAAAACATATGTGAAATTCCACAACTGTACGTCATTTTTCATGAAATACTTCCAATTGTATACAACCTAAAGAAAGAAAAGTTTATTTATGTTTAAAAGGGTGAAATTGCATTATTATACTATTTAGAGCTGGGCAAAAAATCTATTTAGATTTAAAATAGAGTTTTATGGCAAAATCGATTCATATTTTAGGAAAATCGTGCAATCCGACCCCCCCCCCACCACACACACACACATTTTTTTTTCCCATTTTTTTCCTCGTAAAAAGAAAACCATGAACCACGCTTCTTTCCGTAGTGTGTCACCCCAGGCCCCGCCTACGAGCGGTACGACCAATCTGTTCACACATCTGAAGCGAAAGCAGAACTCTGCAAGTACTTCCTCAAAATGTTCAACAAACACTGAAAGCTTTTCTCGAGGCACACCTTATCAGAGTCCTGTACGGTTCTGATTTTGACATACCGCAACCGCCCGTACCCGTCATGTTTAAACTCGTATCCGACCCGTTTTCCGACGAAAAAAAAAAATCCGCATCCGAACCGACCCGTTATAAATGAACCCGATATCCGACCCGAACCCGAAAGAAAATGTCAGATAGCCAAACTTAAATACAAACATTTATTGCCATGAATATACTGAACAGTGACATAGCCAAGGCAGAACCAAATAAAAATGTTGTTAAACTTTGAGCCTATGAACCGCAAATTAGACCCGCGATCACCCACGTCCGACCGGAACCGAACCCGTGTCCGACACAGCACAACATTTTTCACCCGTTTCGTGAAAATTTGCGGTTCACCCACGGGTACCCGAACCCGTGCAGTTCTCTGCACCTTATGATAAACATGGAGCACGATGAGGAGCGATAACAGACGCAATAACATCATATATCCAAAATATTGGTAACATGTTCAGGTTTATTGAAGTAGCTTGATTGATAATAAGGTTTGTTTTATTTTGTCCTTACAAAGTAAAAATGTTACTAGTTTTCTTTTTATCTTACTTTTGCACTACTACGTTTTTTACAATGTTTTTCATATAATATGAGTATTAATGTATATTGTTTTAGTTGTTAAAATATTTAAAGCTTTCTTTTTTTTCAACAAAATGTATCTTTTACACTTTTTTTTGCACTGTTTTTCCTGTAACAGTGGTGGATATGTCTCGACTTACTACAGTTCATGTAGGCAAAGTCTCAGGTTGCAGTTGCACCTTTTGCACAACTGATTTATTATTTACAGTTATTTGTAGAAGTATTTTTGTTTTACATGTTATTTAATTTAAAAAAAAAGAAGACAAAAGAAACCATGTTTCTAGTGTTTTCATTTTCATTTAGCCCACGTGAGAAAAAAAATCGTATCGTGAATCGAGTTTTTTGAGAAAAAATCTGAGATTTTTTTAAAAGAGAAAATCGCCCAGCCCTAATACTATTATTGTTTTATTAGCTGAAGAATTGTGTCAAAACGGCAATAGTATGGTTTATCGCAATAATTTCTGAGATAATTTATCACACAGCAAAATTTGTTATTGTGACAGGCTTAATTCTAATCATTACAAATACACCATCAGAAAGTCCAAAAATTACCTGAATTGGCAGTTACCCTCTCAGGTAGCCTCAGAATATCATATTTTACTATCAGTTCCTCCTAATTTTAAACAAAAAACCCTGAATACTAAACAGAATTTCAGTCAAATGAAATGCAAGATATCATACCTTATGAGGTATTTTTTTTGTCCACGGTAAGAGATTTTTGCTATGCCGCCGACTGCCTCTAAGAAGCAGCTAGCACCACATTCTTCTTAGATGCTATGTTAGCAGAAGCATTGAGTTTAAATAAGATACAAATATAAAATATACAGTTTATGTAGTGTACAATTGGTCATAATGATATGTGACGACAACATATTTCGATTCAGGATTCAGAATTTAATTTACAGGGTGTCAAAAAAGCTACCAACCAAAGTCATGTCAGCCATAGACTATATGATGACAACAAAACAATTGTCCTAAACGTTAACACTACCTTAAATTAACACACTGCACCGGACTTAATAACTGTATGTTACTATATCTAGTTGAGTTACTATTAGTCATGGTATCTGGCTGGTGTTAGCAACTAAAATGACCGTTCACAGTAACCCAACAATTTCATTAGCAATTTCACTACCGTTAGCATGCTAAGTGCTGCAACAGTGAATGCTACCGTTGAGATGTATGTATGAATATGAAGAACGTCTGCACTAATATGAAAGACAAACTGTTCTGGTGTCATTTATAGTTTATTTATTATTTATGTATAGTAGCCTATAAAACTACTATACTGTAGAGTGAAGAACAGCGAGACAGGAGACGTGGTACTGTCGAGGTAGTTTACTTATTCCACATAAAACTTTACACGGGCAGCATCAGCGTGAGCACAACAACAACACTTCCCCTCAAACCCGGAACCGGAAGACTTGTCTCACCCCAAACACTTTCCATCATCATCCTCTTAAAGGCACAAACCCCTTTGGTGAATGTCTCTATATCAGTCTCTAGATGTGGGTCACCACAATACCGTGATATATACCGTATACTGCTAGTGGCTTAAATCATACTGGAATATACATTTTTGGCCATACCGCCTATTCCTACCTGGGACTATCCACAGGCAATTAGGTTTCTCCGTCATCATTCCACCGTGCTTTAGGCCAATCGTCCAACTGTGTAGACTACAGGACAAATACCCAGTGTAATTAGTCTTTGGTGAGGTGCACAGTGTTTTCTGGGCTTTTCTACTTTAGAGCTGATGAGATCTGGGGAGGTTTGTTCCACCTCCTGGTTTTCCATTCTCAACATTACACTTCAGCACAAACCTGCAATTTAGCAGTAACAGGCTGAAGGTGTCACATATGTACACATGATGTGATCTGGGTAGAATGTGTGTAAACCACTCACAGCCTCAGTGTGGACGGGGTGCACGGCGAAGAGCAGCGCTGTCACGAAGGCCAGGCGTGAGTCCTCGAACACAGAGCGCTCGCACGTGTGCATGAGCAGGCAGGTTACGGCGCAGTGCAAACACACGTTCACAAGGTGGAAATACAAAGGCGTCATGCCGTCGAGCAAGATGTTCAACCTGACAGAGAGAAAGAAACGTACATTATTATACATGAATACAGTCAGTGTTGTTTATGTTTCCATAAAATCCCACTATACAGAGAGAAGAAAAGGGTCAACTTTATCTAAAAACAATCACCCTCATAAATCCCACTAAGGATTTACTTCAGGAATCCCAAAAGTAAATTACCTTTTACATTTCCTGGATGGAGTGATTGTCTCCTAATCCTGAACAGAATCTCAATCCATTTTCTGCAGTACCATGAATTTCAAATGAAAAGAGCGTGACTGTCAGGTTTCCCAGCATCAAATCACACTCTGCTTAAGATCCAGCGGCATCTAATCCCTCAGCGAACAATAACAGTGAGATATGCAATTTTCACCTACTTTATCATAATTGGTATTAGGCTGCGACAATCCCCTCACCACCCAACAGAATATCAACAACCTGATGACAACAACAAACCCAGATGAGGGAAGGAGAACTGAGCATCACAGTCGTTCAGGCTCCAGCTGAAACATGTTCCTGTGTTCCTCAGATTTTAAGATGGAGTATTCAAATTCTAACATTCTCCACGAACCCATAAAGAACCAGGGCTACTTATGTGGCAGTTCTAAAATATATTTCACTTTTCTTAGGTGATTTTTTATATAATCCTCTGCATTTTACAGTTTTCCTATATATTTAATTTACTGATCACGTAGATGTTTATAAAGGTGAGAGTTATCATGATTAGAAACAGAGAAAACTGAAGAGAGAAGTTACAATGCAAAGCAGTCAGAGACAGCAGACTTTTGACAAGGCTTGATTTTTCATTCACACGTGATGTGATGGAGCCATAGGTGTTGACCTATCTGATGTTGAAAGGTGAGACGATGTGAATGCAAAAAAATTCTATCTTGTCTGAATCCTGAGATATGTGTTTTAACTGTTGACCTTTAGTGTGACCTTGACCTTTGACCTTCATTGCTCAAAATCTAATGAGTTCTCTCTTGCCCCATTGTCTATCATTCCTGAAAGTTTAATCAAAATCCATTCAGATGTTTTTGCGTAATCCTGCTGACAGGCAAACAGACTCAAATAACACTGGTCTACAAGTAAAATGCTTTTGGAATAAAACTAATAAAATTTACCACGTGTGTTACTGATAAAGAAAACTCAAGTCTTAAATGCTGGTTGGCTCAAGTTGCCAAGATAAGTCTGGGGTCAAAATGTTGTTTTGTTTTTTTTTTTAGAATGAAGAGTAGAGTGGGTTTTAGTCCAAAGGAATATTGTTCTCAGATCTACCAGATCTACTTCAAAACACTGTCTGCACATTATGATCCATTCACTTTACAGGTTCTTTCTAGTGGAATATTTACTAATCCATTGTATACATGTACATAAACCACCATATATGTGAAATAACACACCATCATATATATTAAAAACATGAACTAACCAGCACTAAAGTCATTTGTTTAATGATTCATCTTATTAAAGTATGTAAGATTTAGCACATTTAATGTCTGAAGAAGATACTTTCTAAAAGAAATTGTAGAGCAATGTAATTCAACATGACAATAGGAGTCTCCAACCACTGTCACTGATCCAGCTCCTTGAGTTTTTACACGTGAATCAATGTTGTATAAGATGACGGTTAGTACATTTACATGCACAATTAAGTCGACCTATTGGTATTAATTGAACTAAGGACTTTCTGAGAAATCTCAGTTTACATGCGATGCAAGAGAATGGAATTACTGTTCAACTCCCAGACACTAAGTGGTACTACAAATAGTTTTGTATTGGCATTCTTCTGGTTGGCATCATAGAAGAAGGATACTAAGTAAACAAGCATGGCACATTTAAAACAGGCATGGTAGAAGGAGGACAACGACACTAAGCAAAGATATTGACAACAACCATGCAGTAGCTCATTATATTTCATACGTACTGTAAGTGTATACTCCCAAAAAACCCTGCAGTTCATGACTGTTCACAGTTTTCCATGGTACCATTGCATCCCTACTGTCTATAAATAACTATTATCAGCTGATAGTTTTGATATGAACACTTTCTTATTTGAACAAGTGCCAGCTTCATAGTCTCATTAATTCTAAATATCGACTTTTGTATAAAAAAAAAAAAAAAAGAAAAGAAAAGAAGCAGTCTCGTGCTTGAGGTTCATTAAACAAAATCATATAACTTCGGAACTTCTGAGCATCTTGAAAGAAAAAAGTGTAAAATTGAATGGCGAGGGTTAATGTTTCCTTCATGTAAAGTGCAGCACTAAGGGCAACACTTGCTTGCACTGAACAAAACCAAACAGAAAGCTGGACAGAACATGTTCCCAGATCTGAACTTCTCATCACTGATGATAATTACTTCTAATGGGGTCCTCTGTGGGTCCTCGTCTGGTCCATTTTATGTTGAAGGAGACTCTGGCCTCTACTATCGCTCTTTTATACATAATTCAATGAGGAAAACCGATAAAACCTGCTTGAGCTTGCAGAGAAAGCATTAACCCTCGCCATTATCTCACCCTGACCTCAGCCGATTCCGATCTGCCCTCGTGGCTGATGCTGAGATGAGCGTGGAACAAGTGGGGATCGGGGAGATGAATTTCCCTGAGGGTTGGGCCCAGGGTCCCGACCTATCCAATATGAAATGCTCCAGAGGAATTAAAATTTCTTATTAAAGGCATTTAGCTGACATGCTTATACAGAAGGACTCACAATGAGGAAGCGGGTCGGGGTTCAGTATCCTGCTCAAGGACACTTTGGCAGGAAGTGGGCCTGTAGATGGACACTCTGACGGGCTGATGGAGGACTCTAATCAGTGACCTTTCCTTTATGGGCCTTCATAATGAATAGTCTCCAGATGAATACAGATGAGCAAGCACTGCACAATAGTGACTAATATACATAGTCATGAATATGATTGTAACGGTTTGTGAAATAGTGCAGTTAATTGGAAGTCTATTGTCCCGACAACTTGACTATTTTAGAGTCAGTTTATGTAAATGTTGTTGAACCAACAGATCAGCAGATACTGGGTTTTTAGAGGTAGAAACCAATATGACAAACAGAGATATGACCACCTTCTGACAATAACTACCTATGTAATTTTTGGACAGATTTTTGTCTAAATCATCAAATACTACAGGTTAAGTGGTTTTGTGTTTCCAACAAAAGAAAAGAAAAGTTTTGTATTTTCTTGAAATCTGTCCAACACCATTGTGTTTGATGACTCATTCAACAAAGCAACACTTTATAGACAACCCCATCCGTGCTCTACCTCAGACTCTTTCCTCACTATAACCAAACCCAAAGCAAAAACTGCATCCTTTAGTCATATAAAGCAGTGCAGTGTGACACACATCTATGTTTGTCTGTTAGAAACCTAGACTCATTTAGAACATCTAAACTGATTTGTGGTCGGCATCATGAAACACAGCTCTGCACAGAACAAGTGAAAATGTGAAGAACTTCAGTGTGCGATGTAAAGGAAGTAACACAAGGGATGCACCGATGCCAACACCAGTATTAAATATCGGTCGAATACTGAGCCCATGTACTGCTACTCATATACATGATAATGCTCCAATACAACTGCACCTATACCACTTACTGCAGCATGACGTTCAAAGTAAAATGCAGTAGGTAGGAAAATGAATACATTAAATACAATAAAATGAGTAGTCTGTACAAAGAGTAGAGCTGAACAATATATCATTTGAGCATCAACATCACAATGTACATGTGTGCAATAGTCACATTGCAGGTCCTGTAATGTTGGAGACAAATCAGCAAATTAATATTTTCTCAACTAATAAGGGAAGCTGACACACACTGAGCACATTACAATTATTCTGAGCCAGTTTAGGATGAGTCACTGGTAACAAGACTGAAAAAATGAGCAACCAACAAAAGAAAATCACCTAAAATGAAGGATTGGTCCCAGAAAGAAAAGAAACATCAGTTATTTGGAATTATTTCAGTTACAAGGAGGATGACACTGAAATGTGCTTCTGTGTCAGCCACTAATCTGTTTCACCATTTGCGTCAGCACCACACAGCTGTTATATACTCCTGAGTATTTTTTCATATGGTAATATATATATCGCAGGGTTAAGAAAGAAAAAAATTTCAGCTTTTTCTAATATTGTGCCGCCCTAACAAAGAGTGTATCAAGGTGCCAAAGAACAGAACATATGATTATAAAGCATGTAAATGTGATACGTGCGGTTAGAATTATTCAACTTCACATTGTGTTAGCTCCTCTTTGTAATTGATACACTGCTTTTCTATGCAACAAGTTCCATATTACATCCATTCTATTAAAATTTTACTTTTGCACCACTTTCCATCTCATCCTCACACCTGGTTTTACTGTCATAATAACAATACAAAAGAAGACAGAAGAAGAAATCTCAAGAGCAAAAGCAATTCCAACACCATCAGGGCCCGGACGCCTACAAAGAGCCAACATAAAGGAAGCTTTTCCAGTTGACTAGAGTATGGGACGATCACATCCTCACATTCGGCAGGACAGAGCCAGTGTCCTCAGTGACTGTCGGCTGTGGAAGTGAAAGGCAGATAATTGAGCTCAGTGTCTGTGTGCAGGTTAGTGACCATTCAGCAGCAGCAGCATGATGAGGTCCTGTCCTTTATCCTGACATATTGAACAGTGCACAGAGACTGGGCCATGACCCAAAGGAGAGGGTTGTGAGGCTACTAAAAATAGGCTGTTAATTATCCCAGGGAACACTGCATCAGCAGTTAGCGGCTCCAGTAATTTGTTAAAGCGAATCCCTGCACTGTTAAATAGGTTGAATGAAACACTGCAGGCGAGCCAGGCAGGCCGACGCAGAGTGGAAATGCTTTTGACAAGCTTTGAATATATGATAAAGACAGACACCTCTTTAATGAAATAAAGTTTTATAGATAATTAAATGCCTCGGCAAAAGCAAGGACGGCACAGTCCTGAGTGGATGTGTGAACGTGATGCAATAAAGTCTGTTTTTCTACAACTGACCCACAGCGTTTAAGAAGTGTAGCTCCCACACTGTCTGACTCAGCTACTCTTCCTCTATCACTTCTTCTTTGCCATTTGTTCTTTTTCCACTCTTCAGCCCGTGCTCTTGTCTCTTTCTTTTATCTTCTGCGTCCATCTCCTCCTCCTCCTCCTCCCCTCATTTACCAGAAGAGCATCCGTCACCACTTGTCGTCTTGTGTCATCTGTCCTTGTGTTTCTATTTTAATCACATGGCCTCGCGCTATCTCGTTTCTTTCTTTCTCTCCTCTGCTCTCCCTTTTTTTTTTTTTTTTTTTTTTTCCACCGCACTCACTGCTCAGTTCATGGTGCACATCAGGGCTCGGCTATAAAAAAGTGCCTTGAGGTTGTGTTGTGTCTCTGTGTGTATTTACACTTTCCTGTGTGTGTCCTTCACCTTGATCACATCCAAAAAAGCCCAGTAGTGTTCAGCGGCACAGCACAAAGAATGCTGGACTGACTGCACATTCCCTCGGGTTCACCACACCAGTGTATGTGCTGGTTGGAAGGCTCTGGATGAATTTCTTGCCAATGTGTGATGCGGACCAGAAAGCACAAGTGATCCCAGGACAAAAGTGTGCACCCACCCATATGCTCCTGTGCATTTACAAAAGAGTCTCAGCTCAGATGATTGAAGTAAAAGCTTGTGATTTGTGTAAAAATTGAGCCAATAGTGGTGGATGAAGAGATAAGAAACGAAGTCAACCAGTGTCTGATGTGAAATTCAAACAAGACCAGTGACCTGATGAACTCAAAGTCTGGAACTGGGTTTGTTTCTAGGATAGATGGAGGTATTTTTTGGGTCAGGAACTGACATGAGATCCTGTCCTGTTTTATCTAAGGCTACAATCAGACTGCAAGTAAATGTGGCCCAAATCTGACTTTTGCTACCATTTGACCTTTACCTGACCTGTTAAAGACAGTCTGAATGTCACAAATCAGATTTTTTTTTAACTGACCCAGGCCACTTTCATATGTGGTCCTAAATCTAATACATAGCTGACAGTGATGCGCGGGTCGATGTATAAACAACCAGGCTCGACAACCTCTGTTACACCCAAAGAGATATTTGAACCCAGTTAAAAAATCTCAGTGAATGTGTCTCAAACCTTAGTTTTTTTATTTGTACATTTCCAGAGCTTCCACTGTCCTCCATACTGTACGATACTGACAACGTTGTGCATCACCTTCAAAGAAATGTACTTAATAAAGTGTATTTACTAGGTTATTTTAATGTTTATCTCAAATGACAAACCACCCGACCAACCACAACCCGAATATCATTAAAAATATTTTTCAATGATCCGCCACTGTGGGTGACCGCAGGCACCCGCTCACTTTGGGTTACTGGTAGCTGATATTTTACAGTGCGACATCAGTCTGAACAACTAAGTCATGATTTCTCTGAAATTGCAAGGGAAGCTCAGGTTCCCCTAAAATGGCATGAAGTAAATGGTCAAGTATGTAGAGTTATGTTAATATTTAATTAAAATGTCTACCACAAATTTGTCCCATGGTGAGATTCTCTGGAAGGGGTGAATGGAGCTGTAGGCGGGGCTTGGCTGGCCTAGACACTGAGCTTCTGCATGATGATTGGACAATCATTGGAAAAGCTGAATGGTGTTTTGATTGACAGGTATTTAAGAGATATTCACTTCACAGCTATACTCAGTATCATCATGGACTTTGTAGAAGAAAGCAAACTACAAGCCCTGTGTTGGTATTTGCTCAGTAAAATTCCTTGTTCATTTCTTTCACTGTAAATAAAACATACCCATAGTATTTCTTTGTTTCAGTTTAACGCAATTACAACATTTCCTCTAAGCTTACGTGGTAAGCTCAGATCAGAGAGCATTTTATAGAAAAGGAACAGAGGCACAATTTACATTTAAATAAAGTAGCAAATTTTGTGATGTAAGCAGCCGCCGCTGTCTCAAGGGTAGGTTTTGTTACAACATAGACAAATATTTACACTATACCCTCTCATGCATGTCATCCATCTAGTCATCTTTTACACTGTCACTATTATAAGGCATTTAAGTTAGTTCTTTCAGTGAATATCCACTATATCACAACATAAGCCTTCTGAATTGCCACTCTAACACTCCCCATCATTATATTATATTATCTATCATCTGACAACCATTAACCCACTGATATCTTATACAAGGTATAACCACTTGGAGGACCGGAGTGCAGCTACTGGAGAGGTTATAACATTGCTTGGTAATTACAAGTATCATTCAATAGCAAAACCATCCTTTAACCTGACCACCCACACTAACAGTCAAGGATACTTTGACTTGTCTGAATGTACAGTTCACTGACAGAGCTCAGTGTACTGGACATATGTCTGTCAACTAAAATCATTCAGTCACATCCCATAAAATTCCCCTCAGTGGTTTAATGACAGTAAAGTACAGTAACAGAACTGTAGGACATTTTTCAACTGTCAACATTGTGCTTTTTCTCGCAGAAATGAGCTATCACTCTGGTGCAGTTCCCAGTGCAACACAAA
Organism: Siphamia tubifer; assembly: GCA_020466265.1. Lineage (NCBI taxonomy): Eukaryota > Metazoa > Chordata > Actinopteri > Kurtiformes > Apogonidae > Siphamia > Siphamia tubifer. Next base: position 24,857,682 of record CM035794.1, on the reverse strand, counting down.
CATAAACCTATGTGAGTACACAAGCATGTGCTTCTCTAATACTGTATATTATACCTTTAAGTCTATGACAAAATCTGACTTCATCACAAATCATAGACCCACATAGAAAGCATCACATCCACAAAAATCTAATTAATTCCAAACAGCAAAGTCATTGCACAGTTGAAATGTGGCAACTATCACACTTGAAAAATATGTGTGATATTACTTGGAAAAGAGGTTGAGGTTTTTAACAGGAACTAGAAAAGCACTCTGAGAGCGCAGACCTCTGCCAAGGTAGACACCCCCCCCCACCCCCCAGATCCACACCAAAATGTAATCTCTTCCAGATCTCCCCATTACCAACCCACCCTGAAAATTTCATCAAAATCCATCCATAACTTTTTGAGTTATCTTTCTAACTAACAGACATGTTCTGGCAGAAACATAACCTCCTTGGCAAAGGGAATAATTGGAGTTAGGATTTCTTGGAGACACATGCTGCTTTTACAAAACTCCTACACTGTCTTCAACCTCTGACTGTGGTATTTACTGCTTGTTTTTTTGTTGTCCTGTTACTCACACATTTTGCAGCCCCACAAAAAATTAAATATATATTATTTCTTTACAAAGTGCATTATTATAGAGTATCAGAACTGTAAGTTACACACTGAATTTCTTGCAACTGTTGTATTTCTGAACTGTCTGTGCTCTATGAAACTAAGCAAATAATTTGCTTAGTTTGTGCTTGGAAAATAATCAATTCAATTCAATTTTATTTATAAAGCCCTAAATCACAACAAAGTTGTTTCACAGGGCTTTACACAAACACAATCGACTACAGAAATATATGAAAAATCACACATCAGCAGAAACAGCTGCAGCATATAAAACAGTAACAGGTGATAGTTGCCACAGATTATTCTCTGATAAACTCAAATAAACAAAAGGGAGAATACAGATGGAACTGGGCTATACACTGAAGTAACTACATTAACTGTTGATTTATTTCGGGGGTGGCCATGGCTCAGTTGGTAGAGCAGGTCATCCAGTAACTGGAGGGTTGGTGGTTCAAATCCTGCTCTGTCCTAGTTGGTGCTTTGTGTCCTTGAGCAAGACACTTCACCCTCCAGTGATGTTTGGTGGTGGTCGGACGCAAAATGTCAGCCATGCTTCTGTCAGTCTGCCCCAGGGCAACTGTTCATCACCACCAGAGGGACCATATGAGAGCGAATGAATAATGGGTCACTAACGTGAAGCGCTTTGAGTGGCCACAAAAACGCTATATAATTCCAATCCATTATTATTTATTTATTTTTCAAGACAACGATGAGAAATGCCAAAATTGTAAATAAATAAATAAATAATCTATTATTATTATGGAGATATTTGTCCAATAAAAATTCAAGACACAATTTGTTTGCTTATTGCGATAGTTACTATCACCCATTAAGTTTTCAGACACATTCCTCTTTTTATTCCTATTTATACACATCACTAATCACCTCTGACCAGGTGCAGTGATTACATCCTCAGTCCTAGTTACACGTTATCTATCAAGAATAAATCACATTGCCAAAATAATTTCTTGAGATGCGGTACAAATATTTCATTCAGACTTTATGAGCCACAGTGTATTAACTTTTAATGCGTTTGTCTATAAATGCCATAGAGTTTAAGAAAACAGTATGTGTCAGTAATGTTCTGTTTTTAGTTCCTACAGCCACAAAACAAATGATTAAATCATAAATCATGTATCATCATTGTATTACATGACAGTAGAGCTACAAGCAGTTCTACTCAGGTCCAAGTACAGAATCCAACTGCATCTTTGGGTCTGGTTTTTTGAACGGCCATCAGGCTATTCTAAAAAAAAAAATTTTTTTAAATAAAAAGAGTTGAGTTTTCAGATTTTGCAAGTATAATTGACTCACTCATCCAGAAAAAGAATTCATCAGGGTCATTTTACTGTAAAAACCATCTTGTTGTACACTATCCTCTGTTATGAGTCTGACCCACACAAATGTCACAACTATTATTGACTTTCACTACAAGTCTGTCAATGCCATCATTTCAATTTGTGCATTACTGTAAATGTTTTCATGCTCGGTCAGTCACGTGCTTTTCATATTAATTGTGCAAAGTCTTGTTGGCATTTGAAGAAACATGGCGATGGTCTTCAGGGGGAGAAGCAACAGAGCATGTTGATGTTCACACTGACCTGAATTAACCTTTAATCTTTATTTCTGCACAGAGCGATATGTGTTTACGCCTGTCCTCTAATGCTGCGGCTGCTCTGTAAAGGACTGTGCTAAAGGCTGTCTGTTCACTAGTGACAAAGAAAAAGAAAAGAGTGACGCATTCACATTCTGCATCCAGGTGTCAGGATGTGAGGCATGTGTAGCTACGTCCTTCACATGACAAACTAATGGAGATGCTGTTGAGGGGCTGACAGACGTACAGGCCTGCAGGCCACCACGTAAAGCATTGGACACGCTCCCAGAGTGAACACCTGTCACTCCTGAACGATCACCTTCCCTTCCATTGTCTCAGGCCATTACTGCTGCTTCCAGCGCACACTCATCGTCAAGTGGTGTTTGTGTGTCGGCGAGAGCATCTGCTCCTGCAACGCCGTAAGCAACACTGTCCGCTCTCAGGAGGAGCATTAAGCCGCCGATATCTTCTTCAACCACTGTATTACCAGAGGGACGACTGGCAAGCAGCTGCTGGAGAGGTTAGAGCACTGTTCAGTAATTAGAGCAAGTGTCATCAAACAACAAACCATTCTGTAGCCTGACCATACACGCACGCACACACACGCACACACACGCACACGCACACAAATACTGGCCTTCATGTCTTATGAAAACCAAGTATGTAATATTCACTTCTAGGTAAAATAGCCCTTATATTAATTTATTTTAAGAAATAAATACAAAACAAAATTAAAAACAAATATTTAATTAAATAAATAAATACAAAATAAAATTATAAATATTTTTTAATTAAAAATAAAATTCAAAATAAGACATTAACCCTTTGATGCATGAATTATGAGATATAGATAGTCAATATTTTTTCCTTATTTTTATTTCACTTTAATCATGAAAAAAGCTAATTAGATTTAAATCTTTTTAAACTAACCTATTTTTTATGGAGTTACAAAAATATCCAGTCAGCTGGACAACACGTTTTTAAGCTTTGAACCAAAGAAACATGTACTGTTAATTACAGTCTAATAATGACAAGCAACTGATTTACACATAAACATGTTAGTGTAGATCAGGTATTAAGAACAGACCAGTTACAGTAATGATATGAACTGTAGAAGAACTGTCCACTGGAGTGACCAGTTTGTATCAAAGGGTTAATAAAATAAAATTATATATATATATACATTTACAAAACTAGCATATAGATGGAATAACACACCATCATATATATTAAAAACATGAACTAACTAGCACTTTTGTCATTGTTTTTATGATTCATCTTATTAAAATATGCAAAATTTAGGACATTTAATGTCTGAAGCAGATAACTTGCAAAAAAGAAATGTAGAGCAGTGTAATCGATTAGTTTGCACAGTTTTCAATAAGTAAAAATATGACAAATATGCAGATGCTTGACCTGTATGTAACATTTTTCACTTATTCATTTTGACACCGTGGTTATATTTTAAGACACAATTCAGCACACACACTCCTTCACAGTACTTGTGAATATTCTAGAAGCAAAATACAGTTGAGCAAGTTTCCACATTTTTCTTGTGTGTCACTGCAAGGTCACTCTGTGGGGTGTGTTTCGCCCTGGGTTTTGTCTGTCAGACAGAATTATACTTGAAGTTGCTTCATTTTTTATTATATTATTCCACCTGCATTTCACATTATCTTTTTCATCCAGGTACAAACTTTTAGAAACAATAACAGAGGTTTACTATACAGGTAAAGATACCTCCATACCAGAGGATGGAAGTAACTAAATAGAAGTACTTCTTTACGGTACTTAAGACTTATTAGGTATCCATACTGTACTTGAGGTTTTTTTTTCTGACAACCTTTTAATTTTACTCCCTAAATTTGTTCATAAATATCTGTATTTTATACTCTTTACATTTATATAAATATTTGTATTTTATACTCTTTACATTTATAGAAATATTTGTATTTTATACTCTTTACATTTATAGAAATATCTGTACTTTATACTCTTTATATTTATAGAAATATCTGTACTTTATACTCTTTATATTTATAGAAATATCTGTACTTTATACTCTACATTTATAGAAATATCTGTACTTTATACTCTACATTTATAGAAATATCTGTACTTTATACTCTACATTTATAGAAATATCTGTACTTTATACTCTACATTTATAGAAATATCTGTACTTTATACTCTACATTTATAGAAATATCTGTACTTTATACTCTTTATATTTATAGAAATATCTGTACTTTATACTCTTTACATTTATAGAAATATCTGTACTTTATACTCTTTATATTTATAGAAATATCTGTACTTTATACTCTTTACATTTATAGAAATATCTGTACTTTATACTCTTTATATTTATAGAAATATCTGTACTTTATACTCTTTATATTTATAGAAATATCTGTACTTTATACTCTTTATATTTATATAAACATCTGTACTTTATACTCTTTAAATTCTCAGAATAGATTCATTACTTTTTCAAACTAGGCAAATGTGACAGTATGAAAAATAAGACGTAAACCAGAAATTGTTACTTATATCATAATTTGGACTTTAACAAATTATTTAGATTTGATTTGTCATAATTATGTATTTTTTTTATTTCCTATTTATGACTATTGAATTTTTCCTAAATTTCCTGTCCATACCTACAAAACTGAGTACCATGACCCAATAAAACACATCATCTACTCATTTTAAAGGCTTTATTTTTGGACATGTTTTCTCTCATTTTTTCTGTTTTTTCCTACTAAAATAAGTATTAATTCCTCCATAGCAAAAAAAAAAAATGCTGTTTTACTTTTTTTATTTTATTACAAGTGACAAGTTGTACTTTTTTTTACTTTTACTTCAGTAAAGGAGTTGAATCAGTACTTCTACTTTCACCAGAGTATTTTTTCACACAAGTAGCTGTACTTCTACTTAAGTACAGAGTGTGAGTACTTTGACCACCTCTGGTCCATACACTGACAGAGGGTCAGATGTGTTGAATAATTAATGTAAAGTATTTAGTATTTCTTTTTTTTTTGTTACATATTAGAGTTTGTCTTAAAATCCAAACCAAGGTCTAAAACAAGGTTCAGATTATTTTGCATTTGGTTCATTACACTAACACGTTCTGACATCATCATCTGTGTCTCCATTTACAGACAGATAAAGGTACAATCTGATGTATCAACACTATTTGACTTAATTTCACCCACTTGATTCAGTCACATAACATAACGTTGTTGGTTGAAGTTAAATGGAATGACCTTATATAGCACATTTTATGCACTCATGCATGGTGCCCAAAGCGCTTCACACTTCCTGACATTCACCCATTCACACACACACACACACACACTTATACACCAGTAGACAGCTGCTGCCTGACCCTACTGGGAACAACTTAAGGTTCTGTGACTTGCCCAAGGACACTTTGACACGTGGGCAGTCAGAGCCAGGAGTCAAACCGTCAAACCTTTAATGACTGGACAATCCACTTTACCAACTGAACCACAGACGTGTACGGTATAGTACTTCCTTTACTGTACTTAAGTATATTTTTCATGTATCTGTACTTGACATGAGTATTTATTTTTCTGGCAACGTTTTACTTTTACTCCCTACATTTTTATAGAAATATTTGTACTTTATTCTCTTTACATTCTCAGAATAAACGCATTACTAAGTCGTAAATCAGAAATTGTTATTTACTATGATAATTATGACTTTTTATCACATAATTTTGAGTTTTTTCCTCAGAATTTTTACTTTTTATCTCATATTTATGCTTTTTTTTAATGTCTTATCCATGACTTTAAAATTGTTCCTAAATGTCCTGTCCATACCTACTAAACTGAGTACCATGACCCAATAAAACAAATCATATACTGTAACTCACTTTTAAAGTTTTATTTTTTTTACATTTTTCTGTTTTTTTCCTGCTTAAATAAGTATTATTTCATCCATAGCAGTTTTACCTTTTATATTAATACAATTAAATTTTTACTTATACTTCAGTAAAAGAGTTGAATCAGTGCTTCTACTTTTACCAGAGTATTTTTTCTCACCAGTAGCTGTACTTCTACTTAAGTACAGAACATGAATACTTTGACCACCTCTGATTGTACTAAAGTAGAAGTACAGCTACTAGTGTGAAAAAATACTGCCAACTAACACCACCTACTTTGTCCAATAGTGACCCCTAGTACAGGAAAGCTATTACTGAATCAATGCCCATTTTATGTTTGCACAACCACAATCCCAACACAACCACCAACAAACTAAATACCCAAAACAAATTCATTAATTCATTATCTTAAACCTGCTTGATCCTTTTAATAATAATAATAATAATAATAATAATAATAATAATAATAATAATAATAATAATAATAATAATAATAATAATAATAATAATAATAATAATGGATTAGATTTCTATAGCAATTTTCAAGGCATCCACAGCGCGTTACATTAGTGATCCATTATTCATTCACTCTCACATGCTCCCTCTGGTGGTGCTAAACTACATATGCAGCCACAGTTGCCCTGGGGCAGACTGACAGAAGCGTCAGTCTGCCATTTCACGCCTACGGCCCCTCTGACCACCACCAAAAGATCATACACCAGTGTGAGTGACACTGGAGGCAAGGAGGGTGAAGTGTAGGAATAGAACCGCCAACCCTTCAGTTAATGGACGAGCCGCTCTATCAACTGAGCCATGGCCACCCGTTTGTCTATATAATAGGTACAGAATAACAGGAATGCATGCACTTTTTCAGGATATTCTAGTTTTTCCAGTCATACCTTTGAACCTAACAGGTTTATGAGTCAGAAGTATCCAGTTAAAAAACAGATAATGACTGAAACACAAAACCTCCAATCTGAAAAATTTACTTTATTGAGAAAACTAAAAAAAAAAAAAGTGTTTTCTTGTACAGAATGACATTTGTCAAGGGCATCCAATAAATAATGTACTGACTATATTACAATATTTTGAATAGGAGCATCCTTCCCTGTTGTCATCATCTAAAGTGAAAACCACCAATCATTTAACGACAACCTCACCCTCAAAAAATAAAGTGACATATAATATAACAAAATTATTATCAAAAGATATCAACTATGTCTATATTTTACAGCCTTAAATAAGTTTAACCATCTTTTAATATACATTGTAAATAAAAGAAATTGACTTTAATTGATTTTAAACTGTTAAAATAAATTGAAGCCATTACAGCGGACATTTATGCTGAAATCAGTAAAACAGCAGACATTCTAAATCTCATTTAAGAATTTAAAGGAAGTTTTAACTAATATTCTGAGGCTTTTGATGTTTAAATTGTTGATTTTCAACAGCAGATACCATGTATATTTCAGATGCACCACATCCATAACAATGATTTTTCTTTCCAAGACTCTGCATGAAATACAAAATATTTAAAACAAATCTGTTTTTATGTTCAGCTTGAACCTCTTTATCAAATAGATATCTGTATTGGATTTTAGATGTACTAGTTCACAGAGATGAATGAAGATGTGTGGAGAAAGAGAAGCTGTTGTTTACCTGTCACATCCATAGCACATGTCTTTATTGGAATTTTCTTGTCCTCTAAATGTACTATGATATTTTTTCCATCACTTCTGCAATATGCGATGCCCTTAAAATAGATACTGGGAGAGAATAAAAGGGAACTGGGTCATTTAATTTTAAAGTGCTTTTATTGGTTTTTAAAAATCTCAATGGTCTTAGCCATGTTTATTTATCGAATCTGCTTTTAATGTATGAGCCCTCTCAGACCCTCAGGTTTTTAACTGTTCCTAGAGTTTACACCAAAACTCATGGAGAAGCTTTATTCAGTTTGTATGACCCCAAACTATGGAACAGCTGACTGAGGGTCTGAGGGTCACTACCAGGATTCAGATTAAAAAAAACTATAGATTTTAATTTAGCTTTTAATTAAATTCTTAGTTTTAACATTACTTTATTCAGTTGTTTTTATGTATTTATGAATGTATGCAATTATTTTTAGTCTATTATTCTTATTATTTTTTAATAATTTAACTATAACTGCAACTGTGGGATAATGGAGGCTCTGATGTAAAGTACTTTATGCTACATGCACCATGTACGAAAAGTGCCATAAATAAAGTTTGACTGATTATCTGTCTGACTGACATTTTGAGTTCAATTGTCACATCCATAAGGCTGGAATTGCTCAGATGGGTTTTGTATTTCGGCCATCGATATGTAGAACCAGAACCATGGGACAGAACAGACTGAAGCCCTGACAGTTTTAGTGTGTGGGCTAAACTCTGCTTCATACAATCAATGCAACATGATATCATTTAGAAGTCCATCCCGCCCTGGTGTGTTCTGGATGTGGGCCTGGCTCCCGTGGTGCAGCCCAGACCCGCCCCTGTGGAGCTCACAGCACGCTGCAAAACAACCCGTGTTTCCCCTTCCAGAACTTTACATCACCTCCTCCTCCTCCTCCTCCTCCTTCATGGAGACACTCCTGCTCCAATAAAAGTGAAAGTCGAAAAGCTGCGCAACAAGTTACACATGAGTCCTGTTTCTGAATCTGAGTGTCTTTTAAAGTTTAGTCCTGACACCTTGATCCGCATCAGACCAGGACCGGAATGTGAGCTGGATCCAAGTTATTCTATAAATATTTATAATAGGAGCAGAGGCAGTACAGAGGAATGTACACAGCATCTTTAGTACCACGCCGATTGGAGTTTAGGAGCAACTACAGGGACTTAACGGACACTCTGGAGCGCAATTTGGCGCAGAATGTGTTTTAAAAAAAAACGCACAATAATAACAAGTATTTTCACTGTGCGTCTAAAGTTACCAACACTTGAGCTGCGCCTCTACCGCCTTATGACGTCAGCTTTAATTTCGCGTGTTTTAGTGCAGCTTTACCACAAGAGTTAGCATCTGGAGTCTGGTTTAATCCCACAACAACAGCGGTCACATCGGCTGGTTTTTCCAGCGGAGTTGAGAAAAGCGGGAGAACTTACTTAAACGTGAGGATGCACAGAGGTCTGTAGGACTTGTGGCTCGTGTTGTCTGACATCCTCTTTCCCCAGAAGTCGTTACTGAAGATGTTTCTGAGACTGGAGCTCGGTCGGACGTCCGGGTTGTTGATAATAGCCCACACATCGTCGTGCACCAACTCCCCGTTGAGAGAGTTGCCGTAGCACAGGACGCACAGCGCGGCCAGGACGGCGTATCGACCCGCGGCGCACACCGCCTCCGGCCGGACGCGCAGCCGCGGCGGCCGCTGCTGCCGCTCCTTCTTCTCCCGTCCCGGAGCTGTCATGTCGGGCCTGGCTTCTCCCGCGGCTCCGCTGGTCTGAGGATGATGCTGTGAGCACCGGGAGAAATGTCCATTCCGCCTGGCAGGTAGCGGCTCAGTGTGAGCCGTGGACTGCGGGGACGGTGTGGATGTCTTGTGTTGCTTTCATGGACTGCAAAAGAGCGTCGGATTTGTCGACTTTACATGACAACGATAGAGATATGCCATTTCTCACGGTTCATTTATGAAGTTATCTTCCACTTACCACCTTTTCCCAGAGCTTAGCTTTACCGTATGGACTTTTATAACCCATCTCACAAAGTGAATATTAACCAATAAGATAAAATAAGATATGGTATTAATTTATTATCGAATAGAATGTCTTTATTTTCACTGCACAAGTGCAATGAAAATGGAGGTGTAATACACTTTAGATGCCATAAAGTTAAAAATACGTACACACACACACACACACATATATATAATATCTGAACCCACTTTACCCTCACCAAGGTCACATGGAGCCTATCCCAGCTACAACGGGCAAAGGCAAGGTTTGCCCTAGACCAGTCTCTAGTTCATCTCAGGGCCAAACATATATAGACAAACAATCCCTCTCACATTCAAACCTGTGGGTAATTTAGATTAACCAATTAACCTATCAGTGCATGTGTTTGGATGGTGGGAGGAAAGTGGAGTACCTGGAGAAAACCCACGCAGACACGAGGAGAACATGTAAACTCCACACAGAAAGGTCTGCTGTGGGAATAGAACCAGGGACCTTCTGTCTGTGAGGCACAAGTGTTAACCACTGCACCATCATGGCATCATACAGTTGTTAATCTTTTTTAAGTTATTTTTTAATATATACATAACGTATACATTAATATAACTTAATTAATTAAATTCATGCCTTGATGTTGTATATTCTATTGCACAGCTTATTTAGAGTTTCTGTTGCAGCTTCTGTTGTGAATTCAGACAGCTACAGGAAGGAAGGACCTGCAATATCTCTCTGTTACACGCTTGGGGTGTTTCATTCCATCACTGAAGGAACTTCTTAGTGCAGTCAGTGTGTGTTTCAGAGGGTGGTAGTCTTTGGATAGCTTGTCTGTCAGCCTCTTCCTCCTCCACAGGTTCCAGAGGGCATCCCAGGACAGAGCTGACTTTCTTCCTCAGCTCACAGCCCCAAACATCCACCACTGTCCAAAACCATTACTAATCTAAACTGTTTTATACCTGTTAACCTATGAATTCTATCAACACATGCAAAATATAGTTGACCCACAGTATGACCCATTTGGAGGTTCAAAGGCTCTGTGGTTGCCATGGTAACACTGTCATCTTCTACAATATTGATAATACAGTAAAATCTGTGGAGTTGGATCAGTGACAGTGGATGCATAGATTTTATATATATATATATATATATATATATATATATATATATATTTATATACACTTTATTTTTAAGTGCAAATGTTCAGGTGTTAACAGTTCTCAGGTCACCGAGGGGAATGTGTCAGGAATAATAGATGAATAAATAAATAGATGAATATACACATAACAATAATGCATGGTGTAGTATATTATACAGAAAACTACTGTTTTTGTCTTTTTTTTGCTAGTCCATTTTCAAGGGAATCCACTGACCAGGAGGTTTTAATAAATAACTAGATCTCAATTACATAAAAAAAATCAAAACAACAAAATAAATATCAGGTTTCACTGTGGACGATGTAGGTTTCTGAGCCATGAAATATACGGGTTTATGTTGAGTCATTGAAGGCGCCACTGGCAGCGAGAGCCCGCCTGCACACGCATGCGCAGGAGGAGGCTGGCTCTCCCGGCATCAGCAGCTGACGATCAATGCAGGCAGTGGAACCGCAGGACCAATGACAGTGATAACACAGAGGAAAGCGGCTTCAAAGAGGAGATGATAGTCACAGCAATGGCACAGAAACATGTTATCAGGAAAATACACAAAGAAGACAGAAGCTGGGCCCAGGAGAGCTGACTCCTCTGGAAGGAGGGGGTGGGAGTCCTCTGATGATCATCTAAGGGTCCACTGGCAATAAATATCAACCTAGGACAGTTAACAATGTGCATACAAAATACACATGCATTAGTTTCCTGGTCAGAAACCGCAGATACAACATTTATGCAAAGCTTGTTTTTTTTCTTTCTTATCCTTGTAAAACAGAAATATCAGCAACCAAGTATCCAAGAGGTATCTGAAATGTGCTGTGTGTGCTAAAGTAAAACTATAGGCAGCAGATATGAGCATTAACCAGAGGCTCTTTGTAAAGTTAAGGAGTATATATTTGTTTTTAGCAAAGGTGGGAAGTAACTAAGTACTTTTTTTTACTGTATTTAAGTAGATTTTTTTAGGTATCTGTACTTCACTTGAGTTTTTATTTTTCTGGAAAGTTTTTACTTTTACTCCCTACGTTTTAGTATAAATATCTGTACTTTATACTCATTACATTCTCAGAATAGACTTGTTACTTTTTCAAACTAAGCAGATGTGACAGTATAAAAAAAATATGTCACTTCAGAGGGAAAATCAGTGAAGGAAAAAAAAACGGTGACTTATTATTATCTCATACTTATGACTTTATCTCAATTATGTCATTTTATCACATAAGATTGTTTTTTTATCATAATTTTGACTTTTTATCTCATAATTGTGCATTTTTTATTCCATATTTATGACTTTTGATGTTAAATGTGTCATTTTATATCCTAATTTAAACTTTCTCATAATTATGCATTTCTTCTCTCGCATTTATGACTTTTTTGTCTCAATTGTGACTTTTTCCCCAATTTCGCCAAAATATCCTGCCTGGAACCACAAAATTTTGTACTGTGACCTAATCAAACACATTATCTACACAGTAACTTACTTTAAAGGCCTTTATTTTTGCATACTTTTGAAAATTGTATGATTCTCCTGGTTGAATAAATATGGTTTCATTCCTGAAAAAAAACCCTGAGTTTTACTTTATACTTTTTTACTTTATTACAATTGAGAAGAATATTAGTACTTTTACCACCTCTGATTTTTAGAGTAAAATCATTGCTTTTTTCACTCTCAAATATCCTAAAAATTGTATTGTTTATTTTGTATGATAGTAGGGGAAAATTAAAATAAATGAATAAATATTTAACTAGTTAATTAGCTTCAGTGTTTGCTTTTGTTGGTGGTACACTGTGCTTTTTATACCCTTGAAATAAAACACTAATTTATTCTCAGAAACTCATGGAACTTTGTACAGATGGTAAACACTGTCCCAGAAGAAAGCATGAGGTTTCACCCAGATCTGTCTTTCCCAAACTCAGGGTCAGGATCTAAAATTAGTCATGAGGCTGTTTTTATTACATCTGCAAATGTAATTAATAAAATATATAACATGTGATATGCAAGTTTATTTTTCTCACTGAACTCGATCAATAGTGCTCATGAATGAATATTGGCTAAAACACTGTAGAAGACATAAAATATGTAAAAGACCCAATCAAATGAATGCAAAGAGGGGAAATTCAGACACTTTCCATCATAAAGTCTGTAAGTAATTTGGGTTATTAGTATTTAACCCTTAAAGACCCACAGCTATTTTGGTGATTTTCTACATTTAACTTTTCTAAGTGATTTACCACCATTCATTACTCTCTGTCTTTTGCACTGTTCAGGGGAATTTTTGTATTCTCCTATGTGTTTAATACTGATCACTATCCACCCATTTTCTGAGCCCGTTTTATCCTCATTAGGGTCACAGGGGTCACATGAAGCCTATCCCAGCCACTGCAGAGCAAAGGCGGGGTTCACCCTGGATCAGAGGTGGTCAAAGTATTCACATTTTGTACTTAAGTAAAAGTAGAAGTACTGATTCAACTCCTTCACTGAAGTAAAAGTAAAATAGTGCAACTTCTCATTTGTAATAATGTAATGAAGTAACACTGCATTTTTTTTTGTCATGAACGCAATAATACTGATTTAACTAGGAAAAATCTGAAAAGTTTCAAAAGTATCTAAAATAAAGCATTTTTGTTTGTGATTTTTGATCATTTATTGCATGTTTACAGATCATGTTCAATCACAGTTGAACAAAATAGGGGCCCCAGGACATCATCTGGTGTTATTCTGCCACATCCGCCCCCAGACACCTCCTTCTATGATTTGTCCCAAGAAAAACAAAAACACCTTCAGCTTCTTCAATATTCTACCAGTATTGTCATTTTCCTGGTGATGTCAAGCAGTCTTTTCACCCCTAGATCAGAAACACTATGCCAAAATAATTCCAGCTGTAGAAGTGATGTGACTCTGTACACACATACATATGCTACGTCACCCACTCACCATCTTCCTGCAAAACATATCCCATCATGAAATGTTTTGATGATGGATTCAGAGCAATGTCTCATACATTTCTCCTGTAAGTGAGAACCTTCTCCCTTCAATGTTTTAAGACCAGAGGTGAATGAAGTACACACATTGTGGAAGTGGGGGGAAAAAATACTGCTAGAAATAGAAGTAGTGATTCAACTTCCCAAGTGGAGTTAAAAAAGAAAAGGAAGTTTAAGTTCCAAGAATGAAGGTGAAAAGTAGGCGGTTTCTCTTTTCTGTGTCTGTTGTATTAATATAAAGTAAAAACAATGAACCATTCCTTTACATAGAATAAAAAGATAATATACTAAAAAAGAAGTGAATATAATTCGTTTCCAATGTTGGCTACAGAATTAAAATATTCTTATTCAACCATAGTCATAATGTTTTAAGCAATAACAATGGAACATTTTGTCTATACCTGTATTTAAACCATTAACTGGACATAAAAATAAACTCAAAATCCAAAAGCAGAGGTGGAGGTTGCCCTTTTGGCTTGGCTCTGCCTTGTAGTGATTGCTGTTCTGGGCTTCGGGGTCCTTCACACTTGCATGTTTGATCGGGTCTCGCCAGCTACTACCGAGTCCCATTTCAGCGAATGATGGGACTCGCCAGAATGTGCTGAGAATCTCTCCACAATCTCTACCCTAAACTCATCCTCTTCTGCACTGGTGTCCTCTACTGGCCTATTCTATTCTATTGCATTCTATTTTGTACTATCAGGACATCCACGGTTGTGGTGCTCGGTGCCGATTGTTTAAATGTTTATTTGTTTAATCTTTTTTTCTTTTGTACTGGTTTAGTTTTCTCCTCTTTTTGCGATCTACTTATTTATTTGTTTTTATTGATGGACAGTTGGTGGTTGGGAATAACACATCACCTTGCAGTCTTTAATTACAATAGCACCGCCTGTTGGTTTCTGTCCCCGTTCGTCCTGTCCGTCCTGTCTGTCCTGTCCGTCCTGTCCGTCCTGTCCGTCCTGTCCGTCCTGTCCGTCCTGTCCGTCCTGTCCGTCCTGTCCAGTCTTTGTTTCCTCCGCACATCACTGAGGTGCAGCACTGCCCTCACTGGGTTGTAAGGGAGAGTTCTAATACACTGTAGATTTTGCAGTGTTAATTTGGAGACAATGGGACCAAATACACTCTAGAAGAAGTTAAATAAACTCTCTAAGTGTTGATTTAACACTGCAAAATTTACTGTGTAGGGGATGTCTGCTCAGCTTTCGGGGAGGACCGATGATGGTCACACACATGCACTAAATAGTATAGTATATGGCTGCAAGACTGGAATATGCATTGATCTCAAGCAATGTTGACTCCCCCTCTGTGGGGTAAAAAGATATATAAAAATAAATAAATAAATAAAAAGATTAAAAAAATAAAAAATAAAATGAATAAATGAATAAAATAAGTGAATAAATAGAAAAATAAATAAATAAATAAATAAATAAGAACAAAATGCAGACAAATTAGAAAAAGGAAAAAAAGGAAGAAAAAAGAAAGGGAAAAGAAGAAGAAGGAAGGGAAGAAAAAAGAAAACAAACAAAAAACTCTATTTGTTACCTACTTTCCTGTCTGCTCATTTGTTTTGTTTTTGTTTAGTTTTTTTGTGTTCTGTTTTGTTTTTTGTATATATGTATATGTTTAGTACTTCAGTTATTTATTATTGGTATTGTTATTATTTTTATTATTATCATCATCATTTTTGTACTATGCACTATATTGCTATAAGATGAATTCAGGTTATTGGGGAAGTGAAGAAGGGGTAGGATTAAATAAGCTTATGCTTCATCCTACTCCTCTTCGGACATGTCATTATTATTATTATTATTGTTGTATTGATTATTGTTGCACTTTGCACATGTTCGAAATAAATCATTCAAATCAAATCAAATCAAATCAAAAGTCACATGTTAATCTTTACATCTTGTTTTCATGTTAATTAATCTCATATCATTTCCATCTTACATTTTCTTGTTTTTACATCATGTAAGTCATTAACATTATGGTGTCTTTTACATCATTCTTAATGTAATGTTGTCTTTACTGTGTTCTTTTGTTTTAAATGCACCAGCGGATACACTAAAGAACAAGTGGTATCAGGCACAACAAACCCTGCCCCTCGCAAAAGTTTTAGTTATTAATTGACATCCCCCTGGAATGAAACTATGGGTTTGACCTTTCATGGTGGCTCAAGGTCAAAGGTCATGACACTATTTTGGATCCTACATTTAGTTTTGTATCTATCAACAACAGTAACTCAAGGCATATGAACACTATTTTTGGAGTTACAAACATTTAAATTCATGTCACCTTGAGTTTGACCTTTCATGGTCTCTCAAGGTCAAAAGGTCATGAGGCCATTTTCAAAGCCCATGCCAGTGTCACTTACACTGGTGGATGAATGTTTGGTGGTGGTCAGAGGGGCCATAGGTGCCAAATGGCTGTTCTGCTTCTGTCAATCTGCCCCAGGGCAACTGTGCATATATATGTAGTTTACCACCACCAGAGGGAGCATGTGAGAGTGAATAATCAATCACTAATGTAAAGTTATTTGGGTGCCTTGAAAAGCACTATAGAAATCTAATCCATTAGTAGTAGTAGTAGTAGTAGTTCAGTGAAAATAAAACTGTTAAAACACTTTGTCAGTTGACAGTTCTCTGAAATTTCCAACAAAATACACAAAAATACACAAAGAAATACCAAAAAATTGAGAAAAAAATATGCAAAATATGCTAAAATTCACCAAAAAATAACAAAAAAACCCCAATGAAATATCCAAAACATTCAAAAACATACATACAAACATACAAAAAAAAACCAAAAAATGTGATAAGATATGTTAATTGCACATATATTCATATTTTTGCATGCGTATTCAACACCTTCAACAAAACAAGCGTAAATAACTGTTCCATTTGTTCCAATAACATTTGTAATCATAGTGGATGGATTAATCTTAATGTGTTCATTTTGACAGCCCTAGTAAAAAGCATTGAGGTTCTCCCTGTAACCCTTGAGACGCTGAACATGCAGGAACACACCACCCACTGTAGACTAGAAAGAGAGGGCTGCCATGTTAGTGTCTTGCTCAAGGGCACATCCGCCAACAGTTTCTCTGCCAGTAACCCTTCAGCCACAGGTTGCGTCACAGCTGCTCTTTATATTAATATTGTAAAGGCTCAAATGCAGAGTTCATTTCCCTACAGGGAAGTTCTTAACCTTAACTATGAACAAACACAATGTTCTTCATCTAATAAACAACTAAATACATAATGATGACATTTCATACTTTTATTGAACATACTGTATGTATTAAACAGCCCTTTGGCTATTGTCAGTAGCCTAAGGGTTCACTTACGTTCCTCTGCAAACTTGGAAGTCCAACACAGAATCAGATTTGAGCCACATGTGGGGCTGATTTGACTGATAAAATACTCTAACATTTTGAGTTTCCTGTTCACAAGAAGCATCTGCTAATGTGAACCATGCTTTGGAAGTCTCAGAAGACCTTCGATCAAGAATTATTGATTTGCATATGACTGGAATTCAAGAGACATGAGGGACTCATCTGTCCACATTTAGATACATTTTTACAAATGGAGATGATTTAATGCTGTAGTTATTCTCACTGCAGTGTAAAAAAAGAAAAAAAAACAATGGTTGGGGGGTTGGTAAATGGGTGATTCCACAGAATTGGTAGATTTTCAGCTTTGGAAACTAAGAATTTAAAGTCATTTTATTTGCTTTTTTTTTTTTAAATACCAGCTAAAGTAAAGTGACAATAATTGACATGAGTCGATCTCAGTCTATCTATTTTACTTATGTTATGTGTCATTTTCTTCTTCATTATATGATTAACGGATAAAATGGTTAATGTTCCATGTACATATATGCAATTATGTGTAACAGTTTACACATAAATAGGCAGTAAATCTGTCCCTTTTTTCACTGTATTGTTTTCAGATCATTAATATATTTTTAAACTATCATATGACCATGTACATCTAGATTGTTAAAGTAGACCACGTGTTAGTATAGATATATTATTGTTTTTATTAGAATGGTATTGGATAAAAGCCATTTTCCAAACTGTTATCTATTGTTAATTGTAATAGTGATACCTGGGTTATAGTTGTAATTGTAATTACCTCTGCCAAGGAGGTATTAAATTCGGGTCTGTTTGTTTGTCTGTCAGCAGGATTATGCAAAAAGTTCTAAACAGATTTTGATGAAACTTTCAGGAACGATAGATAATGGGTCAAGGAAGAAACCGTTAGATTTTGAGCAATGAAGGTCAAAGGTCAAGGTCACACTAAAGGTCAACATCTAAAATACATTAGTTATAATATCTCAGGATCCAGACATGATGACATGAATATCTACTGCACTGATGCCTCTCCTCTCTCATGAATATCTACTGCATATGACTATCTACTGGGGGGGGGGTCTTACTAACCCCAGAGAGAGAGCATCTGCACTTATTGTTCAATATATTTCCCATCGACCTTGTAACTGCTAGTGCTACGGGCTATATATTATGTCCTCTATTGTAAAGTCGCTGTGGATAAAAGTGTCTGCCAAATGCAATGTAATATAGTGTAATAGAATCTGGTGGGGTTTTTTTTATACATTCACATGGTCTCACCTTTGAACATCAGATGGGTCAACATCTATGGCTCCATCAAGTCATGTTTTGACATCATATGACGCCATATCAAGCCTGCTCTCTCTGACTGCCTTGTTCTTTATATTTTCAGGAAATTCATGGTAGCAACAGGGCTGACATACAGCTAACAGGGTGGTCAAAGGTAACAGGGATCATGGGACACATTCTGAAACCTAGTTAATGTCACCCCTGTTACTGAAGAATAACTACAGCAAAGTAACAGGAATGACAACAACATAATTGACAATTTCAGGCTAAATTGCCCTAGCTAGCTAAGGTTTTTGGAGTTTTTTCTTGCCGTGCAGGAGGGTCTAAAGACAAAGGATCCTTGGAACTTGATTTATTTCTATGATTGATTGTTCTCGCCAATCAACCCTGTAAAGTCCTGTTAGACAATGTTGTTGTGATTTGGGGCTATATAAATACAATTGAATTGAATTGACAAAAATATTTGAGCAAATGTAAAATAGTTGAAAGTCTGTTTCTATAATGTCATAAAATTTCCTGATGAAAATTTTTATTTTTATTTTTATTATAACACACTGTTTAAAACATTTATTACATATAATAATGATAATTAATTTACATATATTTAAATTTGTTTTTTTTTTCTGAAAAAAGGTCCAAAAGAATTGTCAAAGAAGACATTTTCTGATACTGTTGTTGCACAAAAGAGCATAAACAATTAGGTAGCTTGTTGTAATGGTAGTTATTAAAGGCTTAAGTCTGCTGTAAAAGGATGTTACATACCAACATGAGAACATTATGCCCATGGAGCATCATGATTTGACTCTGTATTTCTGCCTCAGGGCCTGGACCACTACTAATCAGAATGATCATACAGCCATAAAGAGAGAACTCACCCCCCACTAGCTTGGGGTAATTATTGACATCATTGCAGTTTTAATTAAAGATAGAATCACTGTGTAGTGCACAGCATACACAGTAAAGTTAAGCAGATATGGCTTCTGTCTTAGCATTTTCTACAGTGCATAAATTACCTCTAATATATATATATATATATATATATATATATATATATATATATATATATATATATATATGTATATATATATATATATATATATATATATATATATATATATATATATATATATATATATATATATATATATATATATATTAGGGGGGCCTAATCCAGCTACAATGGGTGAAGGCGGGGTACACCCTGTATGAGTCTCCAGTTCATCTCAGGGATGAACATATATAGACAAACAATCACTCTCACATTCACACCTATGGACAATTTAGATTAACCAATTAACCTATCAGTGCATGTGTTTGGATGGTGGGAGGAAACTGAAGTACCTGGAGAAAACCCACGCACACACGGGTTAGGGTTAACTCCCCACAGAAAGGTCTGGTGTGGGATTCGAACCACAGTCCTTCTGTCTTCGAGGCATGAGTGCTAACCACTGCAACACCGTGCCACCCTAAATAATAATAATAATAATAATAATAATAATAATAATAATAATAATAATAATAATAATAATAATAATAATAATAATAATAATAATAATAATAATAATAATAATAATAATAATAATAATAATAATCAGGGATCATCATCATCATCATCATCATCATGATAATAATGAAAAATAGGGTGGGGGGTAAAACTTATTAAAGGTACAGAGAGTGTTACAAAAATGAATAAGATACATAAAAGATCATCCAGGCGTGCTCCATGTGAAACTATCTGATTGGTTATTAGTCATCTGAAGTCTGGATAGAGCTCACAAAAGTAAGTAAGGTTTTGTTAAACATTCCAAACTTCTTTCTTCAACTTGATTTTCTCTAAATAAAGAAAAGACATTAGATCTTTCAACCAAGACTTCAAAGGAGGAGGTTTTGAATATTTCCGATGAAGTGAAATATGTCTGCAAGCCACGAGGGAAGAAAAAGCATGCCTCAGATATTTAACATTTTTCCAAGTACACATTCAGATTATTGATTTATTACCTCTAGTTTCTATGTAAATATTATAACTGAGAAAAATTCCAAAATAATTTCCAAAGTGGGATTTATTATAGCACATTGTGTTTGAATATCCACATAAATCTAAGAGACAGAGAACCTGTTTTATATTATTCATCCTAATGTGCGTTTACCTTTCTGTATTCAGAAACTGCAACCGTTTTTAAGGTCACAGCGTTTTCAGTAGATGTTTTCTGTGAGCGGCCTGAGGGCAGACAGCACACAGCCAGTCAACAACATGCTGAACATCTGCTCTGTCCCCTTTGCGGCCTGACCGACTCATTGCGATTCGTGTTGCGTGGTGGCCAGCTGGTCACGAAGCGTTGGGCCTCTCGCTCTGGGACTAGGCTCGTTTTAGTGACAGGCAACAGCCACCTGTGCATAAAAGAAACAAACTGACCTTCTGTCTTTATTGCAGTTAAAGATTATAGGGAGGGTGATCATTGGGGTTGCACTGGGCTAGGGCTGCACGATATTAGAAAAAAACTGACATTGCAATTTTTTTAACCCTATGATATATATATATATATATATATATATATATATATATATATATATATATATATATATATATATATATATATATATATATATATATAGCGAAATGAAAAAATACTCAGGAGCATATAACAGCTGTGTGGTGTCGACACGAATGGTCAAATAGATTAATAGTTGACACAGAACATACGTTTCAGTATCATCCTTCTTGTAGCTGAAATCATAAAATAAAATTAATAATTAAAAAAAACTAAACTAGTATTCAGAGAATGTCTAATCTCGTCCCTATTTTGTACCAATTTCAAGTTTCTATGACAACACGTTCTTGAATTAGAACCAATAAAATGATTTTGACCT
The DNA here is from genome assembly GCA_020466265.1 of Siphamia tubifer. Classification (NCBI taxonomy): domain Eukaryota; kingdom Metazoa; phylum Chordata; class Actinopteri; order Kurtiformes; family Apogonidae; genus Siphamia; species Siphamia tubifer. The sequence continues at coordinate 24,836,271 of CM035794.1, read as the reverse complement.
TGCTGCTAAATGCGACCTTGACCTTTGACCTTTTGCAATAATGATAATTTGGTTACATGTATACATGCGTCAGTGTGTGTAATATTATGATAATATATCCAGTATTGATTAAGTTATAGCGTGATATGTCTATGCTTGACACACAAACAGTGTTACATAAGTAAATTTTGTGACATATCACCTTTGACCTCCAGAGACCTCAAAAAACTATTGGTCATAGGTGATAACACCAATTGTGACAATTGTAGAAATCTTCATTCTGCATCATTTGGTACCAATCTGAAAGTTCTGTGACCCTCTGTTCTTGAGTTATAACCGATAATGTGATTAGTGATTTGATAATGGGATGAGTTAATTATGACCTTGACCTTTGACCTTTACTCAAATGGATCATTGCATCTGATGTGCATTAGCTATATGTATATGCCCATGTAATTTCATGGTGATAGCTCAAGTATTCATTGAGTTATAGCATGATATCTCTGTGGACACACACACACACACATAATAATCTCTCCCAACCAATGATGGGAGAGATTAGCAAACATTTATCATTTATTCCTTATGCCATTATCAAGTTTTTCTGAAATTTTTTGCCAAATCTGTCACTAACTTTGTGTGTTATATTGCTAAAAGACAGACAAACAAACAGATAAATGCCAGCAAAAATATAACTCCCCAGTTCTCTTCTCCACTAGAGAAGATTACATATGATCACTCAGCTACTAGGTCTGACCTTATATGTACTAGATTACCAGATCACTGATCAGTAAAATATTAGTAAAAATTTAAAGCAGCCAATCCCCAACCTTCTGAAATTCAATTTCAGGTTTCAATTTCGGAAATTGAAACCTGAATATTTTTTTTTGCACAAATATGTATATGTTGTTAAGTATTAAAATTTCATGTTAAAATCATTCTTTATTAAAATCATATTTTAACTTTTGTTCAAAGGGGCAAGTTAAACCATTCCTAGAGAAGGAAAATAAAACAAAGATCAATACTTCAATACTACATATTAAGAGATGAAAAATTAAGCGTCAGGTAAATGAAACCACATTTGTAAAATAATGATAAGGTTTCAAGAATCCAACAGGAATAGTTAGTGGCTGAAACCCAAACCTGTGGTCGAATTGTGATGCAAACTCAGACTGTCACACTGACTTCTACTGTCATGATTTGTTCAGACATGAACAAGTTGAGCCACCTCCAACTTTGCTTCAAAATTGTCCTGTGACTTTCTGTCGACAACTTGTGTTTGACTTAAGGAGGTTATGGGCCAACTACAACAATGTCAAGTAATGTTGAGCTTTGCTTCGTAGAGCTGTCAGTTGTTGTTGGCAGGACTAGGAAAATTCCTGTCAGGTAAATAGTCAACTGTATTTTAAGTGGAAAACAACACTGGTTTTTTTGCCACAGTGAAAATGCTCACAAAAGTCAAGGTTTTTTTTTATGTTAACCCCTTAGTGCCTGAATTTAAATATGAATTTAAAAAATATCGGGCTGCCAAACGTATTGTAAAGCCCATCATGATAATTAATCTGATTAAAATGTTTAACATAATTAAATGGAACAGTTGTTTACAGTTTGTTTATTGAAACTGTTGATGGTGTTGGATATTATTCAACATGGTAATTGCATATATATTCTTATTTTTGCATATGTTTTGGATGTTTTAACATATTTTTGGGCATATTTTAGAATTCTATTTTTAACATTTTTTAATATGTTTTGGATTTTTTATTGCTTTTTGTGCTAGTTTTTTGTGAACTTTCGATGGATTTTAGCACGTTTGGGGGTTTTTTCTCCTCATTTTTTGTGTTTCTTCATGTATTTTTTGGGAAATTTAAGTAAAAAATAAGAAAACCTGAGACAGAACAGTCAACCAACATAAGTTGTTTTAATCATGAATTTCATCTAAACCAGCTCTGTGATCAATCTGACTAAAAGTTTTAAACACAATTAAATGGAACAGTTGCTTAATGTTGTTTTGTTGGAACTGTTGAAGGTCTTATTATATTCATATTTTTGCATACATTTGGAGTATTTTATCATATTTTGGATGTCTTTTTATTTTAGGAGCATTTATGAATATTTTTAGAATTTTTCATCAATTTTTGGCCTAATTTTTTGTGAAATTTAATTTTTTCATTAATTTCATTTAATTGTTTATTCGTACAGGAAAATGAAATAAGTAAAACATACAAAGTATTTAAACAGAAACATTTCACACATACATATTTTTATATTTTTATTTTACAAATCTCTTAATATTTTGTCTTTCTCCATGTACAAAATAAGAAAACCTGAGACAGAACATTCACCCAACAAAAGGTTTTTTAATCATGATTAAAATTAATCCAGACCAACCCTGTGATCAATTTAATGTAACTTTTTAATCATTTGACAGCTCTAAATAAAGATATGTTAAATGAAATAAAGATAAATGAAGTTAATGTGACTATAGTGCATACAACAGATAGATATTTTGGTATGTTGCATGTTTGCGACAGTATGCATTAAGGGGTTAAAATGGTGAAACAGGAGGAATCCAGACTAACAGGACCATAAAAGAAAGATAATTTCTGCAGGACTCAAACAGAATATTTTGAAAAGCACAAAAGAGAGAGGATACAATCAAAGCTCAGACTCGTCTTTAAAAGTCTTCCTGCTTTCATCTCTTCACAGTTTTTCCTTTTGTTCTGTTATATTATTCCTAACCTTCAACAACAGCAGCATCATTACAGTCAAACCTGCTCTGCTTCTGTTCGCTCGTTATCTGCTGATTTATTTCCCAATCCAACAGCATCCAAACCCATTTGAAGAGTACAAGGAACCCTGTTGGGGTTTTTTTAAGCATTAACACACAAACTGAAGCGTCACATGACTCACTCTCTGCTGGTCAGTGATAACAGTCGACATAGCGTTTTAACCGTCTCCTTTTCTGTTCTTCTCTAAACCTGCCTTTTATTTCAAAAGGACTTCCCCAATACCACTTAAACAGCCTCAGAGTAAGTAAAGAGCCTGGGCTTAATGTTCAACCACTTCCATGTATTTCAACAGAAAATACTAGATCTCAGATTAAAAACATCCTCCAAAACACAGAACCACACTATCTGGGGTCAAACCAGGAACAGAAATACAATGCCCCCCACCCCCCCCCCCAAAAAAAATCTTTGACTCTTTTTTTTTTTTTTTTTTTTTTTTTTTTTTACAAATAATGCTTATGTAGTGTCACAATAAAGGTTTATTGTATTTTTTCATCCATAGTTGCATTTATCTTTGATAATTGACGATGATGATCAGATCTCTGCATCAACTCTTCATCATCCCAAATTAGAGTCTGGACTTTTTGAAGGCAAGGCAAGGCAAATTTATTTGTATAGCACATTTCATGTACAGGACAACTCAAGGTGCTTTACACAAAAACAGAAACAGAAGAAAATTAAATGATAAAGATGCATTAAAAGACAATTAAAATCAAGACATAAAAACATTTTAAAGCAAATAATAATCTAAGTAAAAGCTCCAGTGAACAATAATGTTTTCAGGCCTGATTTAAATGAAGTGACAGTTTTTCTCAGACCTCAGGTATCCAGGTAGTTTGTTCCACAGTTGAGGAGCAGAGTAACTGAATGATGCCTCACTTTGTTTCGTTCTTATCTTTGGAACACACAGTAAACCTGTTCCTGATGACCTCAGGGCTCTGGATGCTTCATACACAATACATTTTGCAGTGTTAAATCAACACTTAGAGAGTTTATTTAACTTCTTCTAGAGTGTATTTGGTCCCATTGTCTCCAAATTAACACTGCAAAATCTATAGTGTAGGGAACCAGTAGGTCTAGGATGTATTTGGGTCCAAGGCCGTTTAGTGCTTTATAGACCAGGAGTAAGATTTAGAATTCTATCCTTTGACCCACAGGAAGCCAATGTAAGGATTTAAGGACGGGTGTGATGTGGTCCAGTTTCCTGGTACTGGTCAGGACTCTGGCAGCAGCGTTTTGGATCAACTGTAGCTGCCTGATTGATTTTTTTGTTTAGACCAGTGAAGACACCATTGCAATAATCTAACTTACGGAAAATGAATGAATGAATGAGTTTTTCTGTGTCTGGTTTGGACAGAAGACCCTTGATTTTAGCAATGTTCTTTAGGTGGTAATAGGCAGATTTGGTAATGGCTTTTAAATGTTTGTTAAATTTCAGATCAGAGTCAATAATTACACCCAGATTTCTGGCTTGGTTTGTGGGGTTTAGTGACATGGACTCAAGGTGAGCACTGACCTTTGACCTTTCTTTTTTGGGGCCAAAAACAATCACTTCTGTTTTGTCCGCATTAAGCTGGAGGAAATTCTGGCACATCCACTCAGTGATTGGATGAATGCATTTACTCAGTGTCAGTAAGGGACTGTAATCGAGTGATGACACGGAAATATAAAGTTGTGTGTCATCTGCATATGTGTGGTAAGAAATGTTGAAATGCTCTATGATCTGAGGCAGGGGCAGCATATAGATGTTGAACAGAAGCGGTACCAAAATTGACCCTTGGGGAACCCCACACAACATTTTTGTACTCACTGACCTGTGATTGCCAACTGAAACAAAGTAGTTCCTGTCTTGTAAATAAGATTTGAACCACTTTAACACAGTGCCCGTAAGCCCCACCCACTTTTCCAGTCTGTCAAGCAGTATGTCGTGGTCAACTGTATCAAATGCGGCACTGAGGTCCAATAGTACTAGGACAGAGGTTCTGGATGAATTGAAGGCTAATTTTTGTGTGAAAATGATGAAGTATTCTCTCACAAGCCTGATGACCCTGTTCAGACATGAGAGGACATTTACTGCATCAGTTACATTAAATAACTTGTTCCAGCTCAAACACTATTAACCACTGAAGTATTTACCCATGGAAGGATCAACTACTAGTTTAATTTAGTTGAATTCACTGTCAGTCTCCTGTAATCAAAACTAAATGTGGTGCAGTGAAATATTGTATGTACGACTATTTTTTTAGGACAGGCTGTACATTGGCTCAGGTGCATTTGAGTGACAGTTTATAGCCCATTCACACTAATGTGGACATTTTGCAAATCAAATATGTTTCTCTACATTTGCAGATCATTATCAACTTTGTTCTCTGTGTTTCCAGAACATGGAAAACTATGAGATCATAAAATGGACTGACTTTATATAGTGCATTTTATGCAGAGGTGGTCAAAGTACTCACATTCTGTACTTAAGTAGAAGTACAGCTACTGGTGTGAAAAAATACTGTGGTAGAAGTATTGATTCAACTCCTTTACTGAAGTAAAAGTAAAAAAAAAGTTAAACTTCTGAATTATAATAAAGTAAAACTGTTTTTTTTTTGTCATAGATGAATTGATACTAAAGCAGAAAATTTTCAAAAGTATCTAAAATAAAGCCTTTAAAAGTGAGTTACTGTGGTCACAGTTAATCAGTTTTGTGGGTATGAGTGGAAAGTTAGGAAAATCAGAAAAAAGTCACAATTGAGATAAAAAAAAAGTCATAAAGTCATAAATATGGGATAAAAAAAACTAAAGCATAATAAGAATTTTTTTTAATCAAAATTTTGAGATTAAAAAGTCAGTCATGAGATAAAAGGCCACTCTTTTCTCTCTGAAGTGACTTATTTTTCATACTGTCATATCTGTTTAGTTTGAAAAAGTAATGAGAATGTAAATAGTATAATGTACAGATATTTATGAACAAATGTAGGGTGTAAAAGTAAGAAGTTGCCAGAAAAATAAATACTCAAGTACAGATACCTAAAAAAAAAATCTACTTAAGTACAGTAACAAAGTACTTTTACTTAATTACTTCCCACCTCTGTTTAAACAGAATAAATCAGAAAAGTTTCTGTTTTCTAATTCCACAGTGAATGGTACTGCTGGTACATGACAGGTTAAAACACTATATATATATATATATATATATATATATATATATATATATATATATATATATATATATATATATATATATATATATATATATATATATATATATATATATATATATATATATATATATATATATATATATATATATATATATATATAGCGACTGGATAGCTTAGTGGTCTACACCACTGACTTTGGTGCGGAAGGTTGCCGGTTCGAATCCCAGGTGTGCCCTTAGGCAAGGCACTTTACGCTATACATGCCTATACCTCACGATGAGCGATACAATAAATAGAGTCATACCGGCTCGGACGGCGCCCGGGACAACAAGGTCCGCGTTAGGGGTTGAGGAACCAGGACACCCTGATGTTAAATTGGCTACTGGAACAAGACATTCATGGAGCAGGGCAGAGAACATGGTACTGATGGAGTGTTACTACGGGAGTAACCCCAGTGAGAGAGGGTACATGCAGAGGATGTGGGAGAAATGGTTGCTTCGAAACCCCACATCCTCACTGACTAAGAAACAGCTCCTAGCTCAGTGTTCGAATATCCGCAATAAGAGGTTGCTATCACAGCTAGAGATCAATGAGGTACAGCGTTGTACCTCATCCACGGTACAAAGATGCTACGGCAAGGGGGAGCCAGGACGACAGGTCAGCTTGGGGGTGGTTTCACCACCACCCCCAAATATCGAGATTGGGTACCAAGCCCCAGAAAGACTAAACACAGGGGCAGCTGACCTGAGAAAGAGAATCATGAAATCCTGGGGGAACACAACTACCTGCTTGCCAAGGCTAAAGAACAAAGTACCAGACCAGTCTCTACCACTACCATCACTGAGACCAATCAGCTGATGTATGCAGCAGCAACCGTAATCCTTGAGATGCTTGGCTACAAGATGAACAATCAGAGCAGCCAGAAGGTTGCCCCATGGAGGAGAAGGCTAGAGGCAAAGATCATGGCAGCACGGAGAGAAGTCAGTGTTTTAACAGAACTAAGCAGAGGTGTGAATCTGAGGAAAGAACTGCCCAAGAAATACAACAAACTGTCCACAGCTGAGGCACTGGAGACTGCTAAACAAAGGCTCACAGCACTAGCTACCCGCCTAAAGAGATACACAAGAGAGGTAGAGGCCAGGAGAATAAACCAGGTATTCTCCACCAACCCAGCTAAGGTCTACTCTCAATGGCAGGGGGGCAAGGTGACAACAGACCCACCTAGGGCTGAAACTGAGCAATACTGGAAGAGCATCTGGGAGAAGGAGGCAACACATAACACCAATGCCCAATGGCTGACAGACTTACAGGCAGAGCACAGCCAACTCCCAGAACAAGACCCAGTAGTCATCACACTAGCAGACATCCAAACCAGAGTGTCCAAAATGAAGAGCTGGACAGCACCAGGGCCCGACATGATTCATACCTACTGGCTTAAGAAACTGACAGCACTCCATGAACGCCTAGCAGCACAGATGAACCAGCTGCTGATATCGGGAAACCACCCAGAGTGGCTAACCCAGGGCCGGACAGTCCTCATAATGAAGGACCCCCAGAAGGGAACAATACCATCTAACTACCGGCCTATAACCTGCCTCAGCACCACATGGAAGCTTCTATCAGGCATCATAGCGACTAAGATGAGTAGGCACATGGAGCAATACATGAGCAGAGCGCAGAAAGGAATAGGCAACAACACCAGGGGAGCCAAACACCAGCTACTGGTTGACAGGGCAATTGCCCGAGATTGCAAGACGAGGAACACCAACCTGTGCACTGCCTGGATTGATTACAAGAAAGCCTATGACTCAATGCCACATACATGGATACTGGAATGCTTAAAACTGTATAACATCAACAGGACACTAAGAGAGTTCATCCAGAACTCAATGAGGCTGTGGAAGACAACTCTGGAGGCCAACTCAAAGCCAATTGCACAGGTGAACATCAGATGCGGCATTTACCAAGGAGATGCTCTGTCCCCCCTGCTGTTCTGCATAGGCCTAAACCCCCTCAGCCAGATCATCTCAAAGAGTGGCTTCGGATACCAGTTCCGAAGTGGAACATCCATCAACCACCTCCTCTACATGGATGACATTAAGCTGTATGCCAAGAATGAGCGTGACATTGATTCCCTAATTCACCTCACCCGGATCTACAGCAAAGACATTGGGATGTCATTCGGACTAGATAAATGTGGGCGGATGATATCTAGAAGAGGAAAGGTGATCACAACTGAAGGGGTTGACCTACCTGAAGGGAATATCACAGATGTGCAGGAAAGTTACAAATACCTAGGGATCCCACAGACAAATGGTAATCATGAGGAGGCAGCTCGGAAGTCAGCCACAGCCAAATACCTACAGAGGGTAAGACAGGTCCTGAAAAGCCAGCTGAACGGCAAAAATAAGATCCAGGCCATTAACACCTATGCCCTGCCAGTAATCAGATACCCAGCTGGGATAATATCCTGGCCACTGGAAGAGATACAAGCCACTGATATCAAGACAAGGAAACTCCTTACCATGCATGGAGGGTTCCACCCCAAGTCCAGTGTCCTGAGGCTGTACACTAAGCGAAAGGAAGGGGGCCGAGGACTAGTAAGTGTCAGAACTACTGTCCAGGAGGAAACGGCGAACCTCCAGGAATACATCAAGAAAATGGCCCCCAATGACCAACTGCTAAGTGAATGCCTCAGGCAACAAAAGCCCAGTAAGGTCGAGGAACCAGAGGGGCTATCATGGAGGGACAAACCCTTGCATGGCGTGTACCATCGACAAATTGAGGAAGTGGCTGATATGGAAAAGACATACCAGTGGCTGGAAAAGGCTGGACTAAAGGACAGCACAGAGGCGCTACTCATGGCTGCACAAGAACAAGCCCTGAACACCAGAGCAATAGAGGCCGGGGTCTACCACATCAGACAGGACCCAAGGTGTAGGCTGTGTAGAGAAGCCCCTGAAACAGTCCAGCACATCACAGCAGGGTGTAAGATGCTGGCAGGCAAGGCATACATGGAGAGGCATAACCAGGTAGCGGGCATACTGTACAGGAACATCTGTAAAGAGTATGGACTGGAGGTCCCAGGGTCAAGATGGGAGAACCCCCCAAAGGTGACAGAGAACAAACAGGCCAAGATCCTGTGGGACTTCCAGATCCAGACTGACAAGATGGTGATGGCCAATCAGCCTGACATAGTGGTGGTGGATAAACATGAGAAGACAGTGGTGGTGATAGATGTAGCAGTCCCCAGTGATAGCAACATCAGAAAGAAAGAACATGAGAAGCTTGAGAAATACCAAGGGCTGAAAGAGGAGTTAGAGAAAATGTGGAGTGTGAAGGCAACAGTGGTACCAGTAGTGATCGGAGCATTAGGGGCAGTGACCCCCAAGCTGGGAGAATGGCTCCAGCAGATACCAGGAACAACATCAGAGATCTCTGTACAAAAGAGCGCATTGCTAGGAACAGCTAAGATCCTGCGCAGAACCCTCAGGCTCCCAGGCCTCTGGTAGAGGACCCGAGCCTGAAGGAGACACCGCCCACGTGGGGCGAGAGGAACATTTTTTTTATTTTATATATATATATATATATATATATATATATGTATATATATATATATATATATATATATATATATATATATATATATATATATATATTCTGTGGTGGTATGTTTTTTCATTGTATTCTCCTTAATCACATTAAAAGAATTGATCAAGTTCCACTCAAATAATTGTGTTGATTTACTGACACTAACTACCATAGACTTTAATAGAAAATTGGTTCGTGTTCATAATGGATATGAGAGAGTTGTGTGTTACCTACAGGACTAATGATATGTAAAAATGAACCAAATCAAGATTTAATGAAATAAGCAGTAGGCTTCTTATAAATGTATAACTTAGAATAATATTCAGTGTATTTAACGACTATCTTTTGGAAGTTGATCAAACAGATCTCTTTTAGATCTATAATAGTAATAATGAGCTGTAACATGTTTAGACCTTGTATGTGTTTTTGTGATCATGGTGGACATTGATACAGTAGTGGGCCATGATGGTCATAGAACAAGTGAAGGAGCAGTAACAACCCCCCCCCCCCCAAACATGGTGGGGTGATTCACACAGGAGGGTTATATAGGGCTGGACACAGGTGAGACACCCTGGAATAATGAACAGGGTGGAGACACACACGGTGACCAGAAAAAAAAAGTAGGGAAAAGGTGAACACAAACCCACATGTCACAGTAAAAGCCCAGAACTCCAACAAAGACACAAACCACAGAGAGACTTACAATAATAAGACAGAAACAAGACACTAGATACTGAACTTATGGCGCTGACATAAAGTGTTTTAATCATGATTAATTGAAGTGCATCCAAACCAACCTTGTGATTAATGCGATTAAAATTTGAAATCATTTGACAGCCCTTATTTCAACATACATTTACTTGAACTCAGTGACTTGAGATGTACCTTTTTAAAAAACCATAATCAACCCCACAACATGAAACGCTGGAGGTGGAACTATAAATATTTCATTATAGATTGGCTGAACCATTTGGATCATCTTTCTCCAGGGCTGGTCATGTTATGTTTTCTTTCAGCTGTGAAAGAAAACACCTGTAGCCCTGTAGCCCCATGAGGCTGCGTGTCTTTATCAATGTTTCGCCTGTACACTCAGCCTCTGTAATCACCGCATCAGTTATTTGATGCTCCATATGAATCATTGGAGACCCTGGGAGGGAGGCAAATGAAACACCTGCTCTCTCTTCAGCCATTTCTCTTTCCTGCTCTCGACCAAACTCCCGCTGAGATGCAAGGGGAACTGCCAGGAAAAACCATTCACCATCAGCTGTTTGAAATAGAAGATGCCTGCCAGAGCTCATTTCTGCATTTGTTTAAAAGAAAGCTCTATGCTTTTTCAAGGTCCCCTGTGGTCCGTCAAGCAGAAAAATGAGGAACTCTGCCTATATAACTGCTTATTTTCTGAAAGATGATGAGCTCATTAACGGATGCCTCAATTATTTAATGGGAAGCATGTCCACTTGAAAAGAAAAAGATGTCTTTGAAAATCAGTCTAACACAGATCTGCAGCACATGAATCATCTGGTACATTGACAGTGAATGACCAAAGTTCACTAGGTGAGGCGATGTTTTCACTGTTTGAAGTGAAACTACGGCTCATTTAATGAAGGTGATGATTATGTCCAACATATTATTTCCTCGGTATGAGCTCAGCGGAGCACCAAACAAGGTACAGCTTCTAGTAAATCCACTGGGAGGTCTGATGATGATAAAATACCTCTAGCAAAGTAGTAACAGGGTCACCACTCATACTAAAAACTGTAAAAAAAATAAAAATAAAAAATAGACATATGTGTTATAAAGTATTCTTATCCACCAAGTGTTATTTATATTACATTCATTTATAGTAAAAAGTGAGGAACCTACACATGGCAAACAGATGAATAAAGACATTTGGCCTCTGCATAGGACTAAAACTGGCAACTGAAATGGTGCGTAAGTAGTGTAATAGCAGTAATGACCATTAGACATGGTGCCAATCAATTTACATTGAATGTCTCTAGAAATGTTTTCCCAGAAATAATTCTAGACTAATTTCCTTTATTTGGACCCTCTGATGAGTATACTTGAATAGAATACTAAACCCTTACATACTGTTCAGACCAAATTTGACCCATTTTAACATTTGACAGCAATAAAAATACCTGAAATGTAATTTTTTGGCCTGAAATCGTAACTTTTCCTAAAGTTATCCAAAATACACAAAAATTAAAATGATTTAAACTGTTATAATTTTACGGCAGTGCTACAATTTTTTGGACACTTAGGCTGTTCCGGGTCAAAATTGACCTATGTTCATTTAAATGTCTTTTAGAGTTCCCAGGGTAAATTAAATCAAGGTGGAAGTGGAGGGACACTGGAAACTGTACATGTCATGTTGTTGTATGTGTCCTTTGGGGGTCAGGGGGGGTGTCCTGTCTTGAGAACTTTCCATGTTCCCATCATCTTTTCTCACAGAAAATATGGTTTCCATAGGTATGTGTACCTGTTAGTTTTTGAAAAGTCATGGGGAATCTCAGAACATTGAAAGACAAGAACAGTTGTACAGTGATCATACATAGTAAACATGAATAAGAGGTCATATCAGGTCACAGCCTTACTTGAAACAGGTGTGAGATTGTAAGGGCAGCGCAGCCACCTCAGCCTGAACCTGATGAGGAAGGGACACAAGGAAACAACAGAAGGGGACAGAAAAGAACGAGCTGCAACTTCTGCTCACCAAAATAAGACTGCAAGACTGGGACAACCTTCTGCAAATATCAGAAACCCATATGCAAGGCACACACTCACAAGGTTTCACACACACTACTGCTTTGAATACACACAGTCGTTCTGTTGTCTGCTGATATTGAATTCATCCTGAATTTATGAATGCATTAGGATAACGGTAGTTATTCAATTCAATTCAATTTTATTTTTAGAACCCCAAATCACAACAACGTCATCTCACAGAGCTTTACAGGATAGAACAATCAACCACAGAAATAAATGTCCCAATCATCCCCAGTCCTTAGACCCTCCTTCTCAGCAAGACAAAACTCCAAAACCCAGTGGAAAAAAAAAAAAAATCTTGGGGAGAATCACACTGTATTTAATGGTTAAATAATCCATCATCCATTTATACACAATAGGTTCTTATTAAAAAAAAAATATATCTTTATTATGTATTATGTCATTGTTTGCACATGATGTTTGTCCATTTACACAGTAAATTTTGCAGTGTTAAATCAACACTTAGAGAGTTTATTTAACTTCTTCTAGAGTGTATTTGGTCCCATTGTCTCCAAATTAACTCTCTAAGTGTTGATTTAACACTGCAAAATTTACTGTGTAGAAGATCATTTTATAAGTTAAGAAAGTCATAGTTTGTTGTAAAACCAATGAAGTATCAGATGTAACATCTGGATAGAAGTAGAATAACCCAAATGCAGAACACAGGAACCAAGGAATATGTTATAAAAACAAAGGTGATAAACAGTAATAAACACAGATATAGATAAATCTTCTGAAGTGTTCTGAAGGCCTCAGATGAGGAGTCCACTGGGCTCGGACAGAGGCGGCAGAGAGCGTCCTCAGGCTGACTGGGGTCAAACAAAAGCAGGTCAGAGTCCAATCCAGGTCAAACACAAAAAAGCAATAGCTCAGACAACAGTGCATGGGAGAGTAGGAACCTCAGGACTGTAAAACAAGCGATGGTCAAGACACATGATGGCTTGGTCAGAATGCAGAGACACAGGCAGGAAGAAGGTGAGGCTCAGACCCAGGAGGTCAAAACAGGTCAATAACAGGCAAACAAACATTCAGTTAACACCGGTAGGTAAACTCAAGAATGAAGAATACGAACTGGCTTGTTCATTTATTGGTGGATTACATATCATTGGTGCATAAAACCACCCACTTGTACAGGAAGGTGTAAAGGGACTAGACTATCAGGAAATGGTAATGACATGAAACAAAACCAACAAAAAAGTGTCCTTTTATTTAAGCTTGTATTATTAAGACAGACAAATAGAGAATTTATCTTACTTTTCTGCATTCCCTCCTCTCTAAGAATATGTTTTATATCATCACCCGCCTCCTGTTAGTGCCACTGTTGTCTGTGATCTGTGTATTTATTACAATAAAACAATGTATACTTTGCACTGCACCACTATCACTCTTCCCTATTAGCTTTAAAGTACTATTAAAACCTGTGTGACTCAATCTAAGTCCATTGTATACACCTTCTTTTCTTCTGTTGAAGATTTATACACATATTTATACACAGAAGGAAGGGGAGACAATAATGACACACGGGTGAGACACATCATGGTGAGGCAGCAATCATGAAATGGCAGCCACGCTTCTGTCCGTCTGCCCCAGGGCAACTGTGACTACATATATAGTTTACCACCACCAGAGGGAGCATGTGAGAGTGAATGAATAATGGATCACTAATGTAAAGCACTTTGGGTGCCTTGAAAAGTGCTATATAAATCTAATCCATTATTATTATTATTATTATTATTATTATTATTATTATTATTATTATTATTATTATTATTATTATTATTATTATTATTATTATTACTTCATTTAAAGGTTACTTTGTTTAAGAGTTGTCAAATGATTACAATTTTAATCAGATTAATGACAGGGTTGCTTTGGATTCATTTTAATTAATCATGATTTAATTTCTTCACTTTATGTTGGTTGGTTGTTCTGTCTCAGATTTTCTTTTTTTTTTTCTCAAATTTCCCACAAAATACATGAAGAAACACAAAAAATTATAAGAAAAAAAATACAAAACCTGCTATCTGTCTGTTCCTATCGGGAAAGTTTCCAGGAATAAAACCCTTAAGAAGCAGATTATAAATATAATTACATTAGAAGTGGCTAACAACAGAAATCATCTAGTCACATAATCGCTCAGTCAATACTTACTAATTGTATATGAATGTGATGCATAAAATTTGCATCCAAATGAGTTGTCAAGCTGAGTATAAGAACCTGAGTAAAGAACTGGAGCCATAAAAGTGCAGTAAAGGAGCATTAAATGCCATACAGCCATGCAGAATAACTGCCCTGGGATTTCCAAAAGTTCATGAGCTTGATGCAAAGCTGCAAAATGTGGCTGACATCAACTTTTTTTTGTTTTTTTTCTTGTTAATTCCCAAATAATTAGATGCTTAAACTTATTTTTGACATGTCTGAGCACATGCTGCAGCTCCCTGTGGTTACCTGTCGACTGGAGGATAGAGTTAGATTTATCGCTTCACCAGCCCCGAGCTGACTGACATTTTAAATAACCACAGTATCAGTTTGGCCTGATCTTCGAGTCTTACCCATTTTCAGAGAAAGAAAGCCGCTCTTTTCTGGCTTTGCTGACAAAATCAAAACCTCCTTACAGTGAACACGTTCTTTTAAGTCTTAACCCCTCAATGCCTGAAATTTAAATATAACTTTATAACAAAAGTAAATGCTAAATTAAGTGGAGATAACTTGACTGGAGCATATATAATAGATAGATTCTGGGTTTTTTTATTGACTGGCATTTATGTGGTGTCTCTTCTAACCTTTTATTTTTTTAACATTTAAATTTGACTCTGTTTTGGTGCAGATGCACAACACTGTTTTATTCCATTTCTTTAATTTACATTCATTATTTCTGCCCTCTCTACCGCAACTCATTCAATCTCAGTCATGCTTTGTAATGCTGCACTTATCTCTTTTGTGTTGTGTATTATTCTTCTGTTGTACCCTGCATCTTGGCTGTCAAAGAACTTTGTGTTTTTAAAGGTGTTATAGAAATAAAGTTATTATTAAAATTAAGTTATTATTTTAGATTGTGCCCATGAGAGAGGAACACACACACACACATATATATATATATATATATATATATATATATATATATATATATATATATATATATATATATATATATATATATAAATTTTGACCTACTTTTTCCAAAATGTAATCACATCTATTCTGGGTCGCTGGCAATCTATAAACCCAATTTAAGAAGAATTTAACTAATAGTTTTGCGGTTACAGACATGTAAATTATTACCCATCATGGGAACTTTTATTGTGTCGTTTTGTGGTTTTCCATTTGTCTTCCTGTTATTTCTGTCATTGAGTGTCTGGGCTTTTATTTAATGTGGGTTCATGTCACTATGTTGTTTTGCTTCCCGTCACAGGTGTTTGTCACGACCCCTTTTTAATTCAACCTGATGTGTCCCACCTGTTTAGCTCCCTATTTAAGCCCCTCCTGTTTCTCTGTTGAATCGCAAATTTGTTTTGTCCCAGTGCAGCAAATGAATGGTTTACTTCTTGTCTTGGTCTCTCTGGTTATCAATCTGTTTTGGTACTTTGGTTCTGGTCAGTTGTCTCTCCCTTGTCTGCTTTGTCTGTCTAAATCTGCTTCACGTTACCAGACCTGGAACCCTCCACTGACACTGAGTTTGCCTCCTCCATGTTGGTGCCATATTGGATTCTGCCCTCGTGTTATGACCCTTGCATGTACATGTACAATGTCTCAGTAACAGTAATGTCTCTGAGTCTTTCCCTGTCTGTCTTGACTGGTTTCCTGGTTCGTTCCCTGATCTGTTTTTTGACCGAGTCTTTGTTCTGTTTCCTAGTTGCTGCCTTTATTAACCCCAGCCCGGTGGCACCTGTGGCACCTAGTACAGCATCCACATTATTTTAATAAAACTGTTCAAACTGTATTCTGGTCTGTGAGTCTTGCATGTGGGTCCTGTTTGTCTCGGTCAACTTTACTTTTCCTTTTAATGTAAGGACATTATTGTGGGTCACTGGCAATGTATAAACCCAATTTGGTATGAATTCATCAACCCATAGTTTTGCCCCTAGAGTGTTTATAAAGAAATGGTACCAAAATACCCTTTACCTTCTGTGTGGAGTAATAATCATAATTTTATATATATATATATATATATATATATATATATATATATATATATATATATATATATATATATATATATATATATATATATATTTATTATTATTTTGTTGTTTTTTTCCCCCCATTTTTTATTTGCAACAGTTGGCATTAACGGGTTAAGTTGTATCTTTAATGACTGACATGTCAGTATCTGAGCTATTCATTTTTCAGATATTGTCTTTTCATTAATCTCTTATGCACATGTGCCATAATTAAGAATTTTTTTCATTGTCTTTTGTTACATAAATTGAGGCACAATGAGAAAACTCTTGCGAAATGATTTGTAGCAAGATAACACAAAAAGTTCTAAGCAGGTTTGGCTGAAACTTTCAGGAAATTTTCACACTGGCACAAGGAACAGATGATTAAATGTGGAGATGTATGTGTGTGTATGTGTGTGTATCTGTGTGGGGGGGCTGATCTGTGTTTTAAGTGCTTTTCTAGATTTTCATTGTGATATTTTAAAGTACAAAAAGTGGGTGACTGTTTTTTTTTTTGTTCATGTAGTGTATGTTTTTTTTAAAGTAGGAGGGAGTATTTACTGAATGGAACAGGACATTTCTTTTAATCTAGTCCATACACTACATATACATCTGTTAATTTCTTCTTGTGTCAGTGATGTGATTAAACCATGTTCCTACATTTTTAATCCAGGTCCGTGTCATCATAATCAGTCTGTTTGATCTTTAAAAATTGATATCTCATTCGGACATGAAGTGGTAAAAAGTGACAGATTCGCTGTGACAGTCTCACATTAAGCTGGAAGGAAGAGAGGAGGCAGCCATCCTCCACTCAAGTGTTTTATTTCATTACTACAGCTGGCTGGATGATCGCTACTAAATGGTGAAGGCACTCGTTATGACACGGCCTGCCATCCCCAGTATCGGAGAACTGTTAAATATTACCCTGCTTTAGGATGAAGAGGCCATTAGAGCAGAAGGTGATTAAAGTGGCACTCATCTATGAAGAGCACAGGGACGAGGCCCTCAGGGGAACTGGCTCCAGGGAAGGGCGGTCACAGAGGATGGACCCCGACACTGATACTTAATATGCAATCACACGCGATGATTAACAAGGCTAATGCAATTAAGCGCTACATGAAAGCTGCTAACAAAACTACTGTAGTGTAAAATAATAAATGCAGCTATTATGAAGTAAAGATAGAAGGAAAATTTGGGGCCAAAGAGGCTTTGTTTCACATCTGCCCAAAGACTAACCTGACTGAAACAAGTACATTTCATCTGTCAGACTTTTTCCTTAATTTGTTGGTGTCACAACATCACTTAGCAAAACAGGAACTGTCTGATAAATATACCATATTTTCCACACTATAAGGCACATTGGATTATAAGGTGCACTGGTCAATGAATGGTTTATATTGGATTTTTTTTCATATATAAAGCAAACTGGAATATAAGACACATTAAGCGAAACAAAACAATCAGATAAGTCAGTCAGTCAAACTTTATTCAACATGTTCACAATAACTCTCACCTTTGTTCAAATGTTAATGAGTGTATTCACAATAACGCCCAACCATGTTGAGTTGTAACATGTAACAAAACACACTCTTATACTAAATCAAACATTTGCATATTCACAATAATTGTCAAAGTTGTTCAGTTATAACACTGTGACAAAAATGTACCTGTTGTCACTAAATGTAACCTAGCATCTTAATAGTTTCTGTTTAACCAGTACAATGGTACCTCTACTTACGAAAGGAATTTGTTCCAGAAGTGATTTCATACTGTGAATTTTCCGTAAATAGAGTCGAATTTTACATGTAAAAGGCAGTTGTACTTGCCAGTCTTGGTGCGTCACAGTCTGCCAAACTACCAAACTGCTCTACACCAACCAGAAACTAGCACTGCCCCAGGTCCGCCAGCTTGCGCACCCTGCACTGCGCCCAGAAACTAGAGCCCTCTGTGTTTGTTCTCACTGCTAGCAGTCCCAGAAATTTTGTCAGAATCAATAAATTAGTATTTTAATTTGAAGGTTTTCTCTTCTTGTAGTGATTGAAAATTACACAACAATTTGAAAATACAACACAATACACTCACTTTCATAATACACACACTGTAATATTATGGTGAATTACAGTATGTATTACTCCACACTGTGAGTGCCATGTACGACACAAAATCACTTCGAAGTCACTAAACACAAACAGAATTAATCCATATACAAAGTGCTCTGGATTATAAGGCACACTCTTTTTTTATTTTTAGATTTTAAAGGCTTTTGAGTGCATCTTAGAGTTCATAAAATCCGGTCGTCAAAACCTGCTCAAAGATTATTGAGCAGCATAGGCGAAGTGTCACCATATTATGTGACCAACACACTCTGAAATGAGCCTGTAATATCCTACAAGAGCCTAGTCACATTTTATTTTATTAATTCCAGTGGCTCCTCTTAGACTACACTGTCCAGGCTGCAGGACGTGCAGAGGAAAACCACTTTTATTCCCAGAGTTCCTCAACTCTGCACCCATAACATCTGGCACTTTGTATCCACCTCACTTTAAGCATTTTAGCTATATGTTCTTTGTTGTTCTTTACTATACTATACCATTCCTCCAGATGAGCACCCAGAGGAAACCCATCCAGACACAAGGAAAGAAAGAATTGAACCCATGTCTTTTTGCTGTGAGGCAAGAGCGCTAACCACTCAGCCACCATACAATACTCATTTAAATCGACATTTTCATTTGCCCAAATGTGTCACATCAAACTTAATAGTTTTCTATCATGTTCAGGGTATGTAAATAAACTGTGGAGACAATTTTCACATGTTCTTGGAAATAACACATCAGAGATATCCCTCAAGAAATATTTAAGGAAATCAATTATAATGTTTTGATGTGTATCTATGTGTATTGAGTGTTTGCATGTACATAAATAAAAAACTATAAAAAAATTATGAAATATATGTATATACATTGTCTTTCAATTTCCCAATTATGGGATCAATGAAGTACTTCTATTCTATTTGTATTTTGAATGGAAGTCTAAACTTTCCTGTTTATGTATTTATACATTGAAGACCTTTAAACAAGCCCGTCTAGGCTTTCACCTAGACACCTCACATCTTTACTGTGTCTTTGCTTTTATTATGACTTGATCAATGTTATTGTATGTGCTAAATGTCAAACGTGCTAAATCAAATTATTGTAATTATTAGATAGAAAGATCAACATTTGTCATAAATATGACTTGTAAAAGCATCAAGTGTCTGTGATGCAAAAATCAGGGACAAAATATTTGTTTAATAAATTTTACAAAGAAAAAGGCTGTAATTAAATGAATGACAACAAAACCCCTGTTTTCTCACAACAGATCATCTTCTGTTCTCCTTAGAAACCATCAATTATCTATTAACTTCAAACAGATATCAAAAGGTCATGTTGACAAGCTGTTATAATTAAAGTCACAGCTGGTCTGAAGCTTTTTTCCAAACTTCAAAACCAATAAGTTGGCTCAGTACTGCCATTTATTATAATCAAATATTCTTGGTGCTGATTGGATCAGTATGAACAGCGCTCTCCTCCAGTTTGATTACATGTTTTACTGTGTCACTACGTGGCTGCACTGAAATATCTAGTAACCCTAATTACAATTAGCATCTCGCTTCAGCACATTACATCTTGATGGAGTGGTGTAAACAGAGGTTTGACATTTTGACAGTTTACATTAACATCTACATTTTCTGTCATAATGCTGCTCCCTTCTGCTCATACAGATATGTTTCAATGTAAAAGCTACAAATATAAGCATTACATAATTCAGCATGGTCATTTACACAGAGGAGAGTTAGAAGTCAGAACTTCTAGGTGGCTTTCAGGTCATTACATGATTAAATAAAGTCTGTGAAAACAAGTTAAGATGTTTCTGTGTAAGTCCTTATTTGGCCATCACACTTCTTGGCAGTTGTTCTCAAATCAACTGGACTCATTTAATTATTTTATAAACCCTCATTAACCCTTGTGCGGTCCTTCGGGTCAAAGAGACCCGGTGGCTCACAAATGTACCTTTTTATACGTACTGTAGGATGCCATTGCTTACTACTGAAAACAGTAATATATCCTTGGGGGGTGGGGTGATGAGTCTATGGAACTGAACTTTGGAATCTGGGTTTTTAAGACCCGATTGTAGGACACAGCCAGTGTGCCTTTTACGAAGGACCGCACAAGGGTTAAGAGAACATTCACAAATGAATCATAAAGGATGAATTGTTTTCAGAAGAGCTAAATTAGTCCAGATGAACCGAGGACTACTGTCATGAGGGTTGAGGTGAAGAGGACTCCAATGCACAGTGCTGAACGGAAAAATAATTTAATAACATACAGGACAAAAAACAGGACACAGACAAAACTAAAACAAGACCAAACAAAACCTGGGATAGATCAGCTAGAGTCCCTGGTGTGAAAAATGTCCAGGTTATTGAGAACAGGGAAATGGCATCAAATGGTACCGGGTCCATGTTATGGAGGTGACAATACTGAACAGTCCCGCACTGGCCACTGCAAGCCTCACTGCTTATATAGTTGCAGATCAGCAATGGTTTACAGCTGCACAGTGCGGGGCAGGTGATCTGGAGAGCAGTGGGGCAAAGGTCACTGAAGGAAAGTTTGTGACAACTACCAAGAAAAAGTTAAGAGGTTGTAATTTTTTTCTGCAACTACATTAGAAAAAGTACATTAAAAACAAAATTCCATGATGTGCAAATCTAAAAAAAAACCCAAAATCAAATCACGAAGAAAAATCTAGAATGTTAGCCTGTGAGAAAACAGTTTTTTCTCTGATCAAATTCAAATAGTGTTTTTCTTAAAATGGTACATTATCTGAATATTAACATTTGATATGTTTTTATGTTCTATTGTGAATAAACAAAGCACAAGTCAGAGTGGCCTGCCAGTGAGCAATTACACATAATTTCACACTTCTCTGAAAGGCCTTTGACTCCAAAGACTTAATATATATGATGGTGTGTCATTCCACATATACAGTGGTTTATGTACATGTATACAATGGATTTGTACAGGGCCGGACTGGATCAGAATTTCAGGCAGGGAATATCCCGCAGCATCCAGGCCAATTCTGGCACCACCGAGGTGAAGAAAACAAAAATTACAAACAAACAAACAATAAAATACAATAAAAGTACAATATAAATCCAATATTTTGAACAAAATACAACTATCTATTTTGACCCCCAAAAAATAGTGTTGTGATCTAAATTAAAAATATATAACCTAAATAATAAACCAAATCCTAAATGCATGCGGCAGCAGAGCTAGCAGCTCTCTCTCTCTCTCTCTCTCTCTCTCTCTCTCTCTCTCTCTCTCTCTCTCTCTCTCTCTCTCTCTGTCTCTCTCTCTCTCTCTCTCTCTCTCTCTCTCTCTCTCTCTCCGTGTAAACACAGTCAGACATAAACCAGACATGGCTGCTGCAGGTAAGACAGTTGTGGTGGGTCTTACAAAACAAAAGAGAGCGACAGACACACATCGCATGTGTGGAAATACTTCACCTTAGATGAAAAAAAAAAAGCACGACCACCTGAAGAGGTATCTGCTAGCAAACCTGAGTGATATGAGCAGCCTCCGCTAGCTAACCTGAGTGTGAGCAGCAGTGCAGACAACCCACATTAAGTCAACATGCTCTTTTTTTTCCAAACATGATGTGGACAGTGTGGACAGCCGCTGCCTTAAACGTTTTGCACTTGATATAAAAAGTGAGGGTGTGTGACAGATGTGTGGACAGTCTGGTTTTAGAGCCATGGTTCCAGACAAAATGTGGACATATGTTCATGTACTGATATTGTTCCGTTAAATTTAACAGAAAAGTCTTTGCTAATGTTAGCCCTTGTTTTTGTTGGGGTTAAAATATTGATGCTTGTGTCTTGTCAGTGGACATTGTTACGTTACAGTGAACTTTAATAGAAGTTGCTCATTGCTGGACAGACGTGTGTCCGTGTTTTGTTTTTCTTAGTGTGCCGTGTGTCTGTGTTTTGTTTTTCTTAGTGTGCCGTGTGTCTGTGTTGTTCCTGACAATGTGATGATGTCATTGACTCGACTTCAACTTTATTGACAGTTAAGTTGACTTGAAAAAAACTGAAGTCGTTAAGATCAAAACAAGACCCAAGTTCAAAACATATGAAAAAAGTAGCATCTTATAGTCCAGAAAATTAGTATTTTAATAGGTTATTATGTTCTTCATCCCACTGGATTGCATTGGAACTGTTGGCCGGCTGCATTTGGCCCCCGGGCCACGTGTTTGAGACCCCTGATGTAAACCATCTGAAGTTCAGCAGCGAAGTTTTACATTACATTCAAAAGTTTTTAAAAAGTATTCGACTTAAGTAGAGCAACATTAGTGACCGTTATTACTAAGATTCTTACATGTGGCCAAAAATATGCCCAAATACACACACACACACACACACACACACACACACACGCGCGCTTTTATCAGAAAGTAAATCAAAGTATGCTCGAAGTGCGCAGCAGGAAATAGTTTTTCTGTGCCAAGTTTTGAGGACACCAAAGTGCAGTTCTGTCAAAACACGTCAGATTACTTGAGGTGGAGCTGCATGTTGATTCACTGGGGGAATAAAAAGAAACTGCCTTGAAAACCTGGCCTGTTTCTCCACCTGTGTGCCCTCAGCCATCTATCCATGAATGTGGGTCGCTGCCTCTGACAGACACACACACACCTCTGAGCTCAGACAGTTCTCTGCCTCGCAGCATAAACACTACAGCACGGTCTCAGCTGTCACGATATGCTGCTTATGTTGGGCTTGTGTTCTTTTTTGGCTTTTCCTGTAGTGAATATTGAACATTTCAACATGAGCTCACAGAGAAAAGATCCCCATTAAATTTTCAACTTTCCTTGTTTTGTCTCCTCACGTTACTTTAATTTCCATGAATTACAGGTTTTCTGTTAAAGGGATAGTTCACTATTTTTAATATGAATTTGTATGTCATCAGTGTCTTTACTCTGGTGCACCCACAGTGACTTACCCCTGACAGTGTCCTGTGAGCCCAGTTCTGGTCCGGTTTTGGTCAAAGCGAAAGTAGTCCTGGCAGGTTTCCTGGGGTCACCAAAATAAAACATGTTTCTTCTCAAAACAATATGTGTTTGAATGTGTGATTTATTTTCACAACAAAACTGTCACAGAACAAAAACTCACACCTGATAATTGCTTAGAACTACTTTCTCTCCATAGTGATCAATGTGCGTTGTCACTGCTAACAGCTGTGCACCTTAGCAAACTACTTTCATCAGTTGTTCAGCAGTGTTTGCAGCTGCTACGTGCAGGTGCACAGCTTTATCTGCACTCTAGCTATTTTCAGTGCTTAATTTGGATAGTGGGAGGTGCTGGAATGTAGAAGGGGGTGGATCTGACTCAAAACAGGGATGTAGGAAATGGGGAGAGTCTTGTTTTATCATCTCGTCCTAATCCAGCTACAATGGATGAAGGTGGGGTACACCCTGTATGAGTCTCCAATTCATCTCAGGGCTGAACATATGTAGATAAACAATATAAACAAGATAAACAATCACTCTCACATTCACACCTATGGACAATTTAAATTAAATTAATGAATTTATATATATGTATATATGTGTATATATATATTAGTCCAGTTCTGAGGTCCTTCCACTGGTACCTGTCCTCTGACACCTGAAAGTTCTGCTACTGGTTTATAAAGCTCTGAAGGGGTTAGGACCTAAATACATCAGTGACCTCCTATGAACCCACCAGACCCCTCAGGTCATCTGGAGCTGGTAGTTTGTCAGCTCCTAGTGTCAGAACCAGAAATGGAGAAGCTGCGTTCAGCTTCTACGTTCCACATATCTGGAATAACCTCCCAGAAGCCTCAAATCAGATGAAACACTCAGATTATTTAAATCCAGGTTAAAGACCCACCTGCATATGAATAACTTTTATTCATCAGTTTAGATCTGCACTCTTTTAATCTGTTTTATTAGGACTGTCAAATGATTAACATTTTTAACCAGATTAATCACATGGTTGTTTTGGATTCATTTTAAGTAGTCATGATTAAATATTCATTGTTTATCCATATTAGTTGCATTTAATTTTTATGAGCAAGCAGACTGAAGAAACAAGTGAATATATCTGCACTGAACTTGTTTGTCCAAACAGTGAAATACATTAGCTGAGTGCTCCACAACTAAAGTATACTTTGTGGAAGTTGTTAAAGACGACGCGGAGAGGACTTCAGATGCTGGGTTCATTTATTATCAACTTCACACACAAACAAGGATTTTTTACCCGGAAGCTAAACACCGGGTTAAATAAACACTTCCTGATACCCTCCACCAATCACCAACACATAACAACCACCAATCTGGCGGAGAATGCCCCTAGTGGACCGCCACAACTTCACATTAATGAATGATGTTAAGCTGGTAGGGCTTCAGTGAAAAGAAACATGCTAAAAACTAAAAAAAATAAAAAATAAAACAAAAATAAAAATAAACTAACAAAAAACAATGAAAAATCCAACACATTATCAAAAACTCTTCTAAAATATAGAAAAAAACACCAAAAAAATGGGATAAAATATCCAAAACATATTTAAGAAAAATATGAATACATATATGTAATTAACATGTTTATTCAACACCTTTAACAAAAACAAAAACAAAACTAATTTTTTTAATTCAGGTTAAACATGGTGATGGATTAATCTGCGTTAATATATTAATTTTGACAGCCTTACTTTTTTAATTAATTTATCTGTTTTATCTACTCATGTTTGTAATTTAATTAAAAAATTTTTGTGGATAATTTAGTAATTTAGTAGTTCAAGAAGACAGGAACATTTATTATGTTATACATCAAGAGACTAATTTGTAGTCCGTTTATGTCATGTGGTCAGTATTTTGACCCTTTTAAACAACGGTGCACAAGGGAAAGTGAATAGATTTTTGAAGCTATTCTGACATATTCAATTAAAGTTCCTTCACGACAAATATGCCAATATGCCACATATATATATATACACACACACACACACAACAGTTAAGACAATAGAGAGTCCCCAATAGTCCAGAAAGACCCACACACTTTTTGGATCTTTTACTTCTACATAAAAGGCAGGAACTGGAAGACGATTGTAGGCAGGCAGAAGAGGAAGTAGACGGTCTCAGGTACGATGAAAAACCCCAAGGTGTCGAGCTGAAACTTGGTGGAGCTATCCAACAACATGTAGTCCTAGGGCTGTTTGTTGTCCGGCAGAGCTGCATCTATATAGTCCAATGCAAAGTAGACAGAGTCCAAAATGTCTACTGAACACTTCTCTGTCATCATGGCTGACACAAGGAGACTGATGTTGGTCTGGGTCAAAGACTGCAGAGATGATGCTGAGTGGGGCCACAGCCCTGGAGGGTCTATCTAGGTGAGGACACAATGACCTGACCCTATTTTTATTTATTTATTTTAATGATCGTTTTCATTCCTACACTTTTAATGCTCCCTGCTGTAACTCTTTTAATGTTTAATGTAAACCACTTTGAATTGTCTTCTTCTTATTCTATCTTGGTGGATGCTTAGCATTTTTATTATTTTTTTAATACTATATATATATATATATATATATATATATATATATATATATATATATATATATATATATATATATATATATATATATATATATATATATATATATATATAAAATTCTTTTTTTTCTCTTTTTCTTTTTATTGATATACTATATGTTGAATGTTGCAGCGTTACACCGAGACAAATTACTAGTTGCATACTACATGTGTACTATACGAACAATGGCAATAAAACTCTTTCTGATTCTGATTCTGATTGTACATAAAATGTGCTTATATAAATAACCCTGCGTTAACTGGCCTTGCCTTCACTTAACACAGGTGATTTCTCTAATTATCTATCTACCTGGATGAGGAGTTGTGTTCATTCAAATGGGCTGTTTCAGTGAATGGTTGGAACAAATCCATAGCAGGACCTTTACTTTATGGAACTGGGATTTTCCACCATTTGTTTTTATTGTGTTGCAGTTGCTCTTTGCAGACTCTGAAAGTCTCTCGTCCGTTAAACTAACTGTATATCAGAGCAAATTCAACCCACACTAGGTTGACTTTTTATGACTCCACATTTCACCCAAATCAATGTGTCAAAGAGAGGCTAAAAGCACAGCTGTAAATCAACTCCAAGCTTAAAGTGTTTGCATTGACTGTGGTCATTTCTCACTGGTTTTTACTTGCCCCTTTTGCAGCTCTCCTGTTCATAAAATCCATTGCATTCTTTCTCCAGCTCAGCTCCGCTCGTTATTGCTGCAACACCATCCTCACTTGGCCTAGATATGTCAGCCAAAAGCATCTTCCACCAGCCAATGTCATTCACATGCAGAACAAATAATTGCAAACCTTGCAGAGTCAGAGACCATGGGAGGCACAGGCAGTAGACTGATGGTTGAGGTGCTAATTCTACTCATGCACTGCTTCATGAGGATGGACCACAAGAAACCTACTGTTGACAAACGCTGCTCCTCCACTTTGACATGCATGGGAATAAAGTAAACAGCGGTCCAAGATACAACCTGGAGCACAACACATGGAGCAGGGGTGTCAAACTCATTCATCTCGTCACCGTGTGTGTGTGTGTGTGTGTGTGTGTGTGTGCAGAGACATATCATGCTAGAACTCAATGAATACTTGATATATCACCATGAAATGACATGGGCAAAGCTAATGCACATCAGATGCAATGATCAATTTGAGTAAAGGTCAAAGGTCAAATTTAGCAGAAAGGTCAAAATCACATTGTTAGTTATAACTCATGAACGAAGGGTCACAGAAATTTCAGACTGGGACCAAATGATACGGAATGAAGATTTCTACAATTCTCATAATTGGTGACCAATAGTTTTTTAGATCTCTGGAGGTCAAAAGTGACATGTTGCAAAATTAACTTGTGTAACACTGTTGGTGTGTGTCAAACATAGACATATCATGCTATAATATTAGACGCACTGGTGCATATGTACATATAATGAAATGATCAATATTGCAAAAGGTCAAGGTTGCATTTAGCAGAAAGTTCAAAATCACATTATTGGCTCTAATTCAAGAATGGGTTGTCATAGAAACTTGAAATTGGCACAAAATAGAGGCGAGATTATACATTCTCTGATTACTTGTATTAGTTGAGGGGCCACATTTGGCCCAATATGATCTCCAAAGACCTGTAAAATAACAGTAAAATTAGTAAAATTACATTATGATAATGTTTACATCTAAAATGTTTCATTCAAATTGTGAATAACATCAACAACTTGACATGTCTTAAGAAAAACAAGTGCAACTTTAACAATTTTCTTCCTCAGTTTATCAGTTTGTCATTTGCATATGTGTATAACAACTTACATTTCAATTACAAATACACAAAACATTTAATAACAGGCAGAATATTTGTAAAATGACACATCTCTTCAGATACTTCAGGTGGTTCATATTTGTTCTGTTGTGGAAGTTTTGTATCACACAGGGAGAGAAAACTGTTCAAATCAGAAACAATTATTTATTGAAGAGATGAACAAATTAATTCGGAACTTGCATGCAAGTGAGAACATGAACAGAACGAGCTGTCGTCAGATGTTCTGATGATCAGTCTAAAACACAGTTCTTTTATACTCCCTAAACATTCAGAGGGTGGTATGAGAAGGAAAAACACTGTCCTTCTCATACCATTGTAACCACACCATGTCTCTGAACGGAATGTTTACGTATCAGTATCAGTGAGACAAAGACACACAGACCGAAGGTAAAATTCCCTTCACAGTTCATTCAACTTTTTGTAAAATGATTTGTTAATATAAATATTTTAATGTAATTAGATTATTTTTTTACATTAAAATATGCAGTTTTCATTATTTAAAGGTAATTATGAACATATGCTACTGCTGTGACCCAACTGACATCTAATTATTCTGTATGTAAATCCTGAATTAAAATAATCCATTAATATCTTCATTGTTATATATCCTACAGGCCAGATTGGACCCTTTGGTGGGCCAGATTTGTCCCCCGGGCCTTATGTTTGACACCTGCAACATAGAGAATACAAACTCAGAACAATACAAGAGGCCAGTGATTGCATAGTGTAAGACACAGCATGTGCACCAGTCTGGAGAAAGTACCAGAAATTGCTCATTACCTTTAATGAGTAATTTCAACCTCCTTGACTCTCAAAGCTGTTGGCTCCAAACAGCGCTTAATGACTAATGCATAGCTTTAAAAGGCAACTGTTCCCATCCTTGCCCTTCCATTGTGTTTACCTTTTTCTATATGATATAATCAATTAATTTCTGGATAATTTCCAATGCATTAAAATAAACTTCAACAGGGTGATGCAGGTTAAATGACAGCTTGTAGTTCTAATTTATTAGTCTGATGACTGTGTTTTATTTATCTTACTTAAATGGGAATAAAGAAAACAGTGAAGTGAAACAGCTGTTCTGCAGAGCTAATATTCAGTATGTATCATACTGGCCTTTGTAAATTTTTTTTCTGAACATGACCCCAACAAGGACTAAGACTTGGAAAGATTTGGATTTTTAGAGTGTACATGTCACTTTAAATCCACATTATCTGACTCTTCACTGGGTCATAACACCACATATATGTTTGCACGTTTTAACATGGACAGATACAGTGTGGATGTGAACTTTGACCTCTGATATGTGGATGGTATGGAGGAAAGTGTGGGGATTTAGTCCCAGTTACAATGTCCTCCTGAGCCAATTATGGACCTCCTATGGTGAGTGACAAGAGATGAAAGGAGGCAGGAGGAGGTAAATGAGGGGGTGTCAGGAGGACATGGATACACAGAGGTGGGTCGAGTAAGAAGGTATAAGACAGCTTAGCAGGTGATTAGAGGACTGGTTTAGACCTTTAGTTCCCTACTTAATTCATTCTCTAGAATTTATGTTTTAGAGTTCACTTTGTTGCAACCAGTAATGCAATAAACCAATACTATTTTAAATTAGCCTAGCCGTGCTAGACTCCTAGCGGCGGCACATGTAATGTAATAGTCTAGTTTCGCTTGATTCAACTTGTGGCTAGATTTCCCTGAAACTTGCCGACGAATCACGGTGAAGTATAGAGTCAGAGGGCGGGCCTAACAAAGTGACGCTGCACCAATTCAGAGACAAACAACCAGAAACAACCATAGAAGAAGAACAATAACGAGTGGTGATTTCCTTTTATCAAAGATGAGTGAAGAATGTGAGAAAACGTCTGCAATCTTTAAATTGTTTTTACAGAAGCGACAACAGTCGTTAAGTTCCATAATCCACCATTTTGTTTAGTTATTCGTAACTTTCACCGGACTCCTCCGTGAACTTTCCAGCGCTCTAACTACGTCATCCTAAAGATTACTCTGATTGGTTGTAGTACCATCCTATTGCATACAGAGGATTTGAAAGACAACCTTTTAGCCCCGCCTCCCCTGACTATGATGGGTTCCTAGACCTAGGCTAATTATAAATAGTAGTAAAATCAGTCATAATTAAACAACTTGATAATAATGTAATAAGATTTTACCAATAGTGCAATGACGTTACTGGCTGGATTACACGATTGACCTTTGAAAACAGGGGCAGTCATGGTTCAGTTGGTACAGTGGTTCGTCCAATAACTGGGGGGTTGGTGGTTCAAATCCTGCTCTGTCCTCGTCAGTCCTAGTCAAAGACACTTCACCTTCCTTGCCTCCAGTATCACTCACACTGGTGTATGAATGTTTGTGGTGGTCAGAGTAGGGGATAATTGACAGCCACACTTCTGTCAGTGTGACTACAAATGTAGTCTACCACCATCAGAGGGAGCATGTGAGAGTGAAAGAATAATGACTCACTAATGTAAAGTGTTTTGAGTGGCCAGAAAAGCACTATATAAATCTAGTCCATTATTGGAAATGTAATAACTGTTGACAATAACACAGTGGATGGTATAGTCATCATACTCTTTCATCTTCAAACTATTAAAATCATTTTACAATTATTAATTCATCCATAAATTGTAAAGTTACATGTCTAAACAATTCTCAAATTGGCTCTTACAACCAAAATTAATAAGAGTGGGAGCTAAATTGGACATTTTTAATGAACGATTAGCTAAAAAGCCACAGTAATTATAATTTTGAAGGATTTTTGTAACCAGGTGTAAAAGAAGCATAGTTGACTCAATACTATAAAAGAGGGGAGACTGTTTGCTTTCTATGTCCTTGTTGTTTTGCATCGCCAGAGTCTCTGTTTTCCTACTGCATTTGAACGCACCTCTCAACCCGCATGGTTCCACGTGGGGTACCTAGCTGTCAGCAGCCAATCAGAGGCTACGCAGGCCACGCTCAACCTGTCGGCTCTGAGAGGAAGTGCGGCTGCGTTATTTTCCCGGTCTTTTTCGATCAGCCAGAGAAGAGAGAGGAGGTGTATGTTAAGAAGGAGAGGAAAAACAGGAGAAAAACCTGGAGTTTACCTGTGAAGAAGGAAAAAGAGAGAGTCGGAGCACTTACCCAGTGGAGGTTCGGAGCCAAGTGACTGAATGAAGGAGAGCGTCGTCGGCTAACGGCTAAAAGCTGCTGCGAGGTCCAATATCGACGTGCTCCGCCACGATACACAGAGCAACGGTGAGAAATGTGCTTTTTAGCTACTCTGGTGCTATTCTCCCTTGTTTTATGTGTGTGCTGAAAGAAAGCAGTGGTAATATTAAGCTTTTCAGAGCGAATTGAAACAAATACGGGTAAAATACTTCTGAACATATGTACATTGAGTTTATTATTTTTCCTGATGTGTATATAATTAAAGGGGAAGTGTTTATTTTCCTTATGCCAATTTAAAGGGATAAAAGGGTATTTTCATATGTTGTGATGGATGTAAAACTATTTTATTGTATTCTATGCCATTTTGAAGGTATTTGTTATTTCAACTGAGTTTAAAGCAACTAGAGGATAATTTTTGGTGCAGATTTCTAACATGAATAGGCCTATAGTGTAAGTAAATCAAGCACACTTCTTAATACCTTTGAGTTTAACTCAATATATATTGTCGTTATTTGTATATGGTTCTGATATGTTTATGATAAACTGTATTTTGAATGTTATTGGTTCCTCACCATAAGTATTATTGAAACTGATTACATGAACAGGTAAATGTGCGAGCACTTTAATATTTAGTTCTCAGGAATGATACATTTTTGATTTAATGTTGTACAACAGAAAGAAACAAAAGATAGAGATTTGAGATTTGAATAGAGATGAATATTTATGTCATAGTTAGATGTAATGGGTTGCATCTCTTGACACTTAATATCCTTAGTGATGAATCTGAGAATGGATAGTGTTGAATGTATTGTGTGAACCTGTCTACAGGTCAGGTTTTTTAGGAGGACTGGAAAGTCGGAGGTTCACTACGACTTCCTGCTGTAACCGATGGCGAGCCAACTACCCTGAAGAAAGATCAGCAACTAGGAGATATCCACGCGCACACTCGTTCCCACATGATACACTTACCTTACACTACAAGGAATCCTTGGAATCAGGTGAACTGGTAAAAACTCTACAACCATAAGACCTACAACAACTCTTTTTATTTAAGGGCCCCAACGGACACTCTTTTTTTTTGGTTTATAGTGTGCACACTACTTTTGTTATTTTTTCAACTGGTTGGGTTAAAATTTGGTATTCTGTACGACCCATTTGGTCCACTGTAAACAATATATGAGTGGCTACTCAACTGTTATACTTGTGTTCGCTTCATTATTGTTGCTCAGTACCACGGCTCCTGTCGAATTTAGAGTTTTTTGATTCTGGTCCAAATCATAGCTATCCCAAGTTGTTATTACACTGTAATTCACTTTTAAAAAGTCTAAAACTGGTTACATTTTTCTTTCTTTTTTATGTGAGGCCAACAATGTAAGAACCAGTCGAGGAATGTCCTCCAGCATTTTATTACATTATTGACTTCATTACAGTTGAAAATGGATAAAATGATTATGCTATGGCTCCTACCAGAGGTGGGTATTTCCAGGTCCATCAAGTCAAATTCCTGCCATGTATTGATTCAAATCTGTTCATTGAACCAGCCCATTTTGATGAGCACAATGCCTCATCCAGGTAAATGGGATAATTAGTGGAATCACCTGTGTTCAGTGAACAGGTTTGAAGTAATACATGGTAGGACTTTGACTTGATGGACCTGGAATTTCCCACCTCTGGCTCCTACACATTCCATTGTATATCATTTCTTTTAAGTTCATATCCATTTGTTCATCCTTTGCTGCTACTTCCCTCATCCATGTCTATTCTAGGCTGTGGTAGTGTGAAGGAGGTGAGTTAAGCCTCTTTCTCAAAATACTGTGTGTTAGCATGTAGAAAATATAAAAATGCACATTCTTTGTGTTAAAATATTCAATTCAGATCTCACAAATGTAATGAGAGGTGCAGATCACAGCTTTGCACCACTGTGGCATCTTTTCAACATAACTCCTGCAGAGACACTCATGTTTGTGACTATCAGTCTGGTGTCAGTATTTAGCCTCAGATGGAGTTTACCACCCGCTTTGGACTGCATTCATAAACATCCAACTCTGAGAAGACCGAACCCTGATGTGACAACAACCGGGCAAACAGTCTTCCATATGCCACACGGGACAGGGATCCGGTGCTGGGGGTCTTTCCTCTTGACTCACTTACTGAGGGAATCCTGGTTATTTCCTCTGCTCAGTAATATGTTTACAATCGGGAATGAGGGTAATAACATCTAACGCTTTTTTTCTGTGGAATCCCCCTCCCCCTCTGGTTTTTAAAAATATATACAGTATATATATATATAGAGATGGAGATGGTCGCTACCGTTGGCGACATGACCAGGTACTGAAGGCAGTTGCCGAGAGTGTCTCCTCAGCCATAACAGCTAGCAGGCACCACCGCCCCCCCAGTAGGCGGCTGGCATTCGTCAAGGCAGGAGAGCAGCCCAAGCCACAACCCAGAGCTTCTGCTGGCCTACTACAGACTGCACAGGACTGGCAGCTAATGGTCGATCTGGGCAAGCAACTCAAGTTCCCGGCACACATCACAGTAACATCTTTGCGACCAGACATTGTCATCCTGTCAGAGGCTTCAAAACAGCTTGCCATGATAGAGTTGACAGTGCCTTGGGAGGACCGGATAGAGGAGGCCTTCGAAAGGAAGTACGCCAAATATCAGGACCTCGTGGAAGAATGCCGGAGACAGGGTTGGCATGCCCGCTGCCATCCAGTGGAAGTAGGCTGCAGAGGCTTTGCAGGACACTCACTGCAAAGGCTCTACAAGGAGCTGGGCATAAGGGGGCCAGCAAAGAGGACAGCCATCAGGGTCGTAACCGACACAGCCGAGAGAGCTTCCCGATGGTTGTGGATAAAGAGGGGTGATCCGTGGGCTAACGCTGCTGGGATGCAAGTCAGGGTCTGATCAACCCTGGCTGGGTCGCCTGGGCGAGGGTGTATGATGTTGTGAGACCCGAAACACCCAATGAACCCAGGTCACATCACTGATGATGCATCCCAGCGCATCCGTAGGATGTATCATTCACCTATATATATATATATATATATATATATATATATATATATTCCACATGTCACCTTTGACCTCCAGAAATCTTAAAAACTATTGGTCGTAGGTGATAACACCAATTATGAGAATTGTGTAAACCTTCATTCTGCATCGTTTGGTACCAATCTGAAAGTTCTGTTCTTGAGTTATAACTGATGTGATTTTTACCTTTTAGTTAATTGTGACCTTGACCTTTGACCTTTACTCAAATGGATCATTGCACCTGATGCACATTAGTTATATGTATATGCCCATGTAATTTCATGGTGATATCTTGAGTATTCATTGAGTTATAGCATGATATATCTGTGCGGACACACACACACACATACACACACATTTAAATGTCTCATGGGGACCAAATTTGTAATCAAATTGCCATTGGTAATGAGTGTAAACATATCTTATTTTTTCATAAAATAAAAAATAATACAATTTAGAAAACTATTCTAAACTAAAAAAAATTAATAAATAGAAATAATTTTAATAAATTATTAATTTAAAAAATAAAATATAATAATATACTTTAAATAAAGTAAACATTTGTGAAATAAATAAAATAATTAAAAAAAATACTGAAAAATTAATATAAAAAAAACTTCAAAAAAATCTTCAAACCTTTGTAAAATACATCTTTCACTTTACACCTGTTTCCATCATACTTTTTGGGGACTTCCAGAAAGAAAAAAAAATTAATGGAGGGCCACATCATTTCTATTGTGGGGCCTTTAATTTATATTTAACCCTTGTGGGGACCTGAATTTTGGCCCCCATGGTGTGACTGTGTAAACACATAAAGATAGGAATACACACACACACACACACACACACACAAACAGTGATTACAATAATCTCTCCTAACCAATGTTGGGTGAGATTAAAGAAGTGACAAGAACAACTGAAAAATGTTACATGAACCTTTATGATTTTCTTAAATTAGTTCTGAAAAACCGTTACAAAAACAAAACCCAGGGACAAACAGAAAGACAAAAACTGCTTCTCCCGCAACCCCTCTCCAATTTTACATTTCATATGCATGATGTCACAGCCAGAGGTCACTGCTGTTTGACCTTTGACCGTGGCCTTCTTGTCCATTCATAGTCTTTATTCAAGGCACCCAGACAGAAATCGGGCTCTTCTTTGCCCCCCTCTCTCTCTCTCTCTCTCTCTCTCTCTCTCTCTCGCTATGAGATGATAAAAAGTGTTCGGCTACAGAGAGACAAAGACAAGCACTTACAGTACATAGAAACACATATTTAGATGTGTTTCGATTTTTTTTTCTTTACAGGTCCTTTCAAACTCAAGCACACACTCACTCACACACATATGTAGTTACTTAGTCACAGACTTAAAGACTGCACTGTACAAGAACCTAAACAAATTCTGCTGGTCAAAGACATTTATATTTATAATGCAGACCTTTCTTTGAATCCACAACACACACACACACACACACACACACACACACAAAGGGTGTAACAATACAGACAAATTTTAGGTCCATAGGTGGTCAAAGTACTCACATTCTGTACTTAAGTAGAAGTACACCTACTGGTATGGAAAAATACTCTGCTAAAAGTAGAAGTACTGATTCAATTCCTTTACTGAAGCAAAAGTAAAAAAAAAAAAAAGTACAACTGTAATAAAGTAAAAAGTAAAACTGCATTTTTGTATGTATTTTTGCTATGGATGAAATAATACTTATTTAAGCAGGAAAAAAAATAAAAAATAAAGCCTTTAAAATGTAGTTACTGTGCAGATGATGTGTTTTATTTGGTCATGTTACTCAGTTTAGTGGGTATGGACAGGACATTTAGGAAAAATTAGATAAAACCATGAACTACGAGATAAAAAAAAAAATCTAAATCGTGAGATAAAAAGTCAAAATTACAAGTTTAAAAAAAAAAAAAAATCTAAATTAGAAGAGAAAAACTCCAAATTATGAGATAAAAAGTCAAGATTATGATATAGTAAGTCACAATTGATGATTTCTGACTTATTTTTCATATTTCATATTGTCTAGTTTGAAAAAGAAATGAGTCTGAGAATGTAAAGAGTATAAAGTATAGATATTTATACAAAAATGTAAGGAGTAAAAGTAAAAAGTAAAAAATAAATACCTAAA
The DNA here is from genome assembly GCA_020466265.1 of Siphamia tubifer. Taxonomy (NCBI): domain Eukaryota; kingdom Metazoa; phylum Chordata; class Actinopteri; order Kurtiformes; family Apogonidae; genus Siphamia; species Siphamia tubifer. The sequence goes on along the minus strand of CM035794.1, from coordinate 24,800,032 downwards.
AAGATCTACTTAAGTACAGTAAAGGAAGTGCTTGTACTTAGTTATTTCCACCTCTGTTCAGGTCAGTACAGGGGTCTTTAGATAAATACATTTTCATTATTATGAAGGGGTGGTGGGGGATGGGACACAGTACATTTCTACAAAATATTGTTTGGTCATTTGCGCATTAACAGGCACCCTGCATGTTATGTATTTTTCAATGTTCAATGGTTGTATGTGGCAAACCATGTAATTTACAGAGTGTTGTTGAACACTTCGCAGTACTCCCTGAGGCGGTGTGAACATAAGCTCACAGTAACACCACACAGCAGAGGCACGGTGAAGGTGAAGAGGATTTTGCCAACTTCAGTTAAACATACTTTGAATATTTGACTCTGCTTCTGCTGAAGGGAATATATATACCATATATATACCTATATGTATATAAATATATATAGATATAAATATGTGTGAAGATGTGTTAAACATATTGTGTGTAACAAAGCATGACTCAGAAGAACAGTGTGTTTCCAGCTGGAGTTAGTTTGTACGAAAGATAAGTGGAGTGACTGTTGTGTCCTTGTGACACTAACAACAATCAGATGACATCAAGGAACTGGTTGGAGCAGGTTCAGCATGGGTAACTGGTATCTGAAAATGGACTATAATAAACACATACATGTCAAAATAACCTGAGCCTTTTCTGGTGGTGACATCCTTGACCCATGATGAAAATCCACAACACTGTGCCTCTGTTATACTCTTACGTCATCATGTTCTTTTTTTTCCTCTTTGCAGCAGCAGCAGCACTAAGGGTTCATCACTGTTGAATGTATGAAGGAAACCCTGCACTTGGCTTCTGCGTGTGTCCAGCCCTGCTTCCCATGTGTTTGCATTCTTCACATAGGCTACATGTATTTATTCAGAACACCTCTGTATTACTGTATATCAAAAGCCCCGAATCAAAACAGTTCAGTACAATCAAGAGCATCGTTACACCCCTAACACACACACACACACACACACAAAAGCCAGTGGTCCTGTCCTGGCCATGGAAATATTCCAGTCGGGGCTGTGGTTCTGTACAGTTTCATCAGCCCCCTGCTACTCGATCCAGTTCTGATGGCACTCTGGGACCTGGTTTCAGTGGGATCCGGTAAGTTTGGTTTGGTCTGATGTGGACTGAAATCCACTTCAGGTCAGGTCAGACCAGCTCCTAACTTCTTCGGCCCTCTTCCTCCTCTGAGTCTGCAGTCCGTCTGTCCCATCAGTGTTCTGAAACAGCAGCACACAACGAGGGTTTTTAAAGGATTCTCTGTGTTCTAATGCTCATTGCAGATGTTAAATAAACCAAGATTCTTACTTTTATTTGGCCAGGAGGACGCATAATCAACATTAATTATACGTTTTGCATATTTCGTGCTTTTGCAAATAAATTTTAAAAAAGGAATAAATTATTATATTATTGTCAGATAAAGCTTTGAGCAAAGAACATGGATGTGAATATATTTTAAGGTCTGATTTATGGTTTGTGAGCTATTGAACTAAATTCTTTAAATGTATAATAATGTATATGCATGCATCAACTTAAGGAATTGAGTCAATTATATTCTGATGTGTGCAAATTAATGAGAATCCACACAGACAGAAATGACAAATGCACAATTTTTTCACCTGCCAATGTGTTAAACAATACATTTTTATTTGAAAATTGCATTTAATATACGAGTAAACCTATTTACAGCTACAACCTTCATCAACATTGTATAAAAACAGAAACATGCTCTTCTGAAACTGTAATAATATCCTAAGGTGAATACATTTTCATGCACAAAATATCCCAGTCTGTGCTTATTCTGAAAAAATACATTATTCCGACTAAGCTCATGAATCTTCCATTAATATTCCATAGTCTGGTGTCGTTCTTCTCACCAGTGGCCCTTAGCAGCAGTGCTTCTCCTCTGCTGTGAGATGCTGTAGATCTCCTGCAGCTGCTTCTTCTGGTCGTCGCTGAGTGGAGCCGTCAAATTCTGGTACCAGCCTGCGTCTGTATTTTGTACCCCTGAAACAGACGCAGATCAACAGTAAAGACTCCACACTGTGTCCTCATGAGTACCTCAGCCACGGTTCATATTACACACATCAAACATCCCATTTACTTTAGTTTCAAGTTTTAATGTAGTTTTCAAGGGGAAGGCATGTCCAGACGTCACCAATGTAAAGTTCTGAACTCTCATGAGCCGATAAGGAGTACGAATTAACAATAAATGTACACAGCCGCGCACTAATGAGTACATTAAAATGCATCAGATGTTCAGAAAGTACCAGCTTTAATCATACAGACAGTTTTAGACTTGTGTGACCTACTACATTGAGGAATGATCAGAAAACTGACAATGTTTGTTTCAAAATCACATTAATGGCTTTAATTCAAGAACAACTTGTCATAGAAACTTGAGATTAGGAATGGGTGGTATATAAGGTATCATACCTTATGAGGTATTTTTTTGTTTTTTTGCCATACTGTTCAACTGTCCATCCTGTAGATGGCAGTAATGCAAAATTTCGAACGTCCACTGGCTGCGTTTAGCATAGCGGTTGAACCCACAGTACTTCTGCCGTTAGCATAGTGGTTGAACCCACAGTATTTCTGCTGTTAGCATAGTGGTTGAACCCACAGTATTTCTGCCTTTAGCATAGCGGTTGAACCCACAGTATTTCTGCCTTTAGCATAGCGGTTGGGGTGAATGCAGCTAAAGCACTTGTGCTGGGACCCAGAGACACTAAAGTCAAAGCTGTCGTTGCACTTGCATTTGTGAGCATTGGGGCTGAACGTTGTCATGGGGACCGTTGTTGTCTGACTAGCAGCATAGTGTGTATGCTTTTCCCCTTTCATATGAGCGTCAAGGCCTTTACAGCCCATTGTTCCTGACATCATGTCATTACCACATACATACATAGCGCTTCATATTCACACCTTGTTTTTGAACCAACTGTTGTATTTGGGCTCCTCAAACACACGTATCACTGAACTGTCATTTCCCCGTCTGGGTTCATGTTCACGTATGCCTGTTTTATCCAGCCTTTACTCAGTGACGTAAAGGCTGGATAAAAGGACACACTGCCCCCTGTAGTGTGATTCTTGTTCCATTAGACACACAACGGCTCTATGATAGAGCAAACATCTACTTTTTCAGCATCTTAATAACAAATGATGCTAGGTAAATAAATAACTAGTGCGGAAAAAAATCCAGACATATGTTTTTCATTAACCGTAGGTTACCCAGATGAAATTTAATACCTCCTATGTGAAATTTAAGGGCATACTTCAAAGAATTGCTAAATATAATGCTTTTTAAAACCTTAAAAACCACAAATTGTAAATTAGACTTTTTAAGGATCTGCGGAGACTCTGAAGAAACTGGCGGTTCAAAAGTCCAGAAGTATCATCAGCCAACCTGATCCTGTTTTAGAAGAAGAATTCTCCTTAATGTCCTCTGGCAGGTGCTATTATTCTGTCAGGACAAATACAAAAAGGTACTCTAACTCCTTCATCCCTGCAACTATTAGATTATTAAATAAGATTGTAGGGATAGAGCACAGGAGTGAGAACTTGATCTATTAAGTGCTGATTCTCACTGACAGGACAGGATGTGATGTTTGAATGTGTGTACTGGATGTATGACTACCTTCTTATATTTATGTATAGGTCTAGTATTTTTATATATGTATTTTGAAACTTTCATTTCTATTACTTAGAAATAAAACAGACTGAGTTATTGTTGATTGATGGAGACTGGGACTGTAAACTTAATTGCCCATTGAAGGGACAAATGAAGTAATCTGAATCATTATGACTTGAGCACAGACTTACTGAGCAGGGCAGCGGTGAAGAACTGATACTCGTCTTCTCCGTTGTCGTAGTCTAGCGGTGTGCTGTACTCCTCTAACGGCGTACCCTCGAAGCCATCGTCATCCCAGTAGTCATCGTCATCCTCATCATCATCATCACCGCCCTGTCCTGTTGGCATGCTGCACTGCTGCTGCATAGCGTTCCGGTTCTCATTAACCTCGTCCTCGTCACTGGGGATCTCCTCTGTCCAAGCACAAATACATACATTCAGATCAATTAATCAATATGTACACATGCTTAGTATTCCAATCCACACAACTTTATTGATCCACAGAAGGGCAATTCATTTGCTGCTTAACAAAGGCACACACAATGTAATAACTCATGGTTAAATTAATTACATGTCAACGGTAATAGATCATTCAGAATGAGGGAACAACAAGCAGCAAAACATAAAATATTTTGTTATATTACATGTACATCATGAAATATTTAGAGAGAGAGATGGAGACGGAGAGACAGAGAGAAAGAGAGAAAGGTAGACAGAGAGAAAGAGAGAGAGAAAGAGATGGGGAGAGAGAGAGAGAGAGAAAGAGATGGGGAGAGAGAGATGGAGAGAGAGAGAGATGTACAGAGAGACAGAGAGAGAGAGAGAGAAAGAGATGGGGAGAGAGAGAGAGAGAGAGAGAGAGAGAGAGAGAGAGAGAGAGAGAGAGAGAGAGAGATGGGGAGAGAGAGAGAGATGGAGAGAGAGAGAGATGGAGAGAGAGAGATGGAGAGAGAGAGAGAGAGAGAGAGAGAGATGGAGAGAGAGAGAGAGAGAGAGAGAGATGGAGAGAGAGAGAGAGAGAGAGAGAGAGAGATACATGCAAGTTGTGGAGTCACATTTTGCATGGACCCATTTTGATAGTCCCCTACTCTCCAAAATAAGTACTGAGATTACAGATCTTTTTAAAAGAAAGAAAAATCTAAATGGTTCCGTGTCTGGGTGGGTTTCCCTCATCACCGAAAAACATGTTTGTTAGGGTCAAATCCTCCAGCCAGGTGATTCTGACCATTAGTCTGGCTTTGAATCTGGAGATGTGTCCCCGGGCGCTGCCCACTGCTGCCCACTGCTCCTTACAGGTGCCTCAATAGCATCAAGAATGAGTTAAATGCAGAGGACATATTCTGTTGTACAATTGTATAATGACAAATAAAGTTCTTTCTTTCTACTCATGGTGTAAAGAAAATCAATTTAAAAACCATTCAGGGCTTTCCCATGTGACTTCACAGAGTACATCCATAACAGTGTTACCACACTGCTCACAGAAAGGTGAGAGGGGTTCAGGTGGGTTTTTATGCAAAAACTACTGGACCAATTTCCATGAAATTTTTAGAAAAGATCCCATTAAATGTTAGTGAACGTAGGTAAAAGGTCAAGGTCACCAAACATGTGTAAAATATAGAGCAAATCAGGTCAAACATTTGCAAGGGGCGGGGTTTGTTGTGCCAAGCACCACTTGTTTACTGTTTATTTACTGCCATATGCCCCCATTTCAGTCACACTTCCATTCTCCCAGATGTCACCAAGTGTACAGTGTTTTAAAAAATGATAGACGAAAGAGACCAAGTTAGCTGAATATCGAACTATAAACCCTGGTTTTCCTATAGAAAATTGATTATCAGACCTCTGTGATCTGCAGAAAAGAAACACTGGAGGTGCTGAGATAAAGATCTGGAATGTTATCCTGTTACTTCCTAATAAATGTCACTATGGGCTTATGGGAACTTTTCTCTAATACTTTATATATATTCTATAAACATCATGCTATTATTCTCCTTCGTCATAGCCAACAGCAAATTCCAAATCAAAGCACGTTCATATTTCACTGAGGGAAAATGTATGCTTTTCTTTTAAGAATACATCATTTTGAAGCATTAAACGCGGTGAAATCAATGCATTTTAAATACCAAGCCACAGGAGAAAGCCCTAGACCTTCAGCGTGGCACTAAGTTAATTTATCTGTCTGCCCCACAACCAGTAGACATGGTTTAGAAATCTAATTCTATTATGCGTGACTGAACCAGAGTAGAGCCAGCAGGCCTGAAAAAGTAAATGTGGTGCACCTAATTTGAGCTCTGGGCTGAATCAAGATTTGAGCGGTGAAAGATTCAACACTGGCAAAAGTGAAGAATCTCATTTCATTATCTTCTCTAAGCCAATTTCATTCCCATTTCTTCCCCCCCCGTTCCCCTCCATTCATTTCTCCTGCAGTTCCTCAGCCTCTGGTCTGCACTTTGGCCAAACTTCATTTCAGTTTTGTTTTCTCACCGTTCTGATCTTCGTCCTGGGTCCCAGCCCGGGCCAGTAGGTCTGGTTTGTTGATAAGACGGGAAGCATAAAGGTGTTTGAGGCCGAGGAAGAGGAGGAGAACGGAGGGGATTATCTGAGCGGCAACTCCGTCCAGCACCGCCGGCCGACTGGGCAGGTCCATCAGCACACTCAGGCCAATGATGCACATCTTACGATCGTGGAGTCTATTGAGTGGAGAGAGACGGAAAGAGAAAAGTCAAATCCTCAAAACCAAATCAACTTAAACCTTAGTCTATTTGAAGCCAGGATACTCTAGTACCCTGCGACCAGGGCTCTACACTAACTTTTTTTTCCAGGAGCACACGTGCCCCTAAGTTAAAAAATTTAGAAGCACACAAAAAAATAGGGGCACAAGTAGGTTTTAGTTTTAAATGTTTATTTATTTACAGTGCAGTACTTGCGCACAGATACCAACATTCTTGAATGACTGCTGTCATTTGTGTTAATTTAGAGCAGACCATAACATAACTTTTTATTATGGGATGCTTTGTCCTTTGATACATTTTAGAACGTTGTATTGGCTGCCTTGTTATTAGATACATTTTAGAATGATTAACCCTTTAACTCCTGAGACTGAGACACAGTAAAAAATAAAATAAGAGAAAATAAGCAACACAATGAACAAAAAACAGTCAAAGTGATCAGTAAAATGAACAAAAATGAATAATAAACCAACAAAATAATATGTAACATGAACAAAGTAAGACACTAACAGAACACAATTAAAGAAAAATAATAAAATAAAAAAACAGAAAAATAAGCAACAGAAACTAATATATATTCACAAAATAAGAAATAACATGGAAAAAGGACAAAAAACAAAAACCCACCAAACCCAAAATGAAGTAAAAAAAAAAGAAAAAAAAGGAATAAATAACTAGTGTTGTAATTTGGTTCCAGTAGTTTTAGTTTGGGCTTTTTCTTTTTCTTAATCACTTGCTTTTCGACACCTGTACATCAGTTCCATGAACAAAATTCTCAGTAACAGTTAAAAAACACTTGAATTTGTCTGAATTTTTAAACTAAACCTACAGCCAGCTCATGTGTTAGATTAGCACAACAAAATAAGAATTAAAATACAATAAACAAACCCGTAAGAATAAACACTAAAGTTGAACAAGTTAAATAAAGTAGATTGATGAAGGAAAAGTCGAAAATATTTAGCAAAAATTAAACATTGAGTGAATGCACTTCGTTTGTGAAGGTCAGATCAGTGCTCAGTTATTCTGGACTCGTTGTGTTGGCCAGTAATTGGCTGGAAGCACTACAAATTAATTGGCAGAGAAAATCAGTGGGAGAAGATCATTACCATCTAGCACACGTTCTAGCACGCGTTATGGAACGCGTGCCATTGCGCGCACCAGCGCGCGTACCAGAGCGCGTCCTGTAACGCGTGATAGCGCGTGATGTGATTTAAGAGGTTCCCTTCAAAACACTATCAAACATCTTTATGATCTATTATCAATGGTAATATATATATATATATGTATGTATGTCAATCACTACTTAATATAAAACTCAACTAAACAAACTGTTTACACATTCACAAAACACAACTGGAACAAAAACCTAAGTCAAAGACAAATAAAAATACAAAATCAGACATTTGGAAACTTCTTACCCCAGGAAGAACTCCGTGTCATTCATCCACTGGTTGATGAAGTGGGCTGTGATGGGCTGTGGGTTGTGTGGGAAGTGCATGTTGTCCAGAGTGTGAAAGAGTAGGCCTGGGTTGTAGTACAGCGCAGCGATGGCCACCTGTAGACACATGGTCCTCAGCTCACTGGACTTCACTCCACGCATCAAACGCTCCAGTACTGCCTCCACAAACAGAGGGATGCACTGCACAGGAAACACCATCACTGTCACTGTCTGTTTAAGCAGATGACACTACAATAATGTGTAGTGGTGTGGTCAGGTACAACTATGTCCACTGTTCCAGGTACATGTAGAACCTTTTTCTACTCCCTGCCACAACCTTTAACAAACTCATACTTATTGTCATCTTATTTTGAAAAATGCTGTAAATAAGTATTGGATTTATAAATTTTTTTACACTCTGAGCGCAGACCTCCACCAAAGAAGGAGGGCTCATTTTTATTGTGAGGCTCATGGAAAACTTCTACTCCCCAGTGAGAAAAGAGCATTTTACAGGCAAAACAATATAGTATATTATATGTTGAATCTAATTAAGTACTCAGATTTTATATAATCATAAAATGTAGCTCTAATATATATAGGCTGCAAATAAGTAAATACATTTAAAATATTAAAATAATTGTTAGAACACATTTCCTTGCAGTTAAAATGAAATAAGACATTTAAAGGAAAAAAAGGAATTTGAGAAGATTTTTATTTTTTTTTAAAACATATTTACTTGAGGTTGATAAATCACTTTCTAAGAATGAGAACTATGTGAAATAAAGGCTGGATATTGAAAGAAATATATTTAAGTTATTATTTTTAATTATGTTTTTTTTGTTAACATTAATACCATAAATAATAATATGTTGTGAATAAAGCTAATTCTAATTTTGTTATAGTGGTCTATTATTCATTTTTTTAATCCCCATGGATAACTATACATTGTTTGGCAGCATTTGTTCTTATGTGGTCTGACAGTTTTATTTTCTGATGTTGTGCAGCATGTAGTGGATCATTATAATGTTTAAATGTGATACATAATAAAGAATAAATAAATAACCTTGACATGGTAAATGTCTTTTCCTCTAAAACGTACATTTGCAGACAAATGTTTTGTTGAAAACAAATAAGAAAACACTGTCTGTAGTCATGATCAAACCATTTTTTTTATACTTTGTCGGTTAAATGAACCTGATGGAAGCAGATGGTGACAAACTCCTTCACAATCAAATAAGTTCGAGCTCTTCTGAATATAAAGTTCATGGAAGCCTTTCTAAAATTGGCTGTGTGTCATACAACACCTCACTTTGTCTTGTAAAATGATAGTTTTAACATCAGATTATTCAGGTATTGTGGCGCAGTATCTCCCAGGATGCACTGGGGCCATTTCTGACCTGGTCGATGCCTCTCCCTCTGCACTGCAGAATTATGACCTCCAACAGTTTGGCTGCATGACATTCTGCATCCTCGCCTGCATCACTTGTCAGCACCTACAACACCCCCCCCCCAAAAAAAGAATCAATGAGTGGGACCTCAACAGAAGCACTGTGTAACCTAGAACTGTGTAAACTAGACATATGTAACCTACAGATGTGTGACATAGATCTGTATAATCTAGATCTGTGTAAACTAGACATATGTAACCTACAGATGTGTGACATAGATCTGTATAATCTAGATCTGTGTAAACTAGACATATGTAACCTACAGATGTGTGACATAGATCTGTATAATCTAGATGTGTGTCAACTAGGTAGGTGTAAACCAGATCTGTATAACTGTGTAACCCAGAGCTGAGTAAACTAGAACTGTGTAACCTAGAGCTGAGTAAACTAGAACTGTGTAACCTAGATCTGTGGGGTCAAGAGCTGCGTAAACTAGAACTGTGTAACCTAGATCTGCGGTGTCTAGAGCCGAGTAAACTAAAACTGTGTAACCTAGATCTGTGGGGTCTAGAGCTGAGTAAACTAGAATTGTATAAACTACAGCTGAGTAAACTAGACATATATAACCTAGATCTGTATAACCTACATATGTGTAACCTACAGATGTATGGCATAGATCTGTATAATCTAGATATGTGTACACTAGACATGCATAATCTAGACCTGTATAAACTAGATGTGTATAACCTTGGTCTATGTAACCTACACCTGTGTAAAATAGAATTGTGGGAGCTAGAGTTGGGAAACTTAGATCTGTATAACTTAGATATGGGTAACCTTGGTTTATGTAACCTAGATCTGTTGAAAAATAGAAGTATAGGACCTAGAAGTGAGTAAAGTAGATCTGTGTAAACTAGAGTTGTATAACCTACAGCTGTGTAACCTAGATCTGTGGGTCCTAGAGCTGAGTAAACTAGACATATGTAACCTAGATCTGTATAACCTACATATGTGTAACCTACAGATGTATGACATGAATCTGTATAATCTAGATCTGTGTACAGTAGATATGCACCTAGTAGATATGAACCTAGATCTGTTGAGAATAGAAGTGTGGGACCCAGAAGTGAGGAAACTAGATCTGTGCTCAAGCATGATGTTGTTGTGAGAACATACTGGACTGACCTTTTTGCACATGCTGTAGATGACCTCCAAGTGCTTTGAGGTGGACAGGAGCATGTCCGTATCCACTGTAACATAGTTGTGCAAAAGGGGCATCATATCTGTAACATGAAAGCGTACTGTAAACACTGACAACACTAACACATGTCACTCTCTTCAAAATAATCAGTATATTTTTGTAAAGGTAGATAATTTCAACAGAAACCAAAAAAACACTGTATGGTTGGTATAAAAGCTCAGGCTCTATGCAGCCTGTGTGTAACATATTCTCAGAGTTGGTAAAAGTACTTGCATTCTGCACTTAAGTTGTGTGAAAAAATACTTTGGTAGAAGTACTGATTCAACTCATTTACTTAAGTAAAGAAGTAACTAACCCAACTTCTCAATTGTAAGCCCAGTCTAAAAAAAAAAAAAGTAAAACTGAATTTTTTTGCCATAAATGAAATAATGTTTTTTTAAAACAGGAAAAATCTGAAAGTTTCAAAAGTATCCAAAAATAAAGCCTTTAAATGTGAGTTACTATATAGATGATGTTTTTGCTCAGGTAGGAGTATTCAGTTTTGTAGGTATGAACAAAATAATAATGAAAAAAAAAAAATCACAATTGAGATAAAAAAAAAAAATTATTAGTAAAAAAAAAAAAAAAAAAAGTAATAAATATGAAACAAGAAATACATAACTGTAAAGTGAAGTTCTTTTAACAGACAGATGCAGTGTTTGTTTACCTGCTTCACTAGTTTCAGCTACTTCCTGTAGCCTTCATCAGATGAAGGTTACAGGAAGTAGTCTTCAGGTAAATGGACTGTAGTTATATAGAGCATTTTTATACACCACTTGGTGCCCAAAGCGCTTTACAATTCCTCACATTCACCCATTCATACACAGGTAGATGGCTGCTCCCTGACCCTACTGGGAGCAACTTAGGGTTCAATATCTTGCCCAAGGACACTTCAACACGTGGACAGCCAGAGGCGGGGCCCTTCAGACCCGCTCTACCAACTGAGCTGGCTGTGGTTCAGTTGGTAGAGCAGGTAAACAAATTGCACCTGTCTGTTAAAAATAACCTAACTTTACAATTATCTTCGGAAGACAGTATGAACCTTTACAAGAAGTGCATCATTTGAGAAAAAGAGTCAAAATTATAAGATAAAATGGCACAATTGAGATAAAAAGTTGTAATTATGGGATGAAGTGAATAAAAAATCACAATCATGAGATAAAAGTCATAATTATCATATAGAAAGTCTCAGTTTCTCTCCACTGATTTTTTTTACCTCTGAAGCCACTTTTCATACTGTCACATCTGTTTAGTTTTGAAAAAGTATTGAGTCTATTCTGATAATGTAAAGAGTATAAAGTACAGATATTTATGTAAAAATGGTAGGGAGTAAAAGTAAAAAGTTGCCAGAAAAATAAAGTACAGACACCTAAAAAACAAATCTACACTCATACAGTAATGAAGTACTTATACTTAGTTACTTCTCACCTCTGCATATTCTTAGTCTTTACTGTATTAGATGAAGAGTATAACCCAGACAACCAGCACAGATGGATGAAAACAAAACTCTTCCAAAGTAACGAAGCCAAACAGCTCTTGATTCCCAGTAGTTCTTGTGGTGAACACCTACCTGTGAAGTAGTCGAAGCAGTCGTGCTGGAAGACTTCATATAGGACGCCGAGCAGCTGCCACATCTGAGGGGAGATGGTCTGACAGGTGAGGCCGAACGCCAACGAGAGGATCTCCTCATAGAACTCTGCTCAGAGAGGACAGAACAGATCGGTTAATGCATCTGTAACACACTGAGCTGTGAGGAATTAGCAGATGTTTTTCAACACTAATGTGTCGGCACTAGAGAAACAAATGGCCTTCACACTGGTAGCAGTTGTACAGAAGCTTTAACACCCCTGAGGGAGGTCTTCAGTGTGATTATGGGAACTGCACTAATGTGTTCAGCTCCTCTGGGGTGGGTGCAGTAAAGTTATGGGGACAGATCACAGCTGTGGAAATTGTGTACTTGTGTCTATGTGGTATAGATTTCTTAAAGAAAAATGAGCTTGACCTTTCTATCTTTCATTTTGTTCTTTATGACCCTCTCCTGCTGTGTTATCTGTCTGTGCCTGAGTAGAGCTGTGCATTCTGCCAGCGGGACATCATCAGTTAATCCATTCATTACAGACTGAGAAGGATCCAATTCTCTGGGAGGCAAAGTGCTCCCACTGCTAGGATTACACACAAACACAGATACTTTACATGCCTCATCAGCTGTTATGTATATGCACTTGAATATAATGCACACCAATAAGCATGTGCATGCATAAACACTCGCGTATACCCAAGTGCACAAACGGCTCCATCCGGAGGTGCAAAATGATTAGGCTGAAACTAGCAGAAGAGGTAATCTTAAATATAGGTGTGTATTTTTTTTCTGCTGTTTGTATATTTACATTCTGAACTTGTGAGGGCATACATAAGCATTAAAAAGCAACTATACACAAGAGAAACAGGAAAAAGCTTTACTCAGAGGTTTCACTTCAGTAAAAAGGCAGAGTATGTTTTATTCTGTAAAGTGCTCAAATAAAAGTCAATAAACAAAGAGAAGAAACTTGAAGCAGAATGTAACTAAAAGTGTACAGTACCACTTAGAGCCATTAGAGGCCATCAACACTCCCAACACTACAAAAAGCTCTGGTGGAATAAACATTTTACTATTCTTAGAATTTTCTTAAAGATAAGACACAGTGAAGGGACGAAAAGAGAAAAATGACAACATTAAAGGGATTGTTTGTATCTGCTTCAGACATTAGATGTCCTAAATCTTACATACTTTAATAAGATGAATGATAAAACAAATGACTTTAGTGTTGGTTAGTTCATGTTTTTAATATATATGATGGTGTGTTATTCCACATATATGGTGGTTTATGTACATGTATACAATGGATTAGTAAATATTCCACCAGAAAGAACCTGGAAAGTGAATGGATCATAATGTGCAGACAGTGTTTTGAAGTAGATCTGGTAGATCTGAGATATAATATTCCTTTGGACTAAAACCTATTCTACTGTTAATTTTTTTTGTTAATTTCAAATTGTGACCCCAGACTTATCTTGGAAACTTGAGCCAACCAGTATTTAAGACTTTAAGACAGCATTAAGAGTTTTATTTATCAGTAACACATGAGGTAAAATGTCATTATTTTTATTCCAGAAGTATTTACTTGTAGACCAGTGTTACCAGTGTAATGAAGATGCTCAACTAAGACATCTGTTTAAATTGAGTGATAATATGAGTCAAAATGGTAATATTTCACGCCAAGTTGGATTATATTGGGAGAAAAATTTTATTTTCAATGATAAAAAAAGCAGAGACTTGTCTGCATTAACCGCCAAACTAAAAGCAGCAAATGTTCACATTTGATTAATACAAATTGCTTTTGTTAATCTAACAGTTTTAGCGATTTGTTGATTTCTCTGTTTCTTAAAAATACCTTTTTTCCCACCCAAAAATGATTATGTATAAAATATAAGCTTTCTCATAATATGAGGTGATTTTTTTTTGTTTGTTTTCTTCAGGGTGGGTTGTGGATTGTTGTATAGCATAAAACCATCAGATTGTCCTTCCTTAGTAAAACACCAAACTACCGCTCTCAGGTACATTGAAGTAATAAAACACCCACACAGACAAGGACACATGCATTCTCTGTTCCTGAAACAACAGGTATTCTAAACATATACACAGTGAACATTAAAGGACTTGGACACAAAACCATTAATAACATTTAATACTTGAGCCATGTTTACAATAGAGACCCTGCTTTTTCATATGGTGTGATTTTTATTGTTTCATAACCTTTTATACATTTACCATTATACTCTTTGACAATGCACCTAAAGCTACAGTAATAGATTACAGTTTCTATCAGATGTGTTTTTATGATAAAGTAGCACACCTATTGAAGATTTATAGCTTTTACACAAGAACAGTTTACATTATTAATACTCTTTATGTACCTTGTTTTATATGCAGTATATCATTTATATGCAGCAGATTAAACTATGTGTATGTATATTTAATCGGACAAACTGTTTGGCTGCGTATTCACAACTGCTCTATTTTGTTTATTTTATCTTTATCTAACATCAATGTAAATGTGCCAGAGATGAGTAAGAGCTCCAGTCCCTTATATATGCTGTGCTGTTGGAACATTTTGGTATTTAGAAGTCGGTATTTAAGAAGGTGACTTTGCCGTTATCAGAAGTCTTTGTGTTTGTCATACTGCACAGTGTAACAAAAACTTAAATGGGAAATGTTCGTTGTGCAGAATTGTATGTATTATTTGCCTTTCTCAATAGGAAACAATACTACAAGAGGTTTTAACACAAAGAAAGAAGCTTCAGCATGAGAGTCAGATGTCCTTGAGGTTGACCTTCAGCTGTTCACCAATCAAACACCACACCTGAACCATTATAGACGTTACAAGCAGCGACCATAGACAGCCACTTATCATCATGTCACGGATCACCGTTATTTATTCATATAATAGAAACAGCGGATGAAAATGAGCACTGATGATAACTGGCATTTTACATGTTTATACTGAAATAAATGTATAAATGTATTCATTAATGTGCATTGTTCCGCCTAAATAAAAATAAACATGAATAAAATAATGTCATGGAACCAATGATCCATTTGATTTAAAAGTCCTATTGTATAAAACCTGAAGTACACATACCATTTTTAAAGCTGCTTTCAGATGTATATATTTGAGTTTTTTTAGATGATTGTATATAAATATGAAACTGTAGCTAGAGAGCATCCAGGGGTGAACCTTACAGAACCTTACCTCACCTAGCGGAAACACTGATTATACGTATCGACATGGTGATATTAACCACCACCAAGTAAACTAGTTCAGCTATGTGCTATATGCTAGCCTATGATTTGATTATAGCAATGTTTATATCATGTACATGTTGCTGCTATTAGCAAGGTGGGCAACAGACAAACCATATGATATAAGACAAAAAGCATTGCTCTCATAAGCTAATCAGGGAAAATGATTCTAATGCTTCAGGTCTTGTAAATTATATATACAGGTGAAGTTCATGAAACATGTAATATAATGTAGTAAAATGCCTCTAATTAGATCAGGGGTCTGCAACCTTGGTCTGAGAGACCCACTGTCCTGCATGTTTTAGATATACCCCTCTTCTAACACACCTGATTCAGATGATCAGCCTATCATCATGCTCTGGAGAAGACCGTCAGGTGTGTTGGATAAGAGAAACATCTAAAATATATAGGATCGTCGCGCTCTAGGACCAGGGTTGCAGGCCTCTGATACAAAATAACACAATAGAGTGGGTCCCGGTCCAAGAGAGGCGCTGTCCTGCATGTTTTAGATATTTCCTTCTTCCATCACACCTGATTCAACTAACGATCAGCTCATTATCCAGCTCTGCAGAAGCCTGATAATGATTTAATCGCCTTCAGGTCTGATGGAAGAGGGAAAGATCTAAAACAAGGGTGCCCAATCCTGGTCCTTGAGAGCCAGTATCCTGCATGTTTCATATGTATCACTCTTCTAACACACCTGATTCAAGTGATAAGTCTATCATCAAGCTCTGCAGGAGACTGATAATGACTGACAGGTGTGCTGAAAGAGGTGAAACATCTAAAACATGCAGGACGCTGGCCCCAGGACCAGGATTGCCCATCCCTACAACAAAGACTTTGAGTAGCATCTAGTGGCTATGAGTGGGATTACACTTTAACGTACTTCTGTATTGGCCTCAATTTCATGCTGTCTTGTTTCCCATTAAAATTAAGTAATGGAGATTTCTACAGAGGAGAATATCAATTTCAGTGACATAATGTGTGTATGTATGTGTGTGTGTGTGTGTGTGTGTGTGTGTGTGTGTGTGTGTGTGTGTGTGTGTGCGTGTGTGTATAAGTTGACGTAAAAAGCACTGAACTGCCTTCGTGCACACACACCTGCCATACCTATGATGGGCTTCTGTAAGACCAGGCCGATCACCTGCAAACAGATGCCCTCCAGCTGCTGTGTGATCTGCAGTGAAACAGAGGAAACGTAGGGTTAAACATAATAATAAAGGCAGAGTCAGGTTTTTGACCTGTGTTGGCTGAGCATGTGTACGACCTCAGTGTGGTCTTCCATGACAGTGAGGATGGTGTCGATGGTGCTGAGGATGCCCAGGGCCATGACAGTTTTGTCTTCGTTCTCCTCGTATTCCTCGCTCTGAAGGACTCTGGTGAAAATCTCTGCCTGGAAAACACGTAACATACAGAGGTTACAACCACCACGTTGAGAGAATGTTAGATAGAGCTTCATTATCTGCAAGTTTCAAAGTCAAATCCACAAATCGAAGTCAATTATGTACCAGGTTCTGTGTCATGTCCACAGCAATGGCAGCCACTTCCTGGTTGTATTCGCAGATCATCTTCTGAATGACATTGGTTAAATCGTCATTC
This sequence comes from Siphamia tubifer, assembly GCA_020466265.1. NCBI lineage: Eukaryota > Metazoa > Chordata > Actinopteri > Kurtiformes > Apogonidae > Siphamia > Siphamia tubifer. The sequence goes on along the minus strand of CM035794.1, from coordinate 24,783,136 downwards.
TCCGTCTCTTTAACCACGTGCAGCAGTTCCTGCATTATCGGCCGGATGTAAGGTTGGATGTACACCTTGGCTACACACAGGAGACAACATTTGAGATCCAGAGTAAGTATTGACTGAGATCACCTACGATTACTAGAACAATTAACTGCACTATTTGTCTTGATTAATCAAACATTCAGAGTCAGGAAGCACTGCATTTTAACACTTGTAATCACACTGTAAGTGAATTCAACTATTTGAGTGTACATTTGTCACAAGGAGGGGATACTAAGAATAAACTCCTTCTTTAGAGGGTGATATGCTGGATTAATGAGATTCCATCTCATCTGTTTGTTTCTCATACATTTTAGCTTTAGTGTCCTGGTTTTCATACAGGGTGATTTTAAAAGAATTAACCAATTTCATAACACAATATTTCAATACAGAAAAGCAACAGAAAACTCCAGCCAAATCACAAGTATTCTACTCACAATCAACTTTTATTTCCTGTTCTATAAGTGTTCAATGTTTCCACCACCGGCAGCACAGACACCATCAATGTGATAAGATAATTCCTCCCAGATGCGTATCAGCATATTACCATCCACTGAGTTGATTGCTGTTGTTTATACGACGGTAAACAGCCAAAATTTTGAAAACTTCCTTTCAAAATGGTCAGTGACTCATTCCATGTCGATGCTTGAGAACCAAAGCAATGTGTCATATTTAAAGTAACCCTGTATATTCTGGTTATGTATCTAACACTCTTTCTATTATCATCATCATGTACAATATGGTTGGCTGAGATTATATTATGTGATTATATTATGCACTGCACTGCAATGTCAAGTGTCCTTTAGTGAACTTTTCTCACTACCCTCATCTATATGTATTGTGTCAAAATAGTAATACACTCACTGAAGAAGAGCAGCTTGCCCAAAATGTCCATGTGGCAAGTGGACCAGTTTCAACCAAACAATGCTTTTATTTGTATATTTACTGATAAGGGATCTGTCAATAGATTTGTATGTTCTACTATATAATTAATTCAAGGCTATGTGGACATGTCTACTTCAGTGAACCCCGAATAGACCCTTTAGAATACATTAATTTCCCATTTCTACATGTAGTATTATCTATCCTCCTCTTTCCATTTGACTGGTAGCACCCAGTGTTAAAGTGAATTACTGTCATCTATGATTGCGTTATTGTCCCCTTGATAAGAAAGCCTAGAATGAGCAAATCAAAAGCAAAATCTAACAAGCGACTTTTTCATTTTTATGACCACCATAGTAGAAGGTAACATTGGTGGGGTTTCATTTCACCACTGTATCATCTAAGAGACAAATTTACTCACTGAATACTTGATGACTAAAGTAATCAGATGCTCCAGCTTGACATGGTGTTCATTTACATAATTACTGTTTCACTTGCAAGGTAATCACCAAAGATGCATTTTATTGTTAAAAAGGACCAACATCTTAGCCTAGCCGCGCTATACCCATTCATTCCATGTATGGGTCTAGCCTTGCTTCATAGGCACAGGAGGTGGGCTAAAAGGTCCTTTAAATCCTCTGTATGCAATAGGACGGTACTACAACCAATCAGCATAATCTTTAGGATGACATAGTTAGAGCATGGAGTTTATGGAGGAGTCCGGAGAAAGTTAGGACTGACTAAACATCGGGGATTATGGCGCTTAACGACTGTTGTGTTTTAAAAAGAATTTCAAGATTGCTGACATTTCTCACATTCTTCACTCATCTTTGATAAGAAATCACCACCCAGTCAGCAGCCATCTATTGCTATTGTTGTTCTTCTTCTATGGTTGCTTCCGGTTGCTTCTCTCTGAATCGTCGCAGAGTCACTTTGTTACGCCCGACCTCTGACTATACTTTACTGTGATGTTTTTGGCCAGTTTCAGGGAAATCTAGCCAAAAGTTACATTGAGCATAATTAGACCTGTCTACTGTAGCAAATTTAATTTGTTGCTGCTCTGGGCGTCTAGTGCTGCGAGGCTATCAACATCTGTTTTTTTTGTTTTTTTTAACATACAATTCCAGTGATGATTACCAATTCATTTTAAGACAAGATGCATTACAATGGTTATGACTTAAAAGAGATTTAAGGTCTTCAATGTTATATACTGCCAAAAGAACAGTTATGAGAGATTTAGAAGAAGTGGTATAACATTTTTGCATACAGATAAGATAAGATAAGATAAGATAAGATAAGATAAGATAAGATAAGATAAGATAAGATAAGATAAGATAAGATAAGATAAGATAAGATAAGATAAGATAAGATAAGATAAGATAAGATAAGATAAGATATAGGTTTGGGGGTGTCCAGGTTGACCTGGAATGTTAGACCATTATTAGAAGTCCATTTGTATCATTTTACAAACTCTTGGACCCGTCACCATATATGTGACCCGCCACCACGAAACCAGGCATAAGTCGCGCTGAGCCGTTCAGAGCTACAGCCAAATTTAGGCTGGAAGGTGATATGTTATTTGTGTTCACACCTTATCAAAAAACGGTACATTAACACCTCTATGTTCAGTTCCTGTGGTCATTACATTGAAATCCAATCAATAAAGGTGTTTATTGGGTCAATTATTTAAGCGGTGACAAAAGTTCAGGGATTGCTGAGCAAAGACAAAGCCGACTTCCACCTCTTTTCGCCGAACAAACCGAACTCCGTTCCGTGCGTAAACATCCAAGTGTTCGGTACGAGGTAAAAGCTTATATTGAATGCTCTTGTCCAATGGTGTAAGCCAAATGATTATAATACGTTGCAATTCTGTCCTATTATTATAATATATAAAACTTCTGTGACATGTCCATCAGAGTGTCCTTTAACATCTGTGAATATTTTTTGTCAATCGGATACAAATTATTATGCATTGCTAAGGACTTCCTACCCCAAAACAGTCCAAAACTTTAACGGACAATATCTAAAAATATGCAAATTGCATAATAGGTCCAACTGTGGATATTAAAATGACCATAACTTTGGTTCTACTTATGATAGAAACATAATTTTTTCACCATCTTAAACCTTAGTTTCCACTCTACCAATCTACACAGATAACTCAGTTTTGATTTCCAGACACTTATGCCTGGTTTCGTGGTGGTGGGTCACATATTACTTTTGTCAGAGGGCGATTTATTTGGTACAAGTTTCCATTTCTAAACATGAGCACATGACATCCACATGGCCACAGACCTTGTTCCTGGTTGCTGATGAGCGTCTGTAGAGCGATGGCAGCTTCCACTTTGACCGGCATCTCTTTGTCGTCGATCAAATCCTGTTTGACCAACTCCACAGCATTTCTCAGCACCAGCTCGTCATGGAAACGCAGTGGGCTGAAGCAGTGGAGCACCCAGCAGGACTGTGGAAATACAACACAGGCTAATTCACTACCTGAATATGATTCATCTCAATCAACCCACAGTCACTTCAAATGTCTAATACTGCCACCAAAAGTGCCCACTGCTACTGTCAGTGCTGTCCCAACAACCGTGTCTATTCTGAAATATTAACTCACATTGACATGTTGGACAACCCAACAGGACTGTAGAGGACAAAACCAGAGGCAAGGTTAAAATGACGAGCAAAAGACAAACTATATCTATAAAAATATGTACAATGAATACAGTTGTATGACCTTTTTATGTATTCAACTGTTGTGTACATTTGAATGGAGGCAAACATTTCAGACCTTCAATCTGCAGTATTGGGCAAATTCAATGCTATTTACTCAGAACTAGGGCTCCATCTCCTGGTTACACTGCAGATAGTAAAGTTTTGCCTCAAAATGACTGTAAAACGTCTTCTGCTGATTATCAAACAATTACATTTCTCAGCTGCACATTTTGCTTTCTTTTAAAAGTAATTTTAATGTTTAATTGTAACGTTTTTATCAACTCTCAAAAGCCAAAGTTAGTGAAGTACATGTGATCACTTATTTTGGAAACTACAAGTGTTTCAGTGTTTAAAGATGTTCATAATTTTACATGTAAAATATTTTGGTTTAGCCAAAAATAGTCATATATTTGGACATACAACACTGCTCTACAATTTTTTATTAAGTATCTGCTTCAGACATTAAATGTGTTAAATCTTACATACTTTAATAAGATGAATCATAAAACAAATGACTAATGTTGGTTAGTTCATGTTTTTAATATATATGATGGTGTGTTATTCCACATATATGGTGGTTTATGTACATGTATACAATGGATTAGTAAATATTCCACTAGAAAGAATCTGTAAAGTGAATGGATCATAATGTGCAGACAGTGTTTTGAAGTAGATCTGGTAGATCTGAGACCAATATTCCTTTGGACTAAAACCTATTCTACTGTTAATTCTAAGAATTTCACATTTTTTCCCTCAAAGATGTTTCTGTGGAATTTTTTCACAGATACATGGTGTAAATATAGAGTGGTGACAGGAGGTATATAAAATGTATAGTCAAAAAATATGTACAAGAGAAAGTCCTGTCCGTGCACAGTAGAGAAAGAATAAAAAAAAAACAACAACCACAGAACAAAAAAACGTATCTAACCCACCCAGATGTTTACATAATATAATCAACAGTACAAGTAAATCATTTGTGCTTAATTCCTGGAAAGATACAGGTGATCGCTGGATGTTGAGTTTCAATCTACAAAAGGGAAGGAGTAAATAAAGTAATAATGGTAATAATAATAATAATAATAATAATAATAATAATAATAATAATGATCAAATAAAGTTAAATACAGCAAAGAAATAAATATATGTATAAATAAGGGAAACACAGATGTAACAAGAACACTAAAACACGTAAAGGAAAAGAGCTTAACATAGCTTAACGTTCAAAAACAGTGATGAATCATCAATAAATTATGCATGGACAAATTTAATCAAAAATCTAAACAAAACAACAATATTATGGATGCTGTCCATGTGAAGCCTTATTTTTCTGTAAAAAAAAATTCCCTTCAGCACCATGTGTTTAAGTCTAGTCATTCACTCCATCTCCACACCCAAGAATGACAGAGGAACATAAATAAATACATTTGGTAATGTTTGATCCCATTTTTTGTCATTATGCTTCATTTTTACTTCGCGTTTTAGACTCTCACCATTACCTACATCCCTGTTTTGAGTCAGATCCACCCCCTTCTGCACTCCAGCACCTCCCACTTTTCAAATTACGTACTGAAAATACTTGAAAAGTTAGAGTTTAGAGCAAATGTAAGTACTGTAAGTGATGAAAGAGGAAAAGAGTATGTGATGTGAATAAGGTTTGCTCACCCTGGCTCGGAGGTAACCCAGTGGAGAATTGAGCAAAGGAAACACATAGTTTTGCAACATAAGCTCCATCTGTTCCCGGTACAGACGCTTCTGTAGAAGAAAACATGCAAACAGACAGCAGTAACCAAATTATTATTTGAGTTCAATTCAATTTACTTAAAATATGCAACAAACAAAAATATCGCACTTGTAAAGTATATATGAAAAACAAAACATGGTTTCATTTGCATATTCAAAAAGGAGTAGGAGGAAGTCAAACTAATTTAATTCCACCCCTTCTCCACAAAACAGTCTATGGTTTAACTCCCTGTCAACATAATACATATGAAAACTTCTTGCCAATGTCCCTGTGCTCATCCAGACCTCACAGCTGTGATGTCTTACTATCAACAAATGGGAGTCATTCAATAGATCATAAAATCTGAATTTAAATCCGTTGAGAATTGAGGGAGGAGAAGTGATTTTAGTGAATTCTGGACAACGATGACTGATGATGACGGAAGAAGCGTGATGGCAATGGCTCATCGTGACTTTGTCCAGATGAGCTAAAAATCAAGTCTTGTCTGGTCATCTGAACCTGCTTTATCCTCACTAGGGTCACAGGGGTCACTGGGGGCCTAATCCAGCTACAATGGGTGAAGGCGGGGTACACCCTGTATGAGTCTCCAGTTCATCTCAGGGCTGAACATATATAGACAAACAATCACTCTCACATTCACACCTATGGACAATTTAGATTAACCAATTAACCTATCAGTGCATGTGTTTGGATGGTGGGAGGAAGCTGGAGTACCTGGAGAAAACCCACACAGACACGAGGAGAACATGTAAACTCCACACAGAAAGGTCTTCCAGTCCAAAATCTGCCCCCTTTTCTTATTAGAACCTCCATTCCACTGTTCGTATCAGAGACTATAATGACAGTCAAACACAGGTGTAAATATGGGATTTTATACCTTTAACAAGAGTTCAGCCAGTGCTCCGATGCAGTGCAGTGCCCCATCCTTCCTGCGGGGGTCAGCAGAGGGGTCCATAAGTATCTGGTGGCAGAATTCCATCATCTGAGGAAGAACCTTTCAAACAGAAAAGGAAGATCATCTTCTGGATGCCACATGATGATGGGTCAACCATCACTTCTATTAAAAAACACAATTCAGTGAAGAAACGCAACAAAGAAGCATTTAGGTATTGTTGCGTTTCCACCTAACAAATACATTTTCTATATCGACTTTTCCTACTGAGAGAAATATCCAGCTAATAGCGCTACTTCCTTCATTTAGCAAATTAACATAGTTTCCTTTTAGTACAGTGTAAGACAGTGTAAGAGATTAAAGCCTGTTATTTCCCTTTTCCCACAGTTTAGGATTTTTTTTTCTTTCTTATATACACTTAATTGAACAAAAGCCAAAAACAAAAAATAAAAAAGGAAACCTTACAACAATGTAAAGGATTTGTTATGTAAAAATTCACCCCCTGCAGTCATCACAAACTGAACTACAGAGATAATAAATACCCATGTGTCCACCTGAAAATGTGTTTATGTATATTTATACTGAAGTGTCCATTCAAGCTAGTTTTGAGGCTGATATATTGGATTAATTTTTAAACCCTGATGGTTCTCCCTTGTCTCAAACAGTGGTGGAACTAGACTATTATCCTTGGGCGGGAAAGAGGGTAGCCAAGTCTATTTCAGGGGGTCAATGGTTCCTACAAAGATACACAAATATTCACTACTGTAGTACTCAGAATTAATGTGGCAACAGAAAAAAACAGCCTCTTATTAGCAACTGTATGCTGTATATCTGTTATCTTATGTGTTAAAATGATGCATTGTTGTTATTATTATGGTAGTATTTATTCTTACCTGTTGTTCTTGGCCATGTCATGACAAGTAATTATTTTTGTCTTTGTGTTATACATACACACCCTTCTTTCAACATTAAACTTCTACAGATGAGATGAAAGAAAACTAGTCAGTGATTATTTTTGGTGCATGCACATGTACTGTACATTGATCCTTCTTAAATAAATAAAATTATAAACAATAATTTCAATTTGCAACCTTAAAATTTCCCGAAGAACCATTCTGTGCCTTATCATCAACTATTGATTAAGCAAAACACACACAAAAACAGCCACACCAGGGACTTAATAAAACATTATGACATCTGCTTCATCCAAGCCCCATTCACAAAAAAAAAAAAAAAAAAAAGTTAGGCTTGATCTGACAAAGTGAGGGGAATAATAAAGCAGGTTCAGAAAATAAATGAATGAATGAATGAATATACACTGAGGAGCAGGACAAACAGACTGAAGAACACCTTTTATCCATGGGCTTTCCGGCCCCTAAATGCATACCCACCCCTCCTCCAGGGCACGTGCAATCGGAAAAGTAGTGGTATATACTGTATATATATATATATATATATATATATATATATATTTGTTGTTGTTGTTGTTGTCGTTATTTTGTTGTTTTTACTGTTTTGTTTTTTTTTACTGTACTTTTTAAATAGTTTTTACTGTCTTTTTACACTGTTTAAAAGTTCTTGTATGTTTGCATTGTATACGCTTTTTTGGTCCTTGCATTGTGGGTGGTGAAGCGCCACACCACTTTCATTGTGTGTTTTCTTGCACAATAATAATAAAGGTTATTCTATTCTATTCTTCACCTCCTTCCTTTTGCGGGCAGCTTTACACAGCAGGCTCTGAGCAGCAGTGGCTGGTAGGGCATGGTCATCATAAAGGTCTGCCGAGACAAAAACCCACAAAGAACAGGATCAGACAGAGCTTTCAAAATCAAGGCTACTCACTTCCTCTAATCACAAAATACAATAGTAACAGTCCAAGACCAAAAGCCCAGTCCCTCTGCCATTTTCCTGAATGCAATTTAAAACACCCACTACATTTCCCAAGCTTTAGAAAGTCGAGACAGATTAATGTACTCACTGAACTTCATGCGGATGTACTCATATGGGTCCTCCTGCCACAGTTTCTCATCCTCATCTTTGTAACACATGAGTGGGAAAATCACCTCCTGACATATAGTCTACAACAGGTTAAAAACAGAGATGAAATAGTCAGTCAGATTTTAAAAATCTGTCGAAAAGTGTCCCATCCCTAATAAACATTCTTCAATCTTGAACATTTGTCATTGGTTGATAGTAGCCGAGGATGTGACTAAACTACTGACTAAACCCACATAAGTGTTGGGCCTGTCATACCTGCATATGTGGCTTCATCTGTTTCCAGGTCAGGGAGTGTGACAGGCCCTGGTTGAGGTAGTTAAGACACTGTTGCAGGACACGAGGTGTAACGTACTGCTTCTGTCGGTGCTGGTCCACCACCTTCAATAGGACCTGGGTGGTGATTAAAAGAGGAAAAGCGAAAAATGAACAAAGCTGAGCAAAACCCAGACCAGAAGCTTCACAAAAATCAGGTCTCAGTGATACAAACCTACCTGCTGAATACCAATTGCATATGTCTTGAGGAAAAAGTCTGCAAACTCATAGTACTCCTTTGTCACATTACCAGGGCTGCCATAACTGGAATTCCAAACAAAAATGTCAGCAGTTCTTATCTACAGACGGTTTGATGGAAAGAGCACATCTAGTGGTTGTGATGTGAGACTCACCGCTCAAATAGTCTGGTGATGATACGCAATGCCCACTTCTTACACTTCCACCAAGCGAGCTCAGGCCGGTCGTCTTCATCAACTTCCAAAGTCTCCTAAGAAAAGGGGGGGGGGGATATATTTTTAATCCTCAAACAAACAAAAAAACAACAAACCCTTTCAACAGAAGACGCTGATGCTATCGGGGGCTGACAGTATATGTCTGAAATTCTCCCAATCCTCTGCTATGTATAAGTCTGTCCACAATAATTGTTAGACAAACAAATTAACTCAATTTGAGTTACATTGATCTGATAGTAGCAGAAAAATTGTCAGAAAACCAATCTTTCCCCACAAAACACCACCAAGTGAATGAAAATGACACCATATGAAAAATTATATTTTTAAGACCATCAACCAAAACAGCCTCATTTGGATGACTTATAATCCTCATAGAGAAGCAGAAGGTTCTTCCACTAGAGGTCTCCTATATTGGTTGTCAAGGAAAAAATCCAATCAAATCTGTCGTAGTTATCACATTCCTGTGACAGCTATCCGGATATGGGAACAGTCAAGGGAAAATCATTATATCACAAAAACTCAATTTCGGACATATAATTAATTCAACTAAGGGCTTTTACTTTTGTATAGCATTTTCAGGTCTTATAAAAGTTGTCCAAACATGTCACTTTAGGATTTGAGTGAGTTGGTTTTTTTTCTTATGTTCTTCGTGTCTGAAGACCAAAACGTTATATCTAATTCACCATTGTTTGACAAAACTACATGTATCACTGTGTTATTTTCAGTGCTTGAGTCATACGATTAGATGCTATAAAATATAGCATCTAATCTTTGCCATCAGTTTATTACAAAGGTGAAAAGGCCTTTGCAAACATTTGCAGTCAATATGGTTTTCATTTGATGTGTCCTTGTGATGTTCCAAATACCAAAGGCTACTCTCTTCTTTCTTTGATATATTACAACAAATATACAGAAAATTTCATTGTCTTACAGCAGGCACATCTCTGTCCATTATGGCCCGCAGTATTTCCATCCATTGAGTCATCACTGTGTTGTTGATCAGCTGGAGGGGCAGCGAATACTACAGAGGAACAACAGGGGTATTACTTATACGCTTAATGTTAATAGTTACAATACAAAATGGACTTACTGTTAGCTATTAAAGGAATTTCACCAAAAAATTAAGAAAGTTAAGGCAATTACACTGTGTACAAAACAAGAAAATTAATCATCATAAACAAATCAAATGCCGTTGTACTCACCTGGCGTTTCATAGAAAAAAAATATTAATAATCTGCATTGCACAGAATTTCTTTGACACACATAAACACACACCTGTACTAGAGCATGGAAGATCTTGAGGATCTGTTTCTGGATGAGGACAGAGAAGATGGTGGCATCAACCAGCACCTGGCTGAGGAGCTGCTGGATCCGCGGCAGAAATATCTGCATGGCTGCCAGCAGAGGCTCCCTCTCATCTGCCTTCCTGTACCTGAAGCATGTAGATAAACATGTTTTACTTCTAATAGTTAGTATTAGCATTATATATATACTCTGTATTTGTATTTTATTTAAATTGGACATGTTTTAGTCATTTATTTTTAGTCTTTATATATGGTCTTGATGTTATGAGGGTATTTCTTTTATCTTGTATAATTGCAGTTGTAGCTATTGTGCTCTGTGTTTGTAGTGCATGTACTGCTGCTGGATTCTTGAATTTCCCTCGAGATCAATAAGGTCTGTGTCTGTCTGTGTCTGTCTGTCACCATTCTCTTTTGAAGCAATAAAATGCTTCTGATAAACACACTTCATCTTGATGAGGCAGTATAACAATACATACACACAAGCATTCATGTCCTTTGGGATGAAACACATTCAGAAGACTTTTTTTAAATATTAAACTCGTATTAAACTCAGTGATTATCCCTCCTTTATCCTAAAGCTCCTCCAAACCACCAAAAGCACATAAACTGCACAGCACTGCAGTAATGTAAAATTATTTTTATAGTTTGTTTTCAACTTAAAGGTGTCATTCACGCTTCTTTTGGAATCTGATGGGTCACCCCTAGTTACTAACACATGCTGCGTTTGCTGCGTGGTGTGTCACATCCACTGGCTGGATTTACCAGTCATAGAAAACAACAGAGAAACGAGCCACTCAGAAAAAGCCTGTCCACTACACGTCCGACGGACTTTAGCATCACCCACGTGGGGTTAAGTCTGTCCCCCATTGCAGCGAATCTGAAGTACCATTAGCATTAGCATCTACAAAAACAGCTGGAAACAAAGCAATCTGGAGGGTTTTTTTTTTAAAATAGAACCAACACACAAATGTATTCAATAACAATGGAGAACACAACCATGAAATGGCACCTTTAAAAGTAAATAAATAAAGAACTAACAAAACATCAAATACTCAATAATTGTTTAATTATTTAAATGTCATGTTTGTAATATAAACAACCTACAAATGTTTTTATGCAAAATTTACAAAAAAAACCCTAACCTTTTTTTTTTTTTCAAATACACTATATTAAAACATTTCTAACGTTTTTTGCAATATGGTCATTGATTAACTAACATTTGTTAATACGCAGTATTATTGTTTGTAGTAGGTCAAATGTTAAACACTAAAACCTGTCAAAGTGTATTTTCTATTCACTTCGGAGAAGGCTGTTAAAGTGGACATTTTCCATTGTGCTGATTTTAATGATTGGGTCAGAATTTTAAAAAAATCAAACCCTTTTGAAATCTGACCAGTAACAAATACATACCATATACACATAATACATGCAAACCTCACCTTCCACATAAAACACTGCCCCCCCTGCTGACTGTATGAACCAATTTGTGAATCTTACAGATATGTTTAATAATTGTAATTTCCCATATCACCTTCTCAGCAGAGGCGTCATAGCAGTAATTCACAGAGAAAGTGTTTGGGATTACTGGATGTCATCATCTACACTCTGCTCCACAGGAGGGACCCCCAGGTCACTGAGGTAGAACACAGGAACATGAACATCTTACTCACTCATAGGTCTTGACCAGCTGGTAAAGAGCGAGCAGGCTGCCGTACCAGCTGCCACTGTTCTGTGACTGCAGGTAAACGCCAAGCTTATCCACGATTCCAGTCCAGCGGCCGGGGAAGTCATGCTTGATGATGGCTCGCAGACACATGGTCAGCTGGGCGCTAGACAGTGTACAAACATATGAAGTCATTACCTGCGTCAGCTGAGTCTGAGGGTGATGCTGTGTCGTCAGTCTGTGTACCGTATGGACTCTGGACAGCGGATGATTCCCTCCACAATGTGGTCCCTTATCTGCTGACGGTCATTCTCATGGATGTTGAAGGGAAAGACGACCTCGCCTAGAGATGGTTCCCTGTCCTGCCAATACTGACTCACCATGTTCTTCAGGTAGATTGCCGCTGGACACAAACACAAAGGATTATTCACTTATTATGCACTTCCAAAACATGCCATTTATACTAAAACTACCCCAAAAGTTGTATGTATCTCCAATCCAATTTACATCCAGATCTGTCCAAACCCATATGTAGTGCAGACTTTGAAAAAAAATGTAATAAACCATAAAGCTTATTTTATTTATTATATTATAAAAGTGTATATGATTCTAGTGAAACACATGAGTTCATGTTGAGGCCAAAGCATTCTGGCCTTAAATCACTTAACGCTTGTAAGGTGATTCTGTTAAAATCTGCATCATATCTGAGAAAATTAAGATATTGCTTTCATGGAAATCAGACATAAATGTGTAAGTATAGGTATGGACACACAACCTATGATCATAATATGAAGGAGTTTGAATTAACCAAACCAACATTATATTGTAGGTCTTAGGTGTACCTTGGAGTCCCATCTGTCTTAATCAATCTGATATTGTAAAAAATAATAATAATAATAAAAAAATAAAAATACCAATAGGGGTGTGCATTCCAAAAAATCTGAAAATATGACACAAGGATCATGATATATCAAGAAATATCATGCTACTTTTAACAAGGCCCCTCATCTTTCTTCTTTATCAGTCTTTCATTTTAACACAGACTATAAAAACCTGACCTGAGAAAACCATTAAAAATATGAGCTTATTCTATATGATCCAGTCACAGTGATGCCTTATCAATCAACTTATCAGACGATCATTTGAAAGCATTTCATAACATTGACATTAAAAAATGATGCATTGGGTTTGTCATGAATACAAAGTTACTTAAAAGCTCCTCATGTGTCATAATAATATTATTTGCTGTGTTCAGATATGTGAGGTGCTCAGGATCTTACCTGCCTGGCGAACAGGAAACTCCACCTGCTCCGACACAATGATCTGAAGGAGGGTCGGGGCGAAGTTGATGATCTTGTATGACTAAAAAACAAAGATGCCATGCTCTAAATAGAAACTTTGAGCTGATTAAAATATAGATGACTGTTATTCCCAATATCATTGTTTAACATACAGAAAGTGTCAATGAATACTGATGTGTATTTCATGGTAATGGTTCCCTTTTACTAAGTGGATGAAAGTACCGGTAGTTAAAAAGGTGAATACTGCATCACTGTTATGAATACAGTAGTATGATGTAAAACATTTGTAAAATTACATGCATGTTCTCTCTTTTGACTCATGATCTGCACATATCACACCTGATTTTAACTTTTTTGTTATATACTTGAAGCTGGAGCACTAATTATTGTGTCTTGAAACTACATAGACTATTTTTGCTGTCTTTTTTAAGCTTATTTATTGAAACTAATTTTAATTTGCACATGCATCAAATATCAAAAATGCACAGATGTGACAAGTGACTCAAAGATGTCTTCTACAAACCTTCCACTAATTAAACCCACACATGACAAAAATCCCTGGGGAGTTATATGCTAAGAACAATAGGAACTATTGTATTATTTAAATTTGCAATTTTTGTCCTAGTTTTGTCATTTAGTCTCATTGTACTTGGACAAACGTCTTTGAGAATGAACCAGAGTCATTTGAAATTTGACTAAGACAATATTACTGGGGTTTTCTTTTGTTTGCAAACAGTTTATGTGCAGTCTGGGTTAATGCATGTTTGATTGAACAAGTGGAGCTTTTGGATTCCTCCGGCAATAAATGTTCTTTCAGAAAGCTAAGTGTGTGATTGTCCATAGATTAGGACAGTTATTATTGCAAAACATAATAGCAAAACTTGTTTTGTAAAAGAAAACATTAAAATATCAAAATGCTGATGCGGTGATGACAAAGTTTGGCAGATTCACAGAAAGTGGATGTAAAAAAAATTATAACCCCTGCATTCAGTTTCACCTCTGAAGCATTTAGTGCCAGTGTTTTCTCTCTTCATCCTCTCAGCCATCTCTATGCTCACTCTATATAACATAGGCAGCAATAGGAGTAGTTTCCATTTTATTTAAAAGGGGTCATATATTCTGCTAAACCCACTTTTATCAGTCTTTGGTTAATTTATTCTTTTATTTGTATATTTACACACTAATAGTTCATACGGTTTGAATTTGAAACCTCCAGGTCCAGTCCTGCAGAACTATCTTTTAGGGCTTTTCACTTGCCTTTTAACACAAGACCAGGTGAAAAAATGAAATAATTATGCCTACAGATCATATCAGGGGCCATATTTCCCTAAAAAAATGCACATCATATGCGAGTCAGTTCAGATTTATTCAGCAGTAACATATTTGAACCAGACTTTGGGAAGTAAACTGGTACATTTATCTGCACACTACACAAATAGGAGCCTTTAAATGAACATACTTCATAATAAAGTGTACTTTAAAGTGTACATGTCCGGTTCTGCTCTTCCCTTCTGTTAGAAAGCCCACAAACTTTAATTATTGTTGATTGTTTAACTATATCTATTCAGGAACAACTCATTTTTCACTTCAGAGGGAAAATCAGAGCGAAATTGTGAGTTTCGATATCACAATTATGACTTCTTATATCAATTTTGCCATTTTATCTCATAACAGCTCTGTTGCTCATAATTTAATTGCATTTCTATCACATATTTACGACTATCTCATGATTTAGATTTATTTTAATCTCACAATTTGGAATTTTTACATTATTATGAATTTTCATCTATTTCTGACTTTTTAAATCTCATAATGATTACTTTTTTTTTATATATCAATTGTGACCCCCACCCCCCACTTTTCCTACATATCCTGTCCATACCCACAAAACTGAGTAATGTGACCTGATCAAGCACATTGTCTACACAGTAATTCACTTTTAAAGACTTTATTTTTTTGGATACTTTTGAAACTTTTATGATGTTTCCTGGTTATATACAGTAAGTATCATTTCATCTAAATATCATCAAAATAGTTTTACTGTTTACTTAATTACAATTGAGAACTTTTTTTTTTTTTTACTTTTACTTCAGAAAAGGAGTTGAATCAGTACTTCTACTTTTTTTCACACCACTAGCTGTACTTCTACTTGAGTACAGAATGTGAGTACTTTTACCACCTATGTGTATTTTACTTCAGAAGAGTGGGAATTCTTTCTACCTGGTCAATAAAGGGGCGGAGCTGTGATTCATTTACACCTTTACTGAATACTTTTTGGGGTGTTGATATAAAACAGCCTGTAGTGATGATGGTAAAAATGGATTGGTTATATAAATCCACTGCATCACCATTCCTGATGAGGTTCAGCAGTGACCGGTGCGGAGGTCAATTCCACTGGATGAAACTAACTTTGGGTACCAGGGCTGCTGATGGCTGTCACATCGGACCCCCATTGTTCTTCGACGCAGCTGCTTGGGTCAGTGTGCGGAAGAGGAGAGTCAAACAGGCCCGGTTAAAAGTCCCAAAGCCCGGCTCTACACCCACCAGGCCGACGATAAGCCGGGTCACCTAAAACACGGCCTGTCCCTCATCCATGACTACGGCATCATTTGTACACGGGCCCAAACGTACCGTGATAAGCCCATTCTATGAAAACACAAGCAAAAACAGCCAACTACTTTTGCTCACCCACCTGATTGAGTTCATTCTCCGCGGCTATCCTCAGACTGGGATCAATGGTCCCTTTAAGAGCCTGAATTATCCTATTGGGATCCATGTGTGTTCAGTTACACCGTTCCTTCTATGTTTTTACTATTACATACATGTAGCACTAGCTAACGTAGTCCTAAATTCAACCAGGCGTTATGAATCTGCATACACTACGGCCCAGCCACAGACAAAATATTTACGACACCGATACGACATCCGGCTTCTTTCCTTCAAAATAAGAGCTCCCGCAGTAGAAGACAGATTTATGAAGCAGCAACTCTTCGTTTATTATGGAGGAAACAACGTGTTTGTTGTTAAAAACATCACGAACTTGACGAAGAACGATTTCCACAGTATTATCGGCCACCGACTGTCGGTGGACGTAAAGAAATGTAAACAGACACTTTACGGTTTTCTTCCTCTTCTTCGTTGACACAGTGGAATTGTGGGAATGTTGCTGCCACCACAAGTGTTGGAGAGGTTACTGCTGAAACCTATGAGTGTGTTCACATCAGATAAACATGGAGTTAGATCAGTCTCACAATCAATACATGCACACAGAGGAATTCACACATGCATGTTGGAATTGGTATGATATATCTCTCAACACAAAAAATATATTTCTATGTATAAGCATGGTTTCATCTTATTCCATTTGGAAAAGAAGTTCTTTTGTAAATGGGTTTCTTTCTTACTCATTAGGATTATTTATGGACAGTTAAAACAGTGATATCTATATCTGGTCATGTGTCTGCTGTTGGCCCAGATTTGTGCTTATTACCAGAAGACTAAGGTTCAATTCCCAGGGAAGAATGAACAAGTTTAGATGTCACCTTGTGAACGCCCGAGCTGGACTTCCACTATTACAAGAATGGAATGAGTCCATTCACTACTGCTGCATTCTTCCTATCCATGTCAGGTCTTTTTGTGGGTTTTCAGCAGCATTTGACTGAACCAAACAACTACATGTTAGTCATCTTTCACAGTATGTCTATGTGGAAATTGGACATCAGCTTGATAACTGTAGTTGGCCTAGTGGTCTGAGATGAGAGCTTTATATGAGGAGGTTCTATTCTCAGGGATGATGTTGTCAGGTGGTATGGAGATTGTTTAGTATATGAAAAAATAGAGTTTTGAAAGTGAAAAGTTCATGACTTTGTATTTTATTCTTGGTTTGTGAAAAAAAAAAAAACCTTTTACTGGTCCAGCCCAGTTGAGATCCAATTGGGCTGAACATAGCCCATGAGGGAAAATGAGTGACCACTACCTTCAGATGAACCAGTGTGGATGTCACCCTGTGACTTCTGACCTCCTCAGCTGTCGTACAACTGCATACTACAGGAGCAGAATAAGTACACTCATCACTATTGCCTCCTTCCTATCCATGTCAGGTCTTTCTGTGGGTTTTTAGCAGCATGTGGCTGAACCTCTGACCAGTGCTGGGTAAGTTACTTTGAAAAAGTAATTGATTACAAGTACTAGTTACTTCCCCCAAAAGTAATTGTGTTACTGTCAGGTTCAAACAACCTAGAACAACTTTTAAACAACAAAAGGAAGAGAAGACAGAGTCATAATAATTTGTTACTCGAGAGGAGAAACGGACAGAGACATAATCTCTGTAACCACTCTGAATATTTTGGCGTTTCCTTGTCATTTATTTAGTTTGAGGTTACCTAGGTTACACAATAGGAGGCAGTCCCTAAGGGGAGGGGATGAGCAAAGTGCGGACTGTCCCCTTCCAATTTCTTATCTTTTACACATATACTGTCACATGTGGAATGTTGCTATAACAGGACTTACTGAAACTGATAGTGAAACAACCTGTTTAGAGATAAGCTAATCAAAATTTAGATTAAGGCACATAGCTTCTTATGCAATAGTAAACAGAACACATTCTTTAATCAAAGTAAGTAATGCATGATAAAAGAAATATTGTATATATATATATATATATATATATATATATATATATATATATATATAACATATACAATTATTCCAACAGTTACTAACTGCATTACTCCACTAGCAAAGTAATTAGTTACCAGGAAAAGTATTAAATGCATTCCTTTTTTGCCAAAAAATGTCAAAGAAATGAAAAAACAGTTAAACAGGGTATTCATTCTGGTTCTGTGATGTTACTTTGGATGTGATTTAAGATGCTTCCTTAAAAACACTATCAAAGATCTTTATGACCTATTATCAATGGTAAAAGTTAAGCAACTTTTAATAGATTATAAACAGGAAATACATTTTAAATACTGAAAATGTAATATTTGCTGAAAGTTACTTGAATTTGTTAAAAATGTTAATATTTTTTAACTTTGCATTTAAGTATACAGGTGAACAAGTAGTGATGAAATAATGTCTGTAAATTTTTATTGTATTATTATCAGTTTAAAAAAGCAATACAATGATGTCTGTATATTGTTCTCCTATTATAAATGTATCCACTGAATTCTCACGAACCACTTATGTTACAATCAGTTGACGTTTATACACACTTTACATTACATTGTGCATCAGTGGGTTCTTGGTTGTCAAATATAGTGCCCATAGAATCAAAGCCATGGTGTTGATATCACAGAATCAAATCAAATAAATAAACAGGGGGGTTCAAATATAGAAAAACATCCTTGTAACTGTGGAAGGTGACTGAAGATTGAAGGAAAAGAGGTTTTACAATAAATTTTGATGAGTACCTTCCCTCACAAACTAATCTATTCACCCGAAGAAAAGATTTATCAGGGTCAATCAGATTAATTTGTAGGTTATAGATACATATTAAATCATGTCATTAATATCCATATCTAATCATGAAAACTACTAAGTAAAACAATACAAATAAAAGTTTGGGAGTACAAAAATAGTAGACAGATAGAAGTTGCATAGTGAACATAGATCACTAATATGTTTACCATTTGTAAATGGCACTAAATTACTCTCTAAAAACTAATGGATTCCCTAGTTAATAAATGTGATGAGGTACAGATAGTGGTAATGAGTTCCCAGTTCTTTGAGGTGTGAGGAGTCAGGTAAGAAGACTGATAATGATGCGCCCCCACCAGACCATAATCACACTTCTAATTGATGTTTGTGATGCACTGATTATTACAGCAGAATCAAAACAAAACTCAGGATAAACAGCTGCACAAACTCACAAGTACAGTGGACTTCAATGTGTTCTGACAGAAATCATCAAACTATTTTTTATAAAATCTATTACTTAATCCAACTCTGTTGATTTATACTAGTAGCAAGAGTCATGTGCAGGGGTTGTGATTGCAGTTATTAGAAGCTGTTTTATGGAGTGGAAGAGACCAGAGTCTAATTTACAGAACACAAACCAAGTTTTATTTTTCATACATATGTATCATGTGTGTCAAGTAACCAGTTCTATTCTGGATATTAACGTTATAACAGGTAAAAGCAATTAATACAAGTCTGTATATTTATAAGAAAGAATAGGTAAGATACAATAATAACATTAAAATTTGATCACTGTAAGCAGGCACATATCATGTTGCAACCAGCGTGTGTCTGAACATTTCTGAAGGTGTTTTTTTTTTTTTTTTTTTTACTGTTGCTCAGGAAACATGACAGACACTACAGTAAGGCTTTAATGAAGTTCACTAACTCTACTGGACAACAGGAATTTTTGTAGAGTGCACAATTGCTAGGTTTAGCGCATGATTTCTGCAGTGCACATACACTGCTACGGGATACTGTTCTCTGATGTGCGCCTGGACACCTCGCACCTTTCCACTCACATTCCCAGCTCTGTCATATCACTGTCCAACAATATGAGCAGGGTCCAGATGCACTTTTCTTAAACGTTCCAGCAGGATTTGGGTTAAAGTCTCACCTGTAGTGTCAGCAGTACAAAAAAATCCCTGAAATTCCCCAAAAAAGTCCTCTGGCACAGAGTAGCTGCAGTTAACACAGTCCACAGTCACAGTCTCACTACAAGAGCTACTTCCTCAACGTTACTTACATCAAGGGTCTCATCAGCCAAAATAAAGAACCACTCTGTATCCCTGCATTTGTTCAGAATTCTGTCTTAAAATCTGTTTCCCACACAGCTCAGTCAACTCATTCTGGATCTGATGACTGAAGTATTTGGCATTGCTTGGTGCATTTTCAAGATACTCTTTCAGTTTCTCATCTCCTGTAGCACAGTAAGTTCAGAAGCACCTGGAAATTACTTCCAACCATGCTGAGATTTTACTGGAACTACTGAACTGAATGTGGGCCATGAGCCACAGCTGGTTGAAGGTCAAGTTTTGTTCTGAGCACAGTAGGTGGTTGTCCCTAACCTGACTCACGTCATCTGGCTGTGTTTTGGTATGCTCACACAACCATCAGAGTACTGTGAGGTTCAGCTTTTCTTCCAAATGAAGGAGCCAATCAGTGTCACAAGGTGGGACTACCCGGCGGCGTTGTGGCTGGTGTGACGTAAAGCAGAAGTGACGCCAGTGTAGTCTGTTCAGATACACAACGATGGCAGCGTGCGTTAGGTATTAACTCGGCTATTTCCACTGTTTTGTCTACCGCATGTTCATTCCTTAAAAGATGAACAGAGGACGATTTTGGAAGCGATTCTTCATCTAATCACGTGCAAGGATTTTAGATAAGGCCCCTCCTTTGAAAACAGATTGGTTGCGGAAGGGTCCCAGATGGTATCGTGAGATACCATCTGGCAACAGTCAGGTTAGGTTGTCCCACCCATCAGTGAATTTGTCCAGGTCATCCATTGTTCAGCCGTGATAGGAAGACATAGTATGTGCAAAACATTTGAATATCATTGGCTCAGGAGGTAGAGCAGATTATCCAAAAGTTATAGGGTTTGCTGTTTGAATCGTGCTCTGTCTTAGTCAGTCCTTTATGTCCTTGTGCAAGTGACTTCACCGTCTTTGCCTCTAATGTCACTCACAGTGGTGTATGGAAGTGTATGAACGTTCGGTGGTGCTCAGAGGGGCAGTTTGGTGTGAATTATCAGCCACACATCCATCAGTCTGCCCCAGGGCAGCTGTGGCTACAATCGTAGTTTACCCACCATGAGAGTGAGAATGTGAGAGCAAATAAATAATGGATCAATAATGTAAAGTGCTTTGGGTGCGTTGAAAAGCTTTCTAAAAATCTAAACCCACTATTGTTATGATATATAGTATATATTATATAACGAGGTTCATGATTCATATTTAATTATGGGATTTCAACCTGAAGATATAAAGAAAATATTAATCTTTGAAATGTATCACTGTTTCCAACCTTGATTGTCATCAATAACTGCAGTTTCCAAACTGGCTCATTGAAGAACGACATTGGTCCCCCCCCCCCCCCCCCCTTTAACCTCTGAAGGAATCACTGAAACTAAGTGACCAGTACAATAAATATAGTTTTGCAGTATTTTCAAATATTTAATATTAATATTTCATTATAAGATTTGACCTTGAGGATATAATGATAATGGGTTGTTTTCAATATTGGTTCTTATCAATAACTGTAGTTTCTGAATTCTGCCTAATTTAAGAATTTAACTATTATGAACTAAGTGACCACTACAATAAATATAGTTTTTCAGAATTTCCACTTTAGTTATCAGATCTTTGGTTTCAGTGATATTAGTTGTAGACAAACAACATCATCCACTGGGACAGACTGTCCAGCTGGTCTCTCCAGGGGTTTAATTATTCAACCACTGGTTTTTCTGGCCAGAGAATTGAGCGCTTATAAAGCGTTACCAGACAGAATGTGCAGTAGCTAACAGAGAACATATGAGTTACAATCTGTTGTAGCAGCACCTCTCTCCTCCTGACCATGGGGGTAAGTATGAAGATAAAAGATAGTTATATGTTAAAATCTTCTGCTTAATAGTGATATTAGTGGTTTTAGGTATTTAGTTTAATGCAATAATGCATACTTTTGTCACTTTATCCAGGGTCACACTTATTTCAATGACTTGATTTTATATTTGCGTCATGTTTGAAATGATATTACATTGTTTTTAGTGGTATCTTGGAGCTTTTTAAGTTTACATTTACCTTCTTTGTGGAACCTCAGAACAGGGTTAGCGTTGTAACAGAAAATACCCCACAGACCCCTTTTTTGCCTCAATATGCATGATTTTTCAAGGTTTACTTGGTGTCCAGATCAGTTTGTTTTAGGAACACCACACTGTGTTGAGTTGATTAGAAGTTCAACTTTTAGTACTGAATTTTAGCAATGATGACAATAAGCCCAGACTGACTTTGGTTCTGACTGGTATCCTTCTTTCTTCAGTGCTATCAACCAGTTGTTTTGAATTACAGGCAATTATGTGTTTGTTCCTGTTATTAAGTCATACAATTTTATTTTTAACATAATGTCAACACAATTCTGAACTAAGAAGCTCTTATACAAGTAATTTGTGGTGATTCCTGGGTTTCATGTTGTTTCTGAAACTGATGTTGATTGTTTAGGTGTTCATTTGAGGGGGAACATCTTGCTTCTTTGTTCAACATGTGGCTAAAACACAACCAGAACTACAGACTAAATACGGCTTGAATGTAACTGTAACCATTAAATGGGTACCTGGTCACCTAATGGCTTTAATATCCAAGAGAATTATTATTATTTCTCTCAACATGTGCTCTACTGCATTCTTAAATTAATGTGTCTTGTATCCTTCAGGTGGAACCAGTGTTCTGCTATGAGTCTGTCAATGGTTCATGTCCAAAAAACACCTACCCACTGGCCATACGGATCACCCTCTACATGATCCTGGGGACTTTTGTAACTTTAACAGTGTTTGGAAACTTTCTGGTCATCGCTTCAATAGCATATTTTAAGCAGCTTCATACTCCTACTAATTATCTGATCTGCTCTTTAGCTGTATCTGACCTTCTTTTAGGGGTGATTGTCATGCTCCCTAGTGTGATTCGATGTATAGAGTTCTGCTGGTATTTTGGTGATGTCTTCTGTAAAATCTTTATGAGTTCTGATGTCACATTATGCACTGCTTCAATTCTAAATCTGTTATGTATATCAGTTGACAGACATTATGCTGTTTGTCAGCCTTTAATATACAGCAGAAAAATTACTGTTAATGTTGTGCTGATCATGATTTTAATCAGTTGGAGTGTTTCAATTATCATCGGCTTTGGTATGATTCATCTGGAACTAAATATTTTGGGAATTGAGGAGTTCTACTATACCCACATTTCCTGTGTAGGAGGATGTGTTTTGTTTCAGAGTGGTATGTCGAGTACAGTTTCATCAATGCTTTCTTTTTACATTCCAGGGATAGTAATGATCAGTATCTACCTGAGGATTTTTGTCGTAGCTCAAGGACAATCCCGTCGAATACATGTCACAGCAAAGATGTCCAGTACAGGTCAGAACAAAGCCACTAAGACACTTGCAGTCATAATGGGCACATTTCTGTCTTTTTGGACGTTCTTTTTTGTGTGTAACATCGTGGATCCCTTCATCGGTTACTCAATGCCACCTGTGTTGTTTGATACACTCCTGTGGATTGGCTATCTGAATTCAACTGTCAATCCCCTAATATATGCCTTCTTTTATAGTTGGTTCAAAAAGGCATTCAGATTATTAATATCAGTCAATATATTTAAGTCTGACATCTCAGAGACGACACTTTTTGCAGAATAAATTATTGCAAAGCAGACAGAAGGAAAACAAAAGCCTTGAATGTTGGAGTAAGTTCAACAAATTCATGCCAAGTGGAGCCAACAACATGAGTCGAAATTCACCAGAAAAATTACAATGATAGTTGACTTATCATGAGTTATAAGTGTTAACCAAGCATTTAACCACTGCTCTTGTCTGAATACACTTGTAATGAACCAATAACTGCATCAGAATGTAGGTTTTCTCCAGTCTGAAAGAGTCTACAGATCTTGGTACAGTTCTTATTTTTTCTTAGACTTTGTGAATTTGCATGTACTGGAAATGATCAAATATTTGCCCATGATGAAAAATAAATCTAACAAAAAAAGCATTTTTCAATAGGAATAAACTTTGAAGCAAGTGGTTGTAGTCCTTGGATAAGAAGGAGACAGGTCAAATCTCACTCTTTTTCTAACACTAATAAAGTTGTTTTTATATGTACATTCAACCAAACCATAACTATGATGGTAAAACAGCCAAAAATAGTGTTTTCTGCAAATTTGTGCATATGCTGTGTGTTGTTTTGGAAGACTCAGGTACTAGATCTAAGTACAAAGATGGTTTCTCACTGTAGTTATAGGTGGTTTCTTACAAGTTTCTCATAAATATAAGCCACATGTCCAAACACAAAAAAGGACAGGTCTACAGCTAACTACTTGATAACTAACAGACAGACAAACTCTGGCAAAAACATAACCTCCTTGGCAGAAGTAATAAGACAGAATCACCTAAAAAGGAACTTTTCAGTGAAATACAAGAACTTATTTTTAAGCAACGGATCTTGAAAATCTTATTTTAAGAAATCTTACCAATTATTTAAAGCAAGATTATTTTCACTTGTTTCATTGGCTGATTTCTTCTTCTGCTAAGGAGGTCATGTTTTCATCTGGGTTTGTTTGTTTGTCTACCTGTTTGCACTATAACTCATGGAAGACCTTTGTAGAGAGTTTCAGAAAATGTTACTGGCACAAGGAACACATTACATTTTGGTGGTGATGTGAGTGTGTTCAATTCAATTCAATTCAATTTTATTTATGAAGCCCCAAATCACAACAAAGTCGTCTCACAGGACTTTACAAAAACACAATAAACTACAGAGATATATGAAAATATATGGGGTGAGGGGCTTGGCAGAGGTCTGTGCTCTCCAAGTGCTTTTCTAGTTTTACATTTAAAGGGGACATATGCCCATTTTCCACCAGTAAACACAGTCACCTGTTTGTCAAATGCTTTGGTCAAAAAACCACATTGATGTAGAGATACAGCAGCCTCTTCAACCTGGAGAAACAGGCTGTTTCAATACACTTGGTTTTAGTGCCTCATGCTTTCATGCAAATGAATCACAGCTGACTCCACCCCACTCTGCCCCATTCTACTGAGAGGAAGAGGAGAAAGAAACAGAATCTGAAAAAGCTGAGGCAGAGAAAAAAAGGCAAATACACTGATGAAATAAAATCAGCTGGAGAGAATCAAAGTTTGTTTTCAGGTCCCATTAACAGTCCCAGTGCACATTGGGGTCTAGATCGTCTGGACCCAGGCCGGCCAGACGAGCCATGACACCATTGCCATGGTGTCACGCACTGACCAGCCTGTCCAATCAACCTGGGTCAGACCAACTGTAACTGTGGACCTGGGCTCAGACCCCAAAGTATCGAATGCACAGCAAACTACCAATAGAAAATAATGGTGGATCTGTGAGTCACTGTGACCAGTAGGTGGGGTTAGCTGAGATGGTGGGGTGGGATGGGGTGGAGTATTCAAATTAATCTCCTCATGTACAAAGCATAAAAAATCTAAAACAGAGCATTTTCATCCCCCTCCAACAAGAAATGGATCAGGAGAAAGGAGAGTGGATGATTCTTTTTTTCATAATTTAAGGGTCTCCTCACACACAGACAACACATTTGTTTTGTAAAAAACATTAAAAAGTGCATTTTGCATATGTCCCCTTTAAATTCTGAGATTTTTCATATATATTCATTTCCTTTTATATTTCTTCAGTTTGAGTGAAACTTCTGTTGAAGTTCTACCACAGACTAAATATGAATAACCTGTTGGAATAATTTACTTAAAGGTGTCATTCTGCTGAAAAATCACTTTTCCATGATCCTTTTGGAATCTGG
>CM035794.1:24529879-24754879 GCA_020466265.1 Siphamia tubifer | reverse complement strand
TTTTTCCATTTTCCATACAAACAATAAAATATTTCTAAATGCTCTTTTTACTTTTATGCAGCCAACACTTCAGTCTTGGATAGATATATTTATTGTGTGTTTTTTTGCACTGTTTGAAGACCTCTAAAAACTTTTTTATACAGTTGTGTTTTCACTCAATTTAAATAAAATGTGTTTGTATCGCATTCACTTTGCTTTCATATTTTTTCTTAGACTTTTCAGAATACAACCATATACAACTAATACTTGGAAATGTCAGGGTGTTGCAAACAGCCTTAGAGTTTTTGAAAAAGGCTTTAGACTGACTAGGAGTGTTAAATTAAAGCCACTTATTCCTCATCACTGTTGCTCGTGGAACATTCTGTTTGGTGTCTTGGCTTTTTAAGACTCTGGATTTGACCAGCTCTACATTCTATATAATCAATGAAAACTGAACTAAGTGGGCTGTAATAGTTATATACATTCACTGATTTTCAGATCCATATGGGTTATATCTGATGACCACGAAAACATGACAAACAGCATTTTACATCATATATGTATTTATAGGGTTAGTGGATCAGCAGGTATTAAAGACTGTAGCTCAGTAGATAGTCACATGTGTCATATTTCATGTTCAGAGTACAATAATATTCTATATGAAAGTAATTTAATAAAGTAATACTACATAAAATTACAGAGTAAGTAAGTAATATAAAAATATAATGACTTAAATTATATTATTGTATATGGGAAGTACTGTGTAAGTACTTAAGTAGATTTTTTTTTAGTTATCTGTACTTTACTTGAGTATTTATTTTTCTGGCAATTACATTTTTTCCATAAATATCTGCACTTTATACTACTTACATTATCTGAATAAATGTGTTAGTTTTTCAAACTAAGTGATAGTATGAAAATAAGTCATTTCAGAGAAATTGTGACTTTCCATATTATAATTATGACTTATCTCACAATTGGGACTTTTTATCTCATAATTTTGACATTTCATATCGGAATTTTAACTCTTTCTCATAATTAACATTTCTTATGATATTTCTGACTTTTTATCCCAACTGTGTCATTTTATCTCATAGTTTTGACTCTTTCTCATAATTATGCATTTTTTATCTAATATTTATCCCTTTTTAATTTCATAATTTGGACTTTTTATCTCTTTTTTAAAAATATCATATTACTGATTTGTTTAATTTCATAATGATGACTTTTTTTTTTTATCTTAATTGTGACTTTTCCCCACCCATTTTTCCTAAATTTCCTGCACATACCCACAAACCTGATTACCATGACATGATCAAACACATTGTCTACACAGTAATTCACTTTTAAAGGCTTTATTTTGGGATACTTTTGAAACTTTTATGATTTTTCCTGGTCATATACAGTAAGTATTATTTCATCCATGACAAAAAAAGTTTGCCATTTTCATTTTTCACTTTATTGTAATTGAGAGGTTGTATTTTTTTTTTTTTTTACTTAAATAAAGGAGTTGATTGAGTACTTCTACTCAATCAACTCAATCTACTCTACTTCTACAGTACTTTTTCACACAAGTAGCTGTACTTCTACTTAAGTACAGGGTACTTTTGCCTCTGATAGGTCATCAAATCAGTGCCACTTGAGTTTGTGTTAGGTTGCATGTAGGGATCTTTAATGTCCAGCAGGTGTCAGTATTTAGTGACACTGAATCAATAGTTTGGCAACGTGTCCAAACACTTCATGACGCCTCATCTATCCACCAGAGGTGGAAGTAACCAAGTAGAAGTACTTCCTATATTGTACTTAAGATTTTTTTTAGGTATCTGTACTTTACTTGAGTATTTAGTTTTCTTGCAACTTTTTACTTTTACTCCTTACATGTTTGTAGAAATATCTGTACTTTATACTCTTTACATTAAAATAAACATCTGTACTTTATACTCTTTACATTTATATAAATATCTGTACTTTATACTCTTTACATTTATATAAATATCTGTACTTTATACTCTTTACATTTATATAAATATCTGTACTTTATACTCTTTACATTCTCAGACTCATTACTTTTTTCAAGCTACACAAATGTGACAGTATGAAAAATAAGTCGTAAATCAGAAATTGTGATTTACTATATCATCATTTTGACTTTTTATTCACATAACTATCCATTTCCTATCTCATAATTATGACTTTTTTGTTGTAATTTTGACTTTCCATCTCATGATTTTTTCAGAATTATGCTTGCTTTTTATCTCCTATTTATGACTTTTGATTTTTTTTATGTATACATGTCCATGGCCACTAAACTGAGTACCACTACCCGAAAAAACCCCTCAAAAAAACCCACATCATCTACACAGTAATTTACTTTTACAGGCTTTATGTTTGGATTTTTTTTTTAATTTTCAGTTTTTTTCCTGCTTAAATAAGTCTTATTTCATCCATAGCAAAAACAAAAACAGTTCTTTTTACTTATATATATATATATATATATATATATATATATATATATATATATATATATATATATATATATATATATATATATATATATATATACACAATACTTCTACTTAAGTACAGAATGTGAGTACTTTGGCCACCTCTGCTATCCATCACTATTAGGGATCATTTCAGAAATAGAAGACAGGAATGAATAAATTATATACTTTTGTTCATTCAGAGTGCAAGTGCACCTGCTGCCACTGATTTAAAGGTTTCCTCTCAGATGCTGCTGTTTTTCCCAATGAGGCGCAGGTTGACATGGATCTATTTGGTTTGTTTGGTGTTTCTGACTAGTCTGAGACCTGTTAATGGTAACTATAATTATACTTTCTGGTGTGAGTGTAGATGGATGACACCACTCATGTTCACGCTCTGTCCATGTTCAGGCCTATTGTATAGAAACATGTCAGTATCAGAGGTGCTTAAAAGTAACTAAGTATAAGTACTTTGTTACTGTACTTAAGTAAAAAAAAAAAAAAAAGGTATATGTACTTGACTCGAGTATAAATTTTTCTGCCAACGTTTTTCTTTTACTCCCTACATTTGTTCATAAATATCTGTACTTTATCTTTACTTATTATTTTATTATTACTTTTATTATTATTATTATTATTATTATTATTATTATTATTATTATTATTATTATTATTATTATTATTATTATTATTATTATTATTATTATTATTATTAATTATTTAATTTTATTTAATTTAATTATTATTATTATTATTATTATTATTATTATTAATAATAATAATAATAATAATAATAATAATAATAATAATAATAATAATAATAATAATAATAATAATAATAATAATAATAATAATAATAATAATAATAATAATAATGATAATTAATAATAATAATTTAATCCATTACTTATTCTTTCCATACATTCCACATGTGTTGCCCATGGCTTCCAATGTTAGGTGTCCAAACTCTCACATCTCTACCAGCCAGTTGAAGTATTGAAACACACAGGCTATTTCAACAGGATTCTCAATGAGAACCAGCCCATCTGGTTGCAGAATTAAAATCCCATGCTTTTAAACAAGTGTCTATTGATAAGAAACTGTTGTCAGTTTTACATTGTGCTTAGATGAGTTCTTGGTGGTCACATGTAATGTCCATGCAGTCGTAGTCATGGTGGCAGTGATGCAATGACGCAGTTGCGGATTATTGAAAGATATTTTTAATGATATTCGGGTTGCGGTCGGTCGGGTTGTTTGTCATTTGAGATCAACATTAAAATAACCAAATAAATACACTTTATTAACTGAATTTCTGTGAAGGTGACGTACACTGTCGTCAGTATCCTACAGTATGGAGGGAGAAAATAAAGTTGAAAGTGTGGAAGCTCTGGAAACATACAAACAAAAAAACTAAGGTATGGGACACATTCACTGAGATTATTAAAGATGATGAACAGCTCCCAGTGTTTTCTTTTTCTGTGGAAACTGGGTTCAGATTATCTTTATGGTGTTACAGGTTGTCGACCCCTGGTTTAAATGCTGCATGTTGATAACCTTTGAATGATGAAGCAGGACAAATATATTTTCTCAACATATTAACTTACAATCAATGACATCAAATTTTAACAGAAATAAATGCAGGTATGTGAGTAAGGTCATGTGATGTTAATAAAGACCATTGACCACTTTTTAAACACTCCCACAACCCCATTATTTATCACCAATCAAACTGTGAATTTTGCAGATCTGGTAAACCTCAACATAGCTACAACAATGTTCAAATTCTATAATGGGATGCTTCCTCCATGCCTGCAGGAGCTTTTTAAACTGAGAGAAAATAAATATGATCTCAGAGGAACTGGTATGTTAAAAATAATCTAAAATATCAAGGACAAACTGTGGGGAAAGATGTTTATCTGCCACTGGGGTAATGTGGGGGTAAATATGTGGAACCAACTGGACACAGAACTTATACAAAGCACCTCTATCTCATCATTTAAGAAAGGCTTTAAATCAATGGTAATTGGTAATTATATAAAAACACTATAAAATCTTTTTTTTTTCTCCTTCACTGTTCTCACTATATTTTTTATCTGTATTGTCAATCATCATGTATCAGCTTTGAAACATCTGTTTCTTTCAGTCTTTTTTGCTTTCATTGTATATGTGAAATTTCAATAAAGTGTGCACAATAAAATTCAGCTTTAGCCCAAAACCCTTTCAGTCTGTTTTAACCTTTTGTATACCTGCTTCTGTTATAAATTGTTTTGTTTTGTCTTTTTAACCGAAATGAATAAAAGCAAGCAAAAATGCGAGTCGAGAAGTGTCCTTTTCAAATATATTTATTGTTATCCAAGTTACGGGCAAAAAAGCGGTAGGTTGTTGAAACATTGACCCGTGCATCACTGCATGGTGGTGAGAATGCAGCATCAAATAAAATAAATAAACAGATGGAGTAAACTCAAAACCTTGTAACTGTGGAATTATTACACACTTTAACGACTGACTACCTTTCCTCACAATCTCTCATCTGATCACCTACAGAGAAGATGTATGAAGGCTAATCAGACTTATTTGTAGGTTATAGATGATTAACCAATCACTTAATTTATATCCATATCTAGTCATGAAAACTACTACTTAAAACAAAAATAAAAGTGCAGGTGTAAGAAACATGGGCAGATCAAAGTTACATAGTGAACACAGAAGTTTTTAAAGTACTTTAATACCATTCACAAATGTCTAAAACATTAGTGATCTAATGGATTCCCTGGTCGATGAAGCTGATGAGGTGCAGATAGCGGTAATGAGTTCCCAGTTCTTTGAGGTGTGAGGAGTCAGGTAAGAAGACTGATAATGATGCATCCCCACCAGACTATAATCACACTTCTAATTGATGTTTGTGATGCACTGATTATTACAGAAGAATCAAAACAAACCTCAGGATAAACAGCTTCACAAACTCACAAGTACAAGGGACTGCAATGTGTTCCAATAGTAAACATCAAACTACATATTGTTAAGTTAAATTTGACAAAAGCCGTCAAAACACATTTAGAAATACTTGAAAGTATTATATTTTTTATTGTACAATTATACAGATGATGTGGATTTATATTTTGTGTTTTGTACACTATTTGTATTTGTTTATTTTATTACTTTTCAATTATGTAACTTGACATTAGGAGTGTTGTACTCATGATTGGTTGTCATCTTGAAATGGATGTTGTTTGATTGTTGTACTTTTAAAAAATTAAAGCTTTTTTTCCCCTTATTTTTCTTTTTCTTTCTGGTTGTATATTGTATTGTAATCAGTGTGTGTGTGTATCTGCAGAGACATATCATGCTATAACTCAATGAATACTTGAGATATCACCCTGAAATTACATGGGCATATACATATAGCTAATCCATTTGACTAAAGGTCAAAGGTCAAGGTCACAATTAACAAAAAAGTTCAAAATCACATTATTGGTTATAACTCAAAAATGGAGGGTCACGGAACTTTGAGATTGGTACCAAACGATGTGGAATGTAAATTTCTACCATTCTCATAATTTATGTTATCACCTACGACCAATAGTTTTTGAGATCTCTGGAGGTCAAAGGTGACATGTTGCAAAATTAACTTGTGTAACACTGTGTGTCAAGCATAAACATATCATGCTGAAAATTAATCAATACTGGGTCTATTATCATAATATTACACGCACTGACGCATATATAAATATAAAAAAATTATCAATATTGCAAAAGGTCAAAGGTCAAGGTCAAATTTAGCAGAAAGGTCAGAATCACATTATTGGCTCAAATTCAAGAACGGGTTGTAATAGAAACTTGAGATTGGTACAAAATAGGGGTGAGATTAGGCATTCTCTGAATACTAGTTATATTTCAGATGAAAACATGACACCAGAGCCTCTTGTAACACGTGACAGCTTCAATTTCTTCCAAGGATGAAAATCTCTCCAATGTGATCAAATATTTGTCAACACAGCATGCGGTTCATTTTCAGGAATGTCACATTTGATATGCTACTTAGAAACACTCTTGAATTCAGTGTCAAAGCAAATACCATGGCGTCATTCAAGCCTGGTTCTCAAATAAAAGTCTCCAAATGAAAGGGATGTGAAAATGAGGTGCACAATAGTGGGAGACAAAGATGAATTAGTAAGTGTCTTAAGTTTCACTTTCACCTTTTCCAGTTTTATACCTTTACCTAATCCCTCCAGAATTTGCCGGGCCTTTTTTGTTAGATTGTTGTGGCCTAAAATGTCTGATGTTGCATTACGTTGGGAGCCATGGGGTCAGACCTGGAAGTTTTGGTTAAAGTTTTTGTTTTTGCTTTATCTTATAGATTTGAGGAAGCTCTTCAAGATTTAAGAGGGTGCTCGGTGATATCCCATGTGCAATTTAATATATTAACCCTTTAATGCCCTATATGCCCAAATAATGGAAGAAAAAAAAATAAAATTAAATAAAAAAATAAATAAATAAATAAATAAATATATATATATATATATATATATATATATATATATATATATATATATATATATATATATATATATGAGTGTAAATACTGATATTAAATGCACCAAGTTGGCTGTATATGCTAGTTATTCACATTTTCTCTATATTTGTCATTCAAATACATTAAATGTGGAGGCAAAAAAGGGACTATGAGTGCTTAGGAGACTGTACAAATGATATTTACTCAGGTTGTCATCTGTATCAGGTGAGTCCAGAAGCAGAGGTACGCTGAGGTTTAAAAAAAAATATATTAATACATATATATTTCATCATTGAGGCGGTTCCACAAGTTTACAACTCTACTCCTGGAGACACACATACTTTTTAAAGCTGTGCGGGAGTACAGGGTTTTAAAATAAATTTTTTTTACTCAAGTCATACTGTCCTTCTCGTGTGCAGAACATTGTTTGAATGTTTGCTAGTAGCATTTTCTTTTTAACTTCAAACATTAGCTGATTATTTTTGAATTGTATAAGATTACTAAGCTTAAAAATTTTTCTTGAAGAAACAAAGCATTTGTATGTTCACAATATCTAACTAAATTAACAATTGTGACAACTTTTTTGTATTTTATATAATGCTTCAATATTACTTTTATATGAGTTTCCCCAGACCTCGACAAAATAAGTAAGGTGTGGTAAAATAAGGCAACTATACATTATAAATAAAGCATTCTGGTCAAGAATATGTTTGGATTTATTCATCAAAGCCATAATCTTTGCTGCCTTGGTCTTAATATTTGTGATGTGTGGGTTCCAGGTCACTTTATGATCAATAGTTACACCCAGAAAAGTGTGTGTTTTTACTCTTTCTATTTCTACATTCTTGATCTCTTTGTGTTAGCTTGTCTGTCTATCTTGTGTTAATGAGTAGACCTTGGACAACAACAAACAGCAAAAAAAAAAAAAAAAACTTTTGCCAGGTAAACCGTACACACACATTTACTTTACCCTAAAGTGAATGTTTTTAAAACTCACAAAACCAGACGTATGGCAAGTCATGATAACTATGTCCAAAAACACATTACTTTGGCTTATCTTCTGCTATGTTAGCTAATATTAACATTAACATAACGCATAGCCTAGCTCAAGGGTTTCCAAACTGTTCCACAAAGGGCTGGTGTGGCTGCAGGTTTTTGTTCCAACCAACCAAGAGTTCACAGTTTGACACTGAAGACTGAGATCAGTTGATTAATGATTGACGTCTGGTGTGTTGCTGCTTGGTTGGAACAAAAACATGCAGCCACACCAGCCCTTTGTGGAACAGTTTGAAGACCCCTGGCCTAGCTTATGAGGCTAACCAGTGCCTAGCTCTATAGTTAACTTACCCAGATGAATGATGCTTTTTTCCTGGAATATTGTAACAAAATAAAGACGCCTGGACTCAGTTGATACCAAGGACCATATTTAGCAAGACCAGTGGCCGAGACCGAGTCAAGTCGAAGTCAAATGCCAGCGAGTCCAAGACAAGTCTGAGACCATAAAAAATCGGACTTGAGACCAAGACTGGATTCGAGTTCTACAGACCTGCCACCATGTGAGTGGGAATGTGAGAGCAAATGAATAATGGATCAATAATGTAAAATGATTTGGGTGCAGTGACAAGAATTACAACAATCTAATCTATTCATGTTATTGTTAACAAGGTTGAGGGTTAATATTTCATTATAAGATCTGACCTTGAGGGTATAATGATAATGGGTCGTTGGAATGTATCACTGTTTTCAATTTTGGTTCTTATCAATAACTGTAGTTTCTGAATTCTGCCTCATTTAAGAACTTAACTATTATGAACTAAGTGACCAGTAAAATAAATATAGTTTTTCAGCATTTTAACTTTAGTTTTCAGATATTTGGTTTCAGTGATATTAGTTGAAGACAAACAACATCATCCACTGGGACAGACTGTCCAGCTGGTCTCTCCAGGGGTTTAATTATTCAACCACTAGTTTTTCTGGCCAGAAAATCAAGCGCTTATAAAACATTATCAGACAGAATGTGCAGTAGCTAATAGAGAACATATGAGCTACAATCTGTTGTAGCAGCACCTCTCTCCTCCTGACCATGGGGGTAAGTATGAAGATAAAAGACGGTTATATGTTAAAATCCTCTTAATAGTGATATTAGTGGTTTTTCATATGTAATTTAAGGTCATAATGTATATTTTTGTCACTTCTCCCAGGATCACTGGTATTCCAATGAATTGGTTTTATAGTTGAGACATGTTTGAAATAATCTTATGTTGTTTTAGTGATATGTTTCACACAGAAGCAAAATAATTTTCCTTTGCCTGGGAGGGTTTTAGACTGACATTTACCTTGTTTATGGCAACTCAGAACTTTTGTTCAGTGTGAGCCTTGTGACAGAAAAAAAAGTCCTGACGGACTAATTTTTTTTGCCTCAAAATTTAGACTTTTTTCCATGTTTACTTGGTGTCCAGATGTTTTTTTTTTTAAACAAAGCTCTCTCTCTCTACTTTGTTTTAGTAACATCAGACAGTGTTGAATTGATTCAAAGTTACATTTTTAGTGCAGAATTTTAGAAATGATGACGATGAGCCCATATACACTTTGGTCCTGACTAGTATCCTTCCTCCTTCAGCTCTATCAACCAGCTGTTTTGACACAGACACTAAATTCAAAATGTTCAGTGTTTGTTTATGTTAAGTGTAAACATTTTATTATTTATCATGATAATACAACAACTAACAATTC
Organism: Siphamia tubifer; assembly: GCA_020466265.1. Taxonomy (NCBI): domain Eukaryota; kingdom Metazoa; phylum Chordata; class Actinopteri; order Kurtiformes; family Apogonidae; genus Siphamia; species Siphamia tubifer. The sequence continues at coordinate 24,745,171 of CM035794.1, read as the reverse complement.
TCAAACAACAAGGTCTTATTCAAGTAATTTGTGACAATTCCTGGGTCCAGGTCTGCATTTTGATTTTGGGTTCAAAGATTTTTCAAAGATAATTTTTTCTGAAACTGTGGTGTTGATTGTTTAGGTGTTCATTTAGGAGGGGAACATCTTGTTTCTGTGTTCAACATGTGGCTAAAACAGAACCAGCACTACAGACTAAACATGGCTTGAATGTAACTGTAACATTAAAATGGGTACCTGGTCACCTAATGGCTTTAATATTCAAATGAATTATTATTATTTCTCTCAACATGTGCTCTACTGCATTCTTAAATTAATGTGTCTTGTATCCTTCAGATGGAACCAGTGTTCTGCTATGAGTCTGTCAATGGTTCATGTTTAAAAACCATCTTCCCACTGGCCATACGGATCACCCTCTACATGATCCTGGGGACTTTTGTAATCCTAACATTGTTTGGAAATATCCTGGTCATCACTTCAATTGCATATTTTAAACAGCTCCATACTCCTACTAATTATCTGATCTGCTCTTTAGCTGTATCTGACCTTCTCTTAGGGCTGATTGGCATGCTACCCAATGTGATTCGATGTATAGAGTCCTGCTGGTATCTTGGTGACGTCTTCTGTAAAATCTACCTGAGTTCTGATGTCACATTATGCACTGCTTCAATTATAAATCTGTTATGTATATCAGTTGACAGACATTATGCTGTTTGTCAGCCTTTAATATACAGCAGAAAAATTACTGTTAACGTTGTGCTGATCATGATTTTAGTTTGTTGGAGTGTTTCAATTATCACTGGCTTTGGTATGATTTATCTGGAACTAAATATTTGGGGAATTGAGGAGTTCTACTATACCCATGTTTCCTGTGTAGGAGGATGTATTTTGTTTCAGAGTGGTATGTCGAGTACAGTTTCATCAGTCATTTCTTTTTACATTCCAGGGATAGTAATGATCAGTATCTACCTGAGAATTTTTGTTGTAGCTAAGAGACAATCCCGTCGAATACATGTCACAGCAAAGATGTCCAGTACAGGTCAGAACAAAGCCACTAAGACACTTGCAGTCATAATGGGCACATTTCTGTCTTTTTGGACATTGCTTTTTGTGTGTAACATCGTGGATCCCTTCACTGATTATTCAATTTCACCTGTGTTGTTTGATACATTCCTGTGGATTGGCTATCTGAATTCAACTGTCAATCCTCTAATATATGCCTTCTTTTATAGTTGGTTCAAAAAGGCATTCAGATTATTAATTTCAGTCAATATATTTAAGTCTGACATCTCAGAGACGACACTTTTCACTGAATAAATTTTTGCAAACCAAATACAAGGGAAACAGAAACCTTGAGTCAAAAAGTGAGTTTAACAGATCCATGCCAAGTGGAGCCAACAAGAGTCAACACAGGTTTACATTCAGAACTCACCAGAAAAATGGTAATGATGGTTGAGTGGTGGTTAAATTAAGTTTTTTTTTTTTTTTTTATCATCAATTATATATGTTAACTAAGTATTTAACCACTGTACATGTCTGCATATACCTGTAATGAATCAATATCTGCATCAGAATGTAGGTTTTCTACAGCCTGAAAGACTTGGTACAGTTCTTATTTCTTCTCAGAACCTGTGAATTTGAATGTGCTGGAAATTACTATAAATATTTAGTATTTGTCCGATAATGAAAAAAAAGAAAAAGAAAAACTAGCTCAGACAGCATCTTTAAACAGGAATAAAGTTTGAAGGAAGTACTTGATCCAATTACAAAGATGTTTTCTCACTATACTTACAAATAGTTTCTTACAAGTTTTTCAGAAATGTACACCAGATGTCTAATCACAAAAAAGGACATGTCACATATTTGTCACAAGAACAAACTGTAACCATAAACAAAAATGAAGATTTTACTCCAGGAACTGAATGTTACACAGACTAATTACATTAGAGATAAATATGACTATAATTCCAATTATTCCTGTTAAATAAATGTATCATGAATACAAATAGGCATGTGATCAGTTGTTGCCATGCTTTACAAGTTCTCAACATTCCCAATGATTTCACGGCCATCTGTTGTGTATAAACAATTATCCAACCAAGGCGTTGTATTTCAGGCCTCACTCACACGTGTAGCTATCAGTTGGCAGGAAAACCTTAGATGACAGAATAAGTTTGTTGTTGTGTCAAAATCATATCAAGTATGTCACGACTGAACACACAAGTAAGAACCCAAAGCAATGACCAAGAGTCAGAATTAAAGTTCACAAGTTCAGATGGTATCTCATAATACCATCTGGGACCCTTCCGCAAAATCCTTGCATGTGATTAGATGAAGAATCTATCCATCAGCTTGACTGACGCGCCGCTTCAGCCACTCACGTTGAACTCAAGCTCTGACACTTTATGTCACACCAGCCACAACACCGCCCAGTCATAGGGTAGTCCCACCCAGTAACACTGATTGACTCCTTTGTTTTGAAGAAAACCTGAACCTCACAGTACTCAAACAAGTAATCAACCACAATACGTTGTTCCTTTTCCACATTACTCTGACTAAGACATGATGCTCAAAGTCATTAATACAATGACTGTTTAGCTCAGTTCACAATGAATCAGACTGTAATACAAAAGACTTGGGTACTATTTCTAGGGAAAATAAGGTGCGTGTGCACTAAAGGTGTCGTTAGTAAATCCAACATTGATTTCAATCAGTTGGTAGGACAGTGTAGAATTCAGACCATAGCACTGAAAGCACTGAACTGACAGCTCACAAGTCACATGGACCATGTAGCTCTGCCCACCTTCTCCAGGCTCACAGAGCAAAGAATGCCATAAAACATTAAGTACTTAGAACAATAATTCCTATTTTGTGCTATAGATCATCATTAAATAGTCATTAATTCCATCAGTTGCCACAGTGCTGTAGTGGCAAACTGCTCAGAAGTATAGATCATATATGAAAACAGTATGGTGGCAACAATAAGTTAATAAGTTCATGTCACAACATTCATGATTGGCTCTAATACAATTACTAACATTTGATTGGCTCATATTTATTTTATTGAAAGGTGTTTTGAGCTTTTTTTTTTTCTCTGAAATTCATCCATGCCCCCTGGTGTTGAAATGGTAAGGTATGTGCTCCAAAAGGGGTCATGTTGGACCATCATCAAATCTGGTTAAAAATGATCTAGGTCATTATTTAAGTCCATTTAAACTTTTCCAGTTGTGTTTTAAGCCTTTAATAAAATATCCAGATTGGATTTGAACCCACAACCCCTTGAATCACCAGAGGACTTCACTGTTATTCACCTATTGAAGCACTGCTTCAATTCTAAATTTGTTATATATTCATGACTTTTTTTAACGAGTTCTTTCTTTGAAGTGAACACATCACATTCACATTCATCACAGTCATCACATTCACCTTTGAGCTTTACTCAAATGGATCATAGCATCTGATGTTCATTAGCTGTATGTATATGCCCACGTAATTTCATGGTGATATCTCAAGTATTCACTGAGTTATAGCACGATGTGTTTCTGTGGACACACACGCAGACAGACACACACACACACACACAGACTGATTACAATAATCTTTACCAATCAATGTTTGGCTAGATTAATCAGGGTCTCTATCTCTCGAGACATCATTCAAATTTAAATCTTTAAAGTTAATGATAGAATATTAAGAGTCTGGTCTGGCTCTGGGTACAGGCGACAAAGGCCAAGGCCTGGGGCACCATCTGATAGAGGAAACAATACATTATATACAAATAAATTATACAACATATTCAATCTGTTTTATCATAAATAAATGTAGTCCCATGCAGTCAAATAAGTGTAAGGCTTTTATTTCATGTCAAACAAAAGGGAAACCTCTGAATAAACTAAATAATAGTGAAAAATTTGTGGAGTTATTTTGCTCAATAGGTGCTTTAATTCCCACTGTAGGAACCTTTTGTAGTTCCTCTTACCTTTTTAGTTCCTCCTGGCAGGCAGGGTCTTTTTTAGTTCTCTAGGAACTAAATGACATAGGTGTTAGGTGATTGGTCGAGCCGAGACCACGCATATTTATGCATCTTGCAGTACCGTTGTGCTCAAAACCGTCTGTGTAGCGTCAGCTGTATGTTGGAAAAAAATATGGAGAAAGTAATAAATAAACAGACCGATGACACGGTTTTTAATAGGAGTGCCGATTTCTTCATCTCCCAACTCTATGTATACTCCTCTATTCTTGACATTAGACGCTCAGGGTGTGACAAGACAAGACAAGACTCATCTCATGAGACAAGACACGAGATTGGGTTCACAAGATCAGGACAAAATTTTAAGAAAACTAAATTACAAATGATACTGTATGAATGGACAACAGAATTGTATTTTTCCTCGATCTATAGGCGTTTGATACAATTGATTTCTCAATCCTCATTGGTAAATTGCAACATTATGGTGACATGGGCACAGTGCTAAATTGGTTTAAAAGTTATATATATATGATAGGGGGCAATATGTTCATGTAAATAATAATGAATTGCAGTGTAGCATTATTAAATATGGGGTCCCTCAAGGATCTATAGTAGGTCCACTTCTTTTTTATTTTGTATGTAAATGATATTGGAAATTCCTCTCCTATTTTACATAAAGTATTTTTTTGCTGATGACACAAATGGGTCATTCCATGTTAATGAGTAATTCAAGAAAACTAAATTCCATTGAAATTTTCATAATAAAATAATCTCCCAACCACTTATTTTCTGTCATTTCAAAATCAATAGATAACAAACTGACACTGAAGACAATTTCAAAGGCTAATATTCAGTAGTTTGGAAATAATTAATAAATAAAATTGTTATTGGTGGACAGAAAATAGTCCAAAGTTTGCAAAAATCCATAATCATGTATTTTTGACAAAATAAGCATGTTACAGGCAAATAAATCTGGGTTTTTACGTTTTCTCAATAACTTTGTCATCTTAAACTATACAAATATACTTTTAAACGTGATTTTAACTAAACCGAGAAAAATAAAACGTGCTGCCAAAATCATAGTAGCGGACAAACTGACAGACCGGTATATATTAAACTATGCGTTGATATCTGATATCATACAATTAAGACGAGTTATCTTTTTCATATTATTCCTAGAAGCCTTGGTCATAGATACAACAACAGCTACAAAAGAATTTTGAAAATTGCTAATTAATTTTTCTGACTTGCTTTACCCATTAGCATGGAATGACACAAAAGTATTTCTGTCACACAAAAACTTGAAACATCTCCAGAATCGTATTAATCAACAATTAATAATGTTGGACACCTGGTTCAAGTGCAATAAGTTATGTTTAAATATGAATACGACACATTTCAGTGTATTCCGCTCAAATAGAAACCAAAATGCTGTGTGTATAGAAATAAATGGTAGAGCGACAGAAAGGGTAGATTCCACTAAACGATGACTTTTTAAATTACAAAAAAATGAGCTGACTAAGAAATTATCAAATATGTGGGCTTCTTTTATAAAGTCCGACATTTTCTTCCTCTTGAAGCTCTATTCACTCTGTATCGGTCTCTATTTGAGCCTCACTTGAACTATTGCAATGTTATATGGTGTAATTCATATCCCAACTATTTTGAGAAATGAAAAACCTTGCAAAAGAAGGTAATTAGGATCAGAGGGGGCATTTAGCTTGGTCCATGATATTACTCTCTTTTCTATAGTTACAAACTTTTGAAACTCATTGAATGTAATACTTTCCATAATGCCTGTTTGATGTATGATGTAACATTTAGACTCAATGACAGACTCTGCCATCTAATCCCAATTTTTTTACTCACTCATGAATCCAACACATGAGGAAAACAGCCTATGAATGGAAAGAGATGGAAACTAAAATGCACAAATCTTCATGTATCCATTAAAGAACCACAGACTTGGAATGAGTGTGAAAGCATAATTAAAGAGTCTGCATCCCTGTCTATCTTTAAAACAGGTTAAAAGAAAAATTGCTGCTAAAGTATGCATAAATCAAGCTCAGTTTGCCGTTTTTGTATCATCTATTTGTGCCTGATGTGTTGATGTTTGTGCTGTTGTTCCTGTCGAACCATAGACTTTTTGTGTTGATGAAACCACTTTAGAGTTAGGGTTACGTTTGATGATAGGTTAGAAAGTGGAATTGTTGTTGTCATGATATACTATACTGTTGTTTTTGTGTTTCTGGACCCCCAGTTTTAAGATATAGAAGCTTCTGGGCTTACCCTTTTTTACGAGATCATGTCTACTGTTTATTGTAAACTGCATTTGTATTTTAAAATGATTAGTAAAATGAACTGAACTGAACCATCATGATGACTATGTTTTTTAATCAGCTCGACCTGGTAGGAAATCCTGATTACCTCCATGAAAGAGGTTATGTTTTACCTTGCGTTTGTCAGCAAGGTAACTAAAAATGTTATGGACAGATGTTGATGAAACTTTGAGAGATGATTGATAATGTGTCAAAGAAGAAACCATAATATAATATATAAAGGTCAAAGGTCAAGGTCACAGTGAAGCTCAACAACTTAAACACATAAGGGGTGATATCTCACAATCCAGACCAGATAGTATCAGGTGTTTTTTTTTTGCATCCACTTCATCTGACCTTCAGATGATGATATAACATTGATAGGCTCCATGACGTTATGTTTTGACGTCATTTGATGCCATGTGAATGGTATATTTGCAAAATGTATGGCCTCTACCTTAAAGCAGGTTGGCAGGTATGTGCACTTGGAGTGATCTAGTTGGAAATGCAAAAAGAAGTGTTTTGAGCACTTGTCCCCACCAATGTCAAAATCAAACCTACGCCCTTGATAACATGCAATAGTAAAACAGACTTATTTAGGCACTAAAGGACAATGCCATTGTTTTTGCAGTTGGGGCTTTAATGATGATTTCATTTGAATTTTTCTATTCACCCATATTACTTTTTAAAATTTTGATTCCTTTGGAAGAAATACCTGCAAAAAAATATCCACTAAACAGCCTACAATGAGAGTCGGCGGGGCAGTGACTTGCAGACATTAAATCACTTATTTTGTGCAAATCAGTTAATATGTTCACTGTGATACAGTAGTGCTAATTCTCTTGCAGTCTTGTTTCAACTTTGAAAGACCCGGGCTGAGCTAAAATAAATGAATAATATAACCCAAGAGACACAAGTGATGTTATCTCTGCTCGCACAGAGTCAAGAGGCTTTAGCTCTTAGCTTAGCTACTTGGCACTTAGCAGTTGATAGTGAAAAGTTACGTTGGAGCTCTCGTTTTTCATTATTGGTTAGAATGTGTGCATACCCTGGATATTAAAACAAAATGACAAGCCGGACGAACTTGAGTTTTCACCAGTTTCCGCTTCAAAATGTTGAAGTTTTGAAACTGTGGCTTCTTGCGTTGAAAATGGACAAATACAGCAGACAAGAACCTCGAGAATCTTTGGAGTTACAACATTTGGATTATTTTGTGTGTAGTGCCCATTTTGCTCCAGATGACTTTTTCCCCCATCAAAGAAAATAAAGCATGTCAGAAGTTTCAGCATCAGAAATTGAAGAAGAATGCTGTTCTCATTACTGCAGAAGAGTGCAGAGACAACAGAGGTAAGGAAATACCATTCAACAAAGCTCATATGTCGAGGGAATTTCACTTCGATGTAATATTTACAGAATACATGGTGGCTACAACAGAATTGCACAATAACATCACAATCATGCTAACCACTACACTAAACCATAAAGAAAGTACAATTCAACTTATATTTCTACCGGTAGCAATAGGTTATACACATACACATATAATATACACACTCTATAAACAGCTCTGACCAAATGCAGGTGAAAATTAATTTTGGCTGGTTACAAAGAAAGCTTACTATCCACTTTGACTGATATTGACTGTATGTTTGGCTAGTACAATTGTGTATGGTGTACAGCATCTGCCGGTGTGCCCCGTAGTAAACAAGCAACAGCTCATAGTCGAATGAAAGAATGGGTGCGCACAGAGATGACGTCACTTGTGTGTCTCGAGTTACATTATTTATTTATTTCAGATCATCCCAGGTGTTTCAAAGTTGAATTGGGACTGCAACGGAATTAGCACTACTGTATCACAATGGACATATCGACTGATTTGAACAAAATAACTGTTGTTCATTGTGTACATGCATTGTGTGGATATTTCTTGCAGTGAATAACATGGGTGTGTTTGTGACAAATATTCCTTAAAATGCAGTTCTCGTCAGTTTTTCAACATCACTGGATGATTAAAATTTCACAGATTCTGAGAAAATATGAGAAGTGTACCTACATCTGTAGACTCTTTCAGGTTGTAGAAAACTTACCTTCTGATGCAGTTATCAATTCATTACAGGTGTATTCAGTGACAGTGGTTAAATACATGGTTAACATCTGTAACCCATGAAAGGCAGAATTTAAGTCAACCATCATAATTTCTGAATGTAAACCTAGGTTAACCCTTGTTGTTGGCTCCACTTGGCATGCTTTTTTTGAAGTTGCTTCATGACTCAGGACTTGTTTCTCTTCTGTCTCCTTTGCAATAATTTATTCAGTGAAAAGTGTTGTCTCAGAGATGTCAGACTTAAATATATTAACTGAAATTAATAATCTAAATGCCTTTTTGAACCAACTATAAAAGAAGGCATATATTAGGGGATTGACAGTTGAATTCAGATAGCCAATCCAAAGAGCTGTATCAAACAACACAGGTGGAACTGAATAATTGGTGAAGGGATCCACAATGTTACAGACAAAAAAGACCGTCCAAAAAGACAGAAATGTGCCCATTATGACTGCAAGTGTCTTAGTGGCTTTGTTCTGACCTGTACTGGACATCTTTGCAGTGACATGTATTCGACGGGATTGTCCCTTAGCTACGACAAAAATCCTCAGGTAGATACTGATCAATACTATCCCTGGAATATAAAAGGAAAGCATTGATGAGACTGTACTCGACGTACCACTTTGAAACACAAGGCATCCTCCTACACAGGAAACATGGGTATAGTAGAACTCCTCAATTCCCAAAATATTTAGTTCCAGATAAATCATACCAAAGCCAGTGAAAACTGAAACACTCCAACTGATTAAAATCATGATCAACGCAACATTAACAGTAATTTTTCTGCTGTATATTAAAGGCTGACAAACAGCATAATGTCTGTCAACTGATATACATAACAGATTTAGAATTGAAGCAGTGCATAATGTGACATCAGAACTCATGTAGATTTTACAGAAGACATCACCAAGATACCAGCAGGACTCTATACATCGAATCACATTGGGTAGCATGCCAATCAGCCCTAAGAGAAGGTCAGATACAGCTAGAGAGCAGATCAGATAATTAGTAGGAGTATGAAGCTGCTTAAAATATGCAATTGATGCGATGACTAGGAAGTTTCCAAACACTGTTAAGGTTACAATAATCCCCAGGATCATGTAGAGGGTGATCCGTATGGCCAGTGGGAAGATGGTTTTTAAACATGAACCATTGACAGACTCATAGCAGAACACTGGTTCCACCTGAAGGATACAAGACACGTTAATTTAAGAATGCAGTAGAGCACATTTTGGGAGAAATAATAATAATTCCCTTGGATATTAAAGCCATTAGGTGAACAGGTACCCATTTTATGGTTACAGTTATATTCAAGTCATGTTTAGTCTGTAGTTCTGGTTGTGTTTTAACCACATGTTGAACACACACCCAAGTAGATGTCCCCCCCTCAAATGAACACCTAAACAATCAACACCACAGTTTCAGAAAAAAAGAAAATCTTTGAACCCAAAAACAAAATGCAGACCTGTTGCAGTCACAAATTATTTGAATAAGACCTTGTTTGAGAATTGTGTTGGCACAAAATTGGAAATTCACTTCACATTATCATGATAAAAAGTAAAATTTTTCCCACTTACAAGAGACAAACACCAAATTGGATCCAATTTAGTATCTGTGTCCAAAAAGCTGGTTGACAGGACTGAAGGGGGCACAATACCAGTCAGAACCAAAGCAAATATGGGCTCATCATCATTCCTAAAATTCTGCACTGAATATTGAATCAACTCAACACAGTCTGGTGTTCCTAAAATAAAGCCAGCTGTGTTTCAAAGAAACTGATCTGGACATCAAGTAAACATTGAAAAAAATATGCATTTTAATGAAAAAAACTGTCTGAGGACGTTAATTTTTTTCTATCATAACACTAACTCTAAACAAAAGTTCTGAGTTTCAATGAAAAATGAAAATTTAAGCTTCACAATGTCCAAGAAAAGGGTAAACCCTTTAACGTATGTGTCAAACATATGAAAACACAACATAAGCTTATTTCAAACATGACTCAAATATGAAAACCAAATTAAATACCCAAAAATACTAATATCACTATTATTTTAACTATCTTTTATTTTCATACTTACCCCCATGGTCAGGAGGAGAGAGGTGCTGCTTCAACAGATTGTAACTCATATGTTCTCTGTTAGCTACTGCACATTCTGTCTGATAATGTTTTATAAGCGCTTGATTTTCTGGCCAGAAAAAACAGTGGCTGAATAATTAAACCCCTGGAGAGACAAGCTGGGCAGTCTGTCCCAGTGGATAATGTTGTTTGTCCACAACTAATATCACTGAAACCAAAGATCTGAAAACTAAAGTTAAAAAGCAAAGGCAAATGTATTTGTATAGCACATTTCATGCACAGGACCATTCACAGGGCTTTACATAAAACATAGAAAATTTCAATTATTAAAATACATTAAAAGACAATTAAAATAAGAGACATGAAAATATTTAAAAGACAATTAAGTAACAGTGAACAATAATGTTTTCAGGCCTGATTTAAATGAACTGACAGTTTTTCTCAGACCTCAGGTATTCAGGTAGTTTGTTCCACAGATGAGGAGCAGAACAACTGAATCACTTTGTTTGGTTCTGATTTTGGGAACACACAGTAAACCTGTCCCTGATGACCTATGACCTCAGGGCTCTGGATGCTTCATAGGGAACCAGCAGATTTAACATGTATTTGGGTCCAACAAATTCTATAGGAAGACAATGTAAGGATCTGAGGACCGGTGTGACAGTGAGACTCTGTAATAGCTTTTAAATGGTTGTTAAATTTCAGGTCTGAGTCAATATTTGGGGCATTTCTCCACAATGACTTTTTCTTTCCTGATAGGACTTTGGTCATTATTGGGGAGATTAAATCAATGACCATTAAAACTATGGAGATAAAACTATTTAGGGCAGTAGTGATGATGGTATGAATGCTTGGGTGAATAATGATTAATGCAGGTGTTGTCATTAATATAATAATACAATAGGGATGGGATTTTTTTTTCTCTAGGAGTGAGATGGAACAGGAATGAAAATCCATTCCTGTGTCATGCTCTAGTACACACATACTCAAAGCGCACAGAGGATTCATTAACATTCATAACAAGTAACAGTGTTTATTATTTGCACCAAGTTTCTTCAGTGCTATAAAATTATATTTCTATAGTGGTGCAGTTCGTTGTTTCCTTAGAACTTGGGTAGACCTGACTATGACAATGGTAAGTCTATAAGCAGGTAAAGAAACATTTTTAGGTCAGTCTGTAGATGGTAAGAAATTTGAGTGATGTTGAATGGGTTTTCTGACAACATTACATTGTGCTTAAATTAGTTTTTTAGTTATCACATGTAATGCCCAGACCGCCCAACTGTCATGACCTCCGTTCCAGTGACCTTTCCCCCAATTTTCCACACTCACCTGGTCCTGCACTGCGCAGCTGCAAGCCGTTCCTAATCGGTGACTATTTAAGCGGTGAGGCTTGTAGCTGCCAGTGCAGGACCATTCATCTATGTCACCTCCATAACCCGGTCGATGTCTTCCATCTCCCCAATCACCATAACCCGGACACTCATCATCACCACGGACTCTGGCCGTTTACCCCCAGGTTGTGTCTGTCTTGTCTTTATGTTGTACTTTTGTTATTAAATTATTTTGCCCTTCAGTACTGTGCAATGGAGTCCTCCTTCACCTCACCCCGATCCGTGACAGAATGGTCCTGCCACCATCTGGGCTCCGCCAGTGCTGAAGGGACCCTTTTTGTTTTAGTTTTCCCCTGTCTGTTCCGTCTAAAGTCTGTCCAGTCTTGCGTTCTGTCCCGTTCAGTGTTTCTGGCTTAAGCGTTCAGTGTTTCTGGCTTAAGCGTTCAGTGTTTCTGGCTTAAGTGTTCAGTGTTTCTGGCTTAAGCGTTTCTGAGTTTCTGGCTTAAGCGTCTCTGTGTTTCTGGCTTAAGCGTTCTGTGTTTCTGGCTTAAGCGTTCTGTGTTTCTGGCTTAAGCGTTCTGTGTTCCTGGCTTAAGCGTTCTGTGTTCCTGGCTTAAGCGTTCTGTGTTCCTGGCTTAAGCGTTCTGTGTTCCTGGCTTAAGCGTTCTGTGTTCCTGGCTTAAGCGTTCTGTGTTCCTGGCTTAAGCGTTCTGTGTTCCTGGCTTAAGCGTTCTGTGTCTCTGTCCCGTTCTGTGTCTCTGTCCCGTTCTGTGTCTCTGTCCCGTTCTGTGTCTCTGTCCCGTTCTGTGTCTCTGTCCCGTTCTGTGTCTCTGTCCCGTTCTGTGTCTCTGTCCCGTTCTGTGTCTCTGTCCCGTTCTGTGTCTCTGTCCCGTTCTGTGTCTCTGTCCCGTTCTGTGTCTCTGTCCCGTTCTGTGTCTCTGTCCCGTTCTGTGTCTCTGTCCCGTTCTGTGTCTCTGTCCCGTTCTGTGTCTTTGCGTTCTGTGTCTTTGCGTTCTGTGTCTTTGCGTTCTGTGTCTTTGCGTTCTGTGTCTTTGCGTTCTGTGTCTAGCGTTCTGTGTCGCTTTCTAGCGTTCTGTGTGTCGCTTTCTAGCGTTCTGTGTGTCGCTTTCTAGCGTTCTGTGTGTCGCTTTCTAGCGTTCTGTGTGTCGCTTTCTAGCGTTCTGTGTGTCGCTTTCTAGCGTTCTGTGTGTCGCTTTCTAGCGTTCTGTGTGTCGCTTTCTAGCGTTCTGTGTGTCGCTTTCTAGCGTTCTGTGTGTCGCTTTCTAGCGTTCTGTGTGTCGCTTTCTAGCGTTCTGTGTGTCGCTTCCTAGCGTTCTGTGCGTCGCTGGCTTAAGCGTTCTGTGTATCTGGCTTAAGCGTTCTGTGTATCTGGCTTAAGCGTTCTGTGTATCTGGTTTAAGCGTTCTGTGTATCTGGTTTAAGCGTTCTGTGTATCTGGTTTAGGCGTTCTGTGTATCTGGTTTAAGCGTTCTGTGTATCTGGTTTAAGCGTTCTGTGTATCTGGTTTAAGCGTTCTGTGTATCTGGTTTAAGCGTTCTGTGTATCTGGTTTAAGCGTTCTGTGTATCTGGTTTAAGCGTTCTGTGTATCTGGTTTAAGCGTTCTGTGTATCTGGCTAGCGTTCTGTGTTTTTGGCTAGCGTTCTGTGTTTTTGGCTAGCGTTCTGAGTTTCTGGCTAGCGTTCCGAGTTTCTGGCTAGCGTTCCGAGTTTTTGGCTAGCGTTCTGTGTTTTTGGCTAGCGTTCCGAGTTTCTGGCTAGCGTTCCGAGTTTCTGGCTAGCGTTCCGAGTTTCTGGCTAGCGTTCCGAGTTTCTGGCTAGCGTTCCGTGTTTCTGGCTAGCGTTCCGTGTTTCTGGCTAGCGTTCCGTGTTTCTGGCTAGCGTTCCGTGTTTCTGGCTAGCGTTCCGTGTTTCTGGCTAGCGTTCCGAGTTTCTGGCTAGCGTTCCGAGTTTCTGGCTAGCGTTCCGAGTTTCTGGCTAGCGTTCCGAGTTTCTGGCTAGCGTTCCGAGTTTCTGGCTAGCGTTCCGAGTTTCTGGCTTTTTGTCTTGTCTTCTGGCTTTTTGTCTTGTCTTCTGGCTTTTTGTCTTGTCTTCTGGCTTTTTGTCTTGTCTTCTGGCTTTTTGTCTTGTCTTCTGGCTTTTTGTCTTGTCTTCTGGCTTTTTGTCTTGTCTTCTGGCTTTTTGTCTTGTCTTCTGGCTTTTTGTCTTGTCTTCTGGCTTTTTGTCTTGTCTTCTGGCTTTTTGTCTTGTCTTCTGGCTTTTTGTCTTGTCTTCTGGCTTTTTGTCTTGTCTTCTGGCTTTTTGTCTTGTCTTCTGGCTTTTTGTCTTGTCTTCTGGCTTTTTGTCTTGTCTTCTGGCTTTTTGTCTTGTCTTCTGGCTTTTTGTCTTGTCTTCTGGCTTGTTGTCTTGTCTTCTGGCTTGTTGTCTTGTCTTCTGGCTTGTTGTCTTGTCTTCTGGCTTTTTGTCTTGTCTTCTGGCTTTTTGTCTTGTCTTCTGGCTTTTTGTCTTGTCTTCTGGCTTTTTGTCTTGTCTTCTGGCTTTTTGTCTTGTCTTCTGGCTTTTTGTCTTGTCTTCTGGCTTGTTGTCTTGTCTTCTGGCTTGTTGTCTTGTCTTCTGGCTTGTTGTCTTGTCTTCTGGCTTGTTGTCTTGTCTTCTGGCTTGTTGTCTTGTCTTCTGGCTTGTTGTCTTGTCTTCTGGCTTGTTGTCTTGTCTTCTGGCTAGTTGTCTTGTCTTCTGGCTAGTTGTCCTGTCGCCTGGCGTTGTGTCTTTTCGTCGGTCTTGGTCTGTCGTTGGTCTGTCGTTGGTCATTTCTGTCTGTTCCTGTCCCTGACTCTTGCCCGTTGCTCGCTTCTGTCCTCTGTCCCTGCCTGTTGCCCGTGGTTGGCTTCTGTTCCCTGTCCCTGCCTGTTGCCCGTGGTTGGCTTCTGTTCCCTGTCCCTGCCTGTTGCCCGTGGTTGGCTTCTGTCCCCTGTCCCTGCCTGTTGCCCGTGGTTGGCTTCTGTTCCCTGTCCCTGCCTGTTGCCCGTGGTTGGTTTCTGTCCCCTGTCCCTGCTTGTTGCCCGTCGCTGGCTTCTGTCCCCTGTCCTTGCTTGTTGTTCGTTTCTGCCTGCCTGTTTCCTGTCCCTGCCTGTTGCCAGTTTCTTCTTTTTGTCTTGTTCCTGTCTAGCCAGAGTCCGTGGTGACCCCACCCAATCAGTCTCCTTGGTCCTCAGTCAGACCAGTCATGTTGCTCCTGCTACCGCTCTGCCCAGAGGGTACTCCGCCCAGGGGGTTTCCACACCGCCCTGCCCAGAAGGATGCCACACCGCTCTGCCCAGAGGGTACTCCGCCAGGGGGTTTCCACACCGCCCTGCCCAGAAGGGATTCCACACCGCTCTGCCCAGAGGGTACTCCGCCCAGGGGGTTTCCACACCGCCCTGCCCAGAAGGATGCCACACCGCTCTGCCCAGAGGGTACTCCGCCAGGGGGTTTCCACACCGCCCTGCCCAGAAGGGATTCCACACCGCTCTGCCCAGAGGGTACTCCGCCCAGGGGGTTTCCACACCGCCCTGCCCAGAAGGATGCCACACCGCTCTGCCCAGAGGGTACTCCGCCAGGGGGTTTCCACACCGCCCTGCCCAGAAGGGATTCCACACCGCTCTGCCCAGAGGGTACTCCGCCCAGGGGGTTTCTACACCGCCCTGCCCAGAAGGATGCCACACCGCTCTGCCCAGAGGGTACTCCACCAGGGGGTTTCCACACCGCCCTGCCCAGAAGGGATTCCACACCGCTCCGCCCAGAGGGTACTCCGCCCAGGGGGTTTCCACACCGCCCTGCCCAGAAGGATGCCACACCGCTCTGCCCAGAGGGTACTCCGACCAGGAGGTTACCATGCCGCCCTGCTCGGAGAAGCTCTGGACAACGGGGGGGGGGGGGTTGTGTTTTGTTTTTTTTTGTTTTTTAGGGGCTTCAGGAGCCGCCCCTTAGGGGGGGGGTACTGTCATGACCTCCGTTCCAGTGACCTTTCCCCCAATTTTCCACACTCACCTGGTCCTGCACTGCGCAGCTGCAAGCCGTTCCTAATCGGTGACTATTTAAGCGGTGAGGCTTGTAGCTGCCAGTGCAGGACCATTCATCTATGTCACCTCCATAACCCGGTCGATGTCTTCCATCTCCCCAATCACCATAACCCGGACACTCATCATCACCACGGACTCTGGCCGTTTACCCCCAGGTTGTGTCTGTCTTGTCTTTATGTTGTACTTTTGTTATTAAATTATTTTGCCCTTCAGTACTGTGCAATAGAGTCCTCCTTCACCTCACCCCGATCCGTGACACCAACATTAGGTGTCCAAACTTTCACATCTCTCTTAACAGCCAACAGCTGAAGTAGTGAAACACAGGTTATTGCAGCAGGATTCTCAATAAGAACCAACCCATCTAGTTGCAGATTTAACAGCCCATACTTTTAAACAAGTGTCTATTGATAATAAATTGTTGACAGCTTTACATTGTGCTTAGCTGAGTTCTTGGTTGTCACTAAGTCATGGTGGTGAGAATGCAGAATCAAGTAAAATAGATGAACAGATGGAGGAAACTCAAATAAAGTAAAACATTCTTGTAACTGTGGAAGGTGACTCAACGTTGAAGGCAAAGAGTTATTACACACTTTTACGACCACCTTCCCTCACAATCTCTAATCTGATCAACTAAAGAAAAGATGTATCAAGGCTAATCAGACTTTTTTGTAGGTTATAGATACATATTCAATCTCTTCATTTATATCCATATCTAGTCATGAAAACTACTACTTGAAACAAAAATAAAAGTGCAGGAGTAAGAAACATGGGCAGATCAAAGTTACATCATGAACACAGACGTTTTTTTAAAGTAGTTTAATGTCATTCACAAATGTCCAAAACATATTAGTGATCTAATGGATTCCCTGGTCGATGAAGTTGATGAGGTGCAGATAGCGGTAATGAGTTCCCAGTTCTTTGAGGTGTGAGGAGTCAGGTAAGAAGACTGATAATGATGCATCCCCACCAGACTATAATCACACTTCTAATTGATGTTTGTGGTGCACTGATTATTACAGCAGAATCAAAACAAAACTCAGGATAAACAGCTTCACAAACTCACAAGTACAGAGGACTGCAATGTGTTCCAATAGTAAACATCAAACTACATATTGTTAAGTTAAATTTGATAAAATACATTTAGAAAAATTTTAAAGTATTATATTTTCCTTATATTGAACTGTACCATTATACAAATGATGTGGATTTATATTTTGTGTGATGAACATGTATTCCTTATTTTTTAGTTTCCATTATATATTTAGTAGAGTTGTACTCATGTTTGGTGATGGCCTTGACATTTACCTTTATACTGCATTTCCACGACATGGAACTGGCTTGACTCAACTCTGTTACCAGGTACTATTCTTTCAATAACAGGATACTACTGACTTTAGAGTACTTGGACATCATAGTGACATGGTTCATATCTTCCACCGCATCAAATGTCATTAATGGTTGATTTAGTACAGACATGGGTTTGCTTATTTACTTACACAAGGCCATAAAATGTAGCATAAATTCATCTGCAGTCTGTGATGTGGCTTCCAGTTGTATATAGAATATGCCTATAGATAAAGCAAAGCCAGTTGTGACAAGGAAGCTCTGTGGATATAACATCACCTGTGATGTTATAAGCTTAGACATCAAGGCAGTTAGTCTTATTATAGGTTTTTATTCAACAACAGTCCTGCCACGTCAAATAGTAGCAGACAACGAGGAGTTAGGCAAGCATCTTATTTTTGACTTTGTGCTGCTCTTGTGCAATTTTGTTGTGTGTATTATCAAGGCTGTTGTTTGTGATCAGTGTTGCCAGATAGGAAATGTGCAAGTATCATACCAAAACCTCAAAATTATCATATTTTGGGAGAAATTATCACACACAAACAAAATGCATACAATGTGGCCATTTTAGCAGTACTTTAATGTGAAAAGTATATTATGTCGAATTTTTAAACAGAAATTCACATTCTCCCTGTAGTAGCTACCGGATAAACTAAATGGACTGTACTTACTGTATATAGTGCATTTTATACCCCAGTTAGTGCCCAAAGCACTTAACAATTCCTCACATTCACCCATTCACTCATACACCAGTAGACGGCTGCTGCCAATACACTGGCGCTGCCTGACCCTACTGGGAGCAACTTCAGGTCCAGTGTCTCTTGCTCTATGACACCCCTATGGCACAAAAGAACACAAATTCACAAGGCTACTACCAGACTAGAAAGATTTTTTTTCTTTCGGTGAAGGGACACAAACATGTATTAATTACTCAATTAGAAAGACTCAAATTCAACCTTAAGGTTGCAGTCGTCATGCAACGCCACGACCATTTGTGCAGATGTTGTTGGTTTTAGGAACTTTTCTTTCTACATCTCCTTGACAGTTTCACTCTTCTCGCTTAGGTACTAAGATCAAAAGTTGTTTGTGTAGCTAGTGATGGTGATGGGGGTTGGCTAAGCTATGTATGAGTGCATGCAATGTTAGAACAGATGACATTACAGTTTAGTTGTCTCAGGCCGAGTGGGAGACGGAGCAGAGAATTGGGAATTCATTGCTTTTTATGGAGAGGGGGTGGGCTTTCAAATGGCTTTGTCCTGGGCCAGCCAAAGCTAGCAGCAATCCTGTGTCTGTGCTGTTAGTCTTTTATCCCACCCAAATGCATCAAAATGATTCTTGGTGTCAGAGTGAGAGTTTGGGCAACGAACTGAAATGATCAGACATTTTGGATTTTTTTCCATTATTGATCATACAGAGGGCAAATCTATCGTACAAATACGATTATTATCATATATCTGGCAACACTGTCTGTGATGTTCTGATCATGTTTTTGTCCCGTTGTCATTCTAGTTGTTGTTACTACCGTGGTTGTTATTGTTTGTAATGTTGATACTGTCTTGTGAGGGTGTTTGGCACCTTTTTCTCTCCATCGAGTGTTGGGTTTTAATTCAATTCAATTCAATTTTATTTATGGAGTCCCAAATCACAACAATGTTGTCTCACAGGGCTTTACAGGGTTGATTGTAGAGAACAATCAATCACAAAAATAGATGAAGTCCTAAGCATCCCCTGTTCTTCGACCCTCCTTCTCGGCAAGAAAAAACTCCAAAACCCAGTGGGAAAGAAGAAATCTTGGGGAAATTCTGGAGATGAAGGACAGACCCACTCCCATGGATGAACATCCATTTGTAGATGAAAGGAGGAGGGGGGGTGTCCATCCATTAGATGAGTGAGGATGGGGGAGAAGGTCTGGGGTCACAGGACACAGGGGAGTCACTGCAGACCCTGTCACCTTTGGGTCCTAGTCCATTAACAGCCCCAGTGCTGTTTTGGGTCCAGTTTGTCTGGTCTCAGGCCAGCCAGACAAGCCACGACACCATGGTCACGGTGCCACCCACAGACCAGTCCATCTGATCAACCTGGGTCAGACCGACCGCAGACCCGGAGGCACGCACAGCAACTGGGGCTCGGACCCCAACGCACTAGACGCACTCCGGGGCTACGATAGAGAATAATGGCAGATCTGCGAGTCCGAGCAGAGGTGACTGTTACCAGTAGGTGGGGTTAGCTGAGCTGATGGGGTGGGATGGGATGGGGTAGAGTATTCAAATGAATCTATGCATGTGATGTATGAAGCATAGAAAATCCAAAACGGAGTACTTTTATCCCCCTCCAACAACAAGTGGATCAGGAGAAAAAAAGTGTTTTTTACCATAATTTAAGGGTCTCCTCACACACAGACACACATTTTACAACACATTTGTGTTGTAAAAACATTTAAAAAGTGGATTTTGCATGATATATACCCTTTAAAATGAACATCTAACACAATTTTATAGTTAACAATGTTTATGATTCCATTTAAAGGGAAACTAGGCAAGAATTTATGATTTTGGTTCTTCGTCACTGATGTTCCAGCATTTTTTTTCAGCTAAGCTCCCCCTTCAGATTACTACATGTACCCTACATGTTTACTGTTGTAAAACTCACCATTCACTCTTCTACTTCAATCATGTGCTTTAATTTCAAGGAAGCTGGTGACAGGGATGGAAAATAGTGATAAAATAAGTTACTGGAGCAGAGCTGAATTGGAAAATTGAGTCAGACATTGATGGTGATATCTCAGGTATTCATTGAGTTACAGCATGATATGTCTCTGTGGACACACACACACAGACAGACAAAAAGACACACATGCACACACACAATATGATTACAATAATCTCCCCCAACCAATGTTGGCCAAGATTAATAAACTCTGTAACAAAGTTGCATCATTACGAGCATAAATCCACTGAAACTCAGAGATTATGGAGAATGACTGGGAAACTGCTTAATTAAGGTAAAAATATTAGGAAATTCTGCTTTAATTGATTAATTTAATTTAAATTTCACCTTGAAGAAGAGAATGGATCTTTGAAATGTATTATTCTTGTTGACCTTGTTCTCTTCAATAACTGTAGTTTCCTGCACTTTACTGTTTATTTCCTTAAACGTCACAAAGAATCATTTAAACTATTATGAACTAAGAGACCAGTACAATAAATAGAGTTTTTCAGTATTTCAGCTTTAGTTTTCAGATCTTTGGTTTCAGTGATATTAGTTGTAGACAAACAACACCATCCACTGGGACAGACTGTCCAGCTGGTCTCTCCAGGGGTTTAATTATTCAACCACTGTTTTTTTCTGGCCAGAGAATCAAGCCCTTATAAAACATTACGACACAGAATGTGCAGTAGCTAATATAGAACATATTAGCCACAAACTGTTGTAGCAGCCCCTCTCTCCTCCTGACCATGGGGGTAAGTATGAAGATAAAAGACAGTTACATGTTAAATTCCTCTGCTTAATAATGATATTAGTGCTTTTAGGTAGTTTAATCTAATTCATGTATAATTTTGTCATTTTTCCCAGGGTCACTGGTATTCCAATGAGTGGGTTTTATATTTGATCCATGTTTGAAAAGATCTTATGTTGCTTTAGTGATATGTTTGACACAGAGGTTAAAGCCTTTTCCTTTTTCCTGGAGGTTTTTAAGATGAAATTTTCATTCTTCGTAGAACCTCAAAACTTGTGGTCAGTTTGCATTGTGATAGAAAACTGTATGTCCTCACAGACTAATGTTATGTCTGAAAATGTCGACTTTCTTTCATGTTTACTTGGTGTTCAAATTTCTTTGAAACACACCTGGCTCTACTTTGTTTTAGGAACATCAGACTGTGTTGAGTTGATTGAAAGTTCAACTTTTAGTGCAGAATCTTAGGAGTGATGATGGTAAGACCATATACCCTTTGGTTCAGACTGGTATCCTTCCTCCTTCAGTCCTGTCAACCAGCTTTTGACACAGACTTAATTACTTAATCATGTGCTTTTTTTCTGTTTTGTGGTAAAATTTTATTTTTTTGTCATAACACCAACCATTCTCAAACAACAAGCTCTTATTCAAGTATTTTGTGTTGATTCCTAGGTCCAGTTCTGTATTTCAGTTTTGTTCAAATATTTTCATGTTGTTTCTGAAACTGTGGTGTTGATTGTTTAGGTGTTCATTTAGGAGGGGAACATCTTATTGTTCCTGTGTTCAACATGTGGCTAAAACATACCCAGAACTACAGACTATACATGGTTTGAATCGAACTGTAACCATTAAATGGGTACCTGATCACCTAATGGCTTTAATATCCAAGGGATTTCTCTCAACATGTGCTCTACTGCATTCTTAAATTAATGTGTCTTGTATCCTTCAGATGGAACCAGTGTTCTGCTATGAGTCTGTCAATGGTTCATGTCCACAACACACCTACCCACTGGCCATACGGATCACCCTCTACATGATCCTGGGGATAATTGTAACCTTAACAGTGTTTGGAAACTTCTTGGTCATCACTTCAGTTGCATATTTTATGCAGCTTCATACTCCTACTAATTATCTGGTCTGCTCTTTAGCTGTAACAGACCTTCTTTTAGGGCTGATTGTCATGCCCCCCAGTGTGAATTTATTTGTAGAAACCTGCTGGTATTTTGGTGATGTCTTCTGTAAACTCTACATGAGTATCAGTGTCACATTATGCACTTCTTCAATTATAAATCTGTTATGTATATCAGTTGACAGACATTATGCAGTTTGTCAGCCTTTAATATACAGCAGAAAAATTACTGTTAACGTTGTGCTGATTATGATTTTAATTAGTTGGAGTGTTTCAATTATGACTGGCTTTGGTATGATTTATCTGGAACTAAATATTTTGGGAATTGAAGAGTTCTACTATACCCATGTTTCCTGTGTAGGAGGATGTATTTTACTTCAGAGTGGTACGTCAAGTACAGTCTCATCAATGCTTTCTTTTTACATTCCAGGGATAGTAATGATCAGTATCTACCTGAGGATTTTTGTCGTAGCTAAGGGACAATCTCGTCGAATACATGTCACTGCAAAGATGTCCAGTACAGGTCAGAACAAAGCCACTAAGACACTTGCAGTCATAATGGGCACCTTTCTGTCTTTTTGGATGGTCTTTTTTGTGATTAACACAATAGATCCCTTCATTGGTTACTTAATTCCACCCGTGGTGTATGATACACTCCTATGGATTGGCTATCTGAATTCAACTGTCAATCCTCTAATATATGCCTTCTTTTATAGTTGGTTCAAAAAGGCGTTCAGATTATTAATTTCGGTCAATATATTTAAGTCTGACATCTCTGAGACAACACTTTTCACTGAATAAATTATTGCAAAGGAGACAGAAGGAAAACAAGTCCTGAGTCATGAAGCAACTTCAAAAAAAGCATGCCAAGTGGAGACAACAACAAGGATTAACCTAGGTTTACATTCAGAAATTATGATGGTTGACTTAAATTCTGCCTTTCATGGGTAACAGATGTTAACCATGTATTTAACCACTGTCACTGAATACACCTGTAATGAATCGAAGGTAGGTTTTCTACAGCTTGAAAGAGTTTACAGATGTAGGTACACTTCTTATTTTTTCTCAGAATCTGTGAAATTTTAATGTGCTCGAAATTAATTATTATCATCCAGTGATGTTGAAAAACTGACGAGAACTGTATCTTAAGGAATAAACTTCGAAGAAAGTGTTTTGTGGTTGACCAAACAAAAGCTTTTGGACAGGGAGACAGGTCAAAGTTCGGTATTTCTGTTCACCCAAACCATAACTGTGACATTCAAACAGCTGAAAATATGTTTTTCTGCAATATTGTGCATATGTTGTTTGTAGTTTTTCAAGAGTCTGGTACGTCTTACTGTAGTTACACTTGGTTTCTTACAAGTTTCTCATAAGTCTATATGAGATGTCCAATCCAATAAAAGGACAGTTCTACAGCTACATATTTGTCACAAACACACCCATGTTATTCACTGGTATAAATATCCACAAACAGAAAGAAGGGAAACAGAAACCTTGGGAAGAGTCAACAAGGGTCAACCCAGGTTTACATCCAGATCTCACCCAAAAAAATGATTTCTACTTTTTTATTATGAATTATAGGTGATAAACATGTATTTAACCACTGTTCATGTCTGAATACACTTGTAATTAACCAATAACTGCATCAGAAGGTAGGTTTTCTACAGCCTGAAACAGTCTACAGATGTTGGTATAGTTTCTATTTTTTCTCAGACCCAGTAAATTTGAGTGTGCTGTAAAGTATTTATTACATTTTTTTCCAGTGAAATAGAAATAAACGATGAAAGTGGTTGTGGTTGATCAAACAAAAGTCTTTGAACAAGATGGAGACAGGTCAAATTTCACTCTTTCTTACCCTAATAAAGTTGCTTTTACATTTCTCTTCAACCAAACCTGAACTATGACTTTGAAACAGCCTAAAGCATGGTTTGTTAATTTGTGCATATGCTGGAAGAGTCAGGTAATTAATGTAATAACTGAGATAGTTTCACATTGTAGTTACAATTGGTTTTGTTATTATAGGGGAGACTGAGTACAGTTGAAAATACTTTTTCCACCTACCACACACAAACTAGACTATTAAAAAATCCCCCCCTAAATTATTTTGTCTTAGATATAACCTATCTTTAAAGCTGTCATTCCATAGTTATTTAATTAATATTACTGTGTTATCCATTGTTGTTGAATACACTGTGTGTTGGTTCTATTAAAAAAAACAAAAAGCGTCTGGATTGTTTTGTTTCCAGTTGTTTTTTCACAGTAGAAAAATTACTTCAGGTCGAACAACAGTTTACTTCTACTTCCTCATACATGTCCATGAAGCGGTGATGAGACATCTGTGATTGGCTCAGAATGCGTGAAGGAACACTCCACCCTCCCCCTGGCTCTGTGTGTGTTTACCTTTATCCAAATAGCATCCAGCTAGGTTTTGTGCTGTTGCTCGTTGTGCACAAGGCTTTATTTCCACAGAGAGCACATGAACCAGTTTGATCCGCCATTTTTTTACAGTTTGCCCAGCAGCTACTGTAACTCCGTCTTCTCTTGTAGATGCTAATGCTAAAGCCCGTCGGTCATCAGATGGCCTGGCTTTTTCTGGGTCCCTCGTTCCTCTAATTTTTTGTGGATGTGGTATGAAGCCAGTTGAGGTGACAAACCGCTTTCAAAGTCAGCATGTGTTTGTAAGCCTGGGTGACCCATCAGATTCTAAAATGAGCGTGGAAAAGTGGTTTTCAGTGGAATGACACCTTAAAGGTATGTGCTAATATATAACCAAGAAATTATATGTCTAAGGTGTCCGTTTTTTATGCAATTAAACAAAAAAGTGCACTTCTGTCTTAACCGTACCCTCACTCAAAACTGCAGGAGTACAGTTGAGACAGTCGCAAGAACAGTTGAGACACCACTAAAACCAATGGAAATCTAATAGGTGCATCTTTGCAGATGTAATGATTTTATTTTATACTTCATTTAAATCATTCAAGTAATTTTGTTTGTGTTTTTCTAACGTAGTTAGTATAAAATGTCAGAGTACAACCCAAAAATCTATTTTTTATTCCATATTTGTGACCCACCACCACGAAACCAGGCATAAGTGTCTGGAAATCAAAAATGAGTTATCTGTGTAGCTTGGTAGAGTGGAAACTAAGGTTTAAGATGGTGGAAAAATTATGTTTCTATCACAAGTAGAACCAAAGTTATGGTAATTTTAATATCCACATTTGGACATATTATGCAATTTGCATTTTTGAGAAATTTTCCATCAAAGTTTTGGACTGTTTTGGGGTAGGAAGTACTTAGCAACGCATAATAATTTGTATCCGATTGACACAAATTTTTCACAGATGTTAAAAGACACTTTCATATATAGGAAA
Organism: Siphamia tubifer; assembly: GCA_020466265.1. NCBI lineage: Eukaryota > Metazoa > Chordata > Actinopteri > Kurtiformes > Apogonidae > Siphamia > Siphamia tubifer. Next base: position 24,719,994 of record CM035794.1, on the reverse strand, counting down.
GAAGTGCGACGTATTACAATCATTTGGCTTACGCCATTGGACAGAGCATTCAATATAGGCTTTTACCTCCTACCGAACACTTGGGTGTTTACCCACGGAACGGAGATCGGTTTGTTTGGCAAAAAGAGGTGGAATTCGGCTTTGTCTTTGCTCAGCAATCCCTGAACTTTTGTCTCCGCTTAAATAATTGACTCAATAAACACCTTTATTGATTGAATTTCAATGTAATGACCACGGGAACTGAAAATAGAGGTGTTAAGGTACCGTTTTTTGATAAAATGTAAACACACATAAAAAATCGCCTTCCAGCCTAAATTTGGCTGTAGCTCTGAACGGGTCACCATGACTTCTGCCTGATTTCGTGCTGAGCAGTCACATTTGAACAATATTTAACACTATGAAATTAATAATAGCATTGCATTTACAACGCATCAAAAACAATATTAAGTGCAACAAATAACAAAAAAAACCATTCCAAAAATAAATACATTAATTTTAATATGTGACCCCGCCCATGAAAAAAAGGCTAAAGTCGGCAGGTCTAATAATGAAATAAAGAGCCCCAAAGTATTCATACCGGTAAATATGTCAATATGGTGCCATATGACATTATTGCAGTAAATGATACATTAGATACTCAGGTTTTAGGATTTAGTGTGTAAAATTAAATTTATAACATGATAGTGTAATTTGTGATTTTATAAACTTTAAGGCATTTGTTTTTGCACTGTAGGCGACCTGTCAATCCAATGTACACATACAGCTCTACTGTCAATGAACATTAGCTTATATGCTAATCAGCTGTTTTAGCAAAACACCGGTGGCAATGTTCGTGTATGACAACTTCACACGGTTTCATAACTAAAGCTTTAATTTCATAGCTAAAGTTGCTGAACTTACCATCAGATTGCAGTTTAAGTCACTTTGGGGAAATAGTTAGTAGTCAGCTGGGTGAGTAGTCGCCTCTTCCTCTCTGTAAGGCCGGTGTATCCCAAAAATAACTCTGGAAATGGGTTACCCTCGGTTGGTATTTTGTCCACAAAGTGATGGGAACACAAAAAGACATTGCGTGGTGGATTCTTTAGATTTAATGCCTTCATCCAGGCGCGTGATTCAGAGTCCGTTGCGAAAAAATTACATCAAAGGAGGGCATGTACATTGCCTCTTTGTGGCAGGTTTGTGGTCAAAACACTCTAACCACTCGTTTAGCTGTTTTCTTGAGCTTCTACATCCAACGATAGCATACGTAGTTCCCCAACCACTTTTCCACTTGCCGTTGTCCATAATTTTTCTGATTAAATCACTCGGTGTCAACATGTAAAGTTAACCAGAGGCTGCCAAAAAGGAAGTGAACAGCATAATCAGGAAGTAAAGCGGAAATGGGTTGTGAACTTTTATATACACTACATGAATCAGAAATCCTGATGAAGCTTAGGGCAAGGATTTTTATAATAGAAAACCTCCATGTTTTTAATTTTTGTCTCCAATACTCTTCTGTTTGACTCTTTGAGATTTTGACCTAGTGAAGGAAATTAACTACTCTGATAAAAGCTTTAAATGCTTCCCATCTAGGGTTAGGGTTAGAGAATCAATCTTTGTAATGTATCAATGTTTTGACCTTGCTTCTCATCAATAGCTGCAATTTCCAAACTCTATCCCTTAAGAATTCCATTGTTTTTTGTTTCCTTACATTTCTCAAAGAATCATCGCAAGAACAGTTGAGACACCACTAAAACCAATGGAAATCTAATAGGTGCATCTTTGCAGATGTAATGATTTTATTTTATACTTCATTTAAATCATTCAAGTAATTTTGTTTGTGTTTTTCTAACGTAGTTAGTATAAAATGTCAGAGTACAACCCAAAAATCTATTTTTTATTCCATATTTGTGACCCACCACCACGAAACCAGGCATAAGTGTCTGGAAATCAAAAATGAGTTATCTGTGTAGCTTGGTAGAGTGGAAACTAAGGTTTAAGATGGTGGAAAAATTATGTTTCTATCACAAGTAGAACCAAAGTTATGGTAATTTTAATATCCACATTTGGACATATTATGCAATTTGCATTTTTGAGAAATTTTCCATCAAAGTTTTGGACTGTTTTGGGGTAGGAAGTACTTAGCAACGCATAATAATTTGTATCCGATTGACACAAATTTTTCACAGATGTTAAAAGACACTTTCATATATAGGAAAGAAGTGCGACGTATTACAATCATTTGGCTTACGCCATTGGACAGAGCATTCAATATAGGCTTTTACCTCCTACCGAACACTTGGGTGTTTACCCACGGAACGGAGATCGGTTTGTTTGGCAAAAAGAGGTGGAATTCGGCTTTGTCTTTGCTCAGCAATCCCTGAACTTTTGTCTCCGCTTAAATAATTGACTCAATAAACACCTTTATTGATTGAATTTCAATGTAATGACCACGGGAACTGAAAATAGAGGTGTTAAGGTACCGTTTTTTGATAAAATGTAAACACACATAAAAAATCGCCTTCCAGCCTAAATTTGGCTGTAGCTCTGAACGGGTCACCATGACTTCTGCCTGATTTCGTGCTGAGCAGTCACATTTGAACAATATTTAACACTATGAAATTAATAATAGCATTGCATTTACAACGCATCAAAAACAATATTAAGTGCAACAAATAACAAAAAAAACCATTCCAAAAATAAATACATTAATTTTAATATGTGACCCCGCCCATGAAAAAAAGGCTAAAGTCGGCAGGTCTAATAATGAAATAAAGAGCCCCAAAGTATTCATACCGGTAAATATGTCAATATGGTGCCATATGACATTATTGCAGTAAATGATACATTAGATACTCAGGTTTTAGGATTTAGTGTGTAAAATTAAATTTATAACATGATAGTGTAATTTGTGATTTTATAAACTTTAAGGCATTTGTTTTTGCACTGTAGGCGACCTGTCAATCCAATGTACACATACAGCTCTACTGTCAATGAACATTAGCTTATATGCTAATCAGCTGTTTTAGCAAAACACCGGTGGCAATGTTCGTGTATGACAACTTCACACGGTTTCATAACTAAAGCTTTAATTTCATAGCTAAAGTTGCTGAACTTACCATCAGATTGCAGTTTAAGTCACTTTGGGGAAATAGTTAGTAGTCAGCTGGGTGAGTAGTCGCCTCTTCCTCTCTGTAAGGCCGGTGTATCCCAAAAATAACTCTGGAAATGGGTTACCCTCGGTTGGTATTTTGTCCACAAAGTGATGGGAACACAAAAAGACATTGCGTGGTGGATTCTTTAGATTTAATGCCTTCATCCAGGCGCGTGATTCAGAGTCCGTTGCGAAAAAATTACATCAAAGGAGGGCATGTACATTGCCTCTTTGTGGCAGGTTTGTGGTCAAAACACTCTAACCACTCGTTTAGCTGTTTTCTTGAGCTTCTACATCCAACGATAGCATACGTAGTTCCCCAACCACTTTTCCACTTGCCGTTGTCCATAATTTTTCTGATTAAATCACTCGGTGTCAACATGTAAAGTTAACCAGAGGCTGCCAAAAAGGAAGTGAACAGCATAATCAGGAAGTAAAGCGGAAATGGGTTGTGAACTTTTATATACACTACATGAATCAGAAATCCTGATGAAGCTTAGGGCAAGGATTTTTATAATAGAAAACCTCCATGTTTTTAATTTTTGTCTCCAATACTCTTCTGTTTGACTCTTTGAGATTTTGACCTAGTGAAGGAAATTAACTACTCTGATAAAAGCTTTAAATGCTTCCCATCTAGGGTTAGGGTTAGAGAATCAATCTTTGTAATGTATCAATGTTTTGACCTTGCTTCTCATCAATAGCTGCAATTTCCAAACTCTATCCCTTAAGAATTCCATTGTTTTTTGTTTCCTTACATTTCTCAAAGAATCATTTAAACTATTATGAACTAAGAGACCAGTACAATAAATATAGTTTTTCAGTATTTCAGCTTTAGTTTTCAGATCTTTGGTTTCAGTGATATTAGTTGTAGACAAACAACACCATCCACTGGGACAGACTGTCCAGCTGGTCTCTCCAGGGGTTTAATTATTCAACCCCTGTTTTTTTCTGGCCAGAGAATCAAGCCCTTATAAAACATTACGACACAGAATGTGCAGTAGCTAATATAGAACATATTAGCCACAAACTGTTGTAGCAGCCCCTCTCTCCTCCTGACCATGGGGGTAAGTATGAAGATAAAAGACAGTTACATGTTAAATTCCTCTGCTTAATAATGATATTAGTGCTTTTAGGTAGTTTAATCTAATTCATGTATATTTTTGTCATTTTTCCCAGGGTCACTGGTATTCCAATGAGTGGGTTTTATATTTGATCCATGTTTGAAAAGATCTTATGTTGCTTTAGTGATATGTTTGACACAGAGGTTAAAGCCTTTTCCTTTTTCCTGGAGGTTTTTAAGATGAAATTTTCATTCTTCGTAGAACCTCAAAACTTGTGGTCAGTTTGCATTGTGATAGAAAACTGTATGTCCTCACAGACTAATGTTATGTCTGAAAATGTCGACTTTCTTTCATGTTTACTTGGTGTTCAAATTTCTTTGAAACACACCTGGCTCTACTTTGTTTTAGGAACATCAGACTGTGTTGAGTTGATTGAAAGTTCAACTTTTAGTGCAGAATCTTAGGAGTGATGATGGTAAGACCATATACCCTTTGGTTCAGACTGGTATCCTTCCTCCTTCAGTCCTGTCAACCAGCTTTTGACACAGACGCTAAATTACAGACATTCTGGTGTTTGTTTCTCTTAAGTGGTAAATTTGTATTTTTTATCGTGATAATGCCAATGCAATTCTTAAACAACAAGCTCTTATTCAAGTAATTTGTGTTGATTCCTGCTTCCAGTTCTGCATTTCAATTTTGTTCAAACATGTTCATGTTGTTTCTGAAACTGTGGTGTTGATTGTTTAGGTGTTCATTTGAGAAAGAACATCTTCTTGTTTCTGTGTTCAACATGTGGCTAAAACACAACCAGTACTACAGACTAATCATGACTTGAATGTAACTGTAACCATTAAATGGGTACCTGTGACTTCATATCCAAGTGAATTATTATTATTTCTCCCAACATGTGCTCTACTGCATTCTTAAATTAATGTGTCTTGTATCCTTCAGATGGAACCAGTGTTCTGCTATGAGTCTGTCAATGATTCATGTTTAAGAGCTGTCGAGCCACTGGCCATACGGATCACCCTCTACATGATTCTGGGGATAATTGTAACCTTAACAGTGTTTGGAAACTTCCTTGTCATTGTTTCAATTGCATATTTTATGCAGCTTCATACTCCTACTAATTATCTGATCTGCTCTTTAGCTGTAACAGACCTTCTAATAGGGCTGATTGTCATGCCCCCCAGTGTGAATTTATTTGTAGAAACCTGCTGGTATTTTGGTGATGTCTTCTGTAAAATCTGCCTGAGTTTCAGTGTCACATTATGCACTGCTTCAATTCTAAATCTGTTATGTATATCAGTTGACAGATATTATGCTGTTTGTCATCCTTTAATATACAGCAGAAAAATTACTGTTAATGTTGTGGTGATCATGATTTTAATCAGTTGGAGTGTTTCAATTATGACTGGCTTTGGTATGGTTTATCTGGAACTAAATATTTTGGGAATTGAGGAGTTCTACTATACCCATGTTTCCTGTGTAGGAGGATGTATTTTACTTCAGAGTGGTATGTTCAGTACAGTCTCATCAATACTATCCTTTTATATTCCAGGGATAGTATTGATCAGTATCTACATGAGGATTTTTGTCGTAGCTAAGGGACAATCCCAACGAATACATGTCACAGCAAAGATGTCCAGTACAGGTCAGAACAAAGCCACTAAGACACTTGCAATCATAATGGGCACATTTCTGTCTTTTTGGACGTTCTTTTTTGTGATTAACACCACAGATCCCTTCATTGGTTACTCAATTCCACCTGTGGTGTATGCTACAGTCCTGTGGATTGGCTATCTGAATTCAACTGTCAATCCTCTAATTTATGCCTTCTTCTATAGTTGGTTCAAAAAGGCATTCAGATTATTAATTTCGGTCAATATATTTAAGTCTGACATTTCAAAGACAACACTTTTCTCTGAATAAATTACAGACAGAAGGGAAACAGAAACCTTGGGAAGAGTCAACAACAAGGGTCAACCCAGGTTTACATCCAGATCTCACCAAAAAAATTATTTCTACTTTTTATCATGAATTTTAGGTGATAAACATGTATTTAACCAACACTTGTAATTGACCAATAACTGCATCAGAAGGTAGGTTTTCTACAGCCTGAAACAGTCTACAGATGTTGGTATGGTTTCTATTTTCTCAGACCCTGTAAATTTGATTGTGCTGGAAATTACTTATTAAGGTTTTTTCAAGTGAAAAACAAAACAAAACTTTTTTCTTCAAATAGAAATAAACACTGATGAAAGTGGTTGAGGTTGATCAAACAAAAGTCTTTGAAGTAAAATTTCACTCTTTCTTACCCTAATAAAGTTGTTTTTACATTTCTCTTCAACCAAACCTGAACTATGACTTTGAAACAGCCTAAAGCATGGTTCGTTAATTTGTGCATATGCTGGAAGAGTCAGGTAATTAATGTAATAACTGAGATAGTTTCACATTGTAGTTACAATTGGTTTTGTTATTATAGGGGAGACTGAGTACAGTTGAAAATACTTTTTCCACCTACCACACACAAACTAGACTATTAAAAAATCCCCCCCTAAATTATTTTGTCTTAGATATAACCTATCTTTAAAGCTGTCATTCCATAGTTATTTAATTAATATTACTGTGTTATCCATTGTTGTTGAATACACTGTGTGTTGGTTCTATTAAAAAAAAAACAACAACAAATGTCTGGATTGTTTTGTTTCCAGTTGTTTTTTCACAGTAGAAAAATTACTTCAGGTCGAACAACAGTTTACTTCTACTTCCTCATACATGTCCATGAAGCGGTGATGAGGCATCTGTGATTGGCTCAGAATGCGTGAAGGAACACTCCACCCTCCCCCTGGCTCTGTGTGTGTTTACCTTTATCCAAATAGCATCCAGCTAGGTTTTGTGCTGTTGCTCGTTGTGCACAAGGCTTTATTTCCACAGAGAGCACATGAACCAGTTTGATCCGCCATTTTTTTTACAGTTTGCCCAGCAGCTACTGTAGCTCCGTCTTCTCTTGTAGATGCTAATGCTAAAGCCCGTCTGTCATCAGATGGTCTGGCTTTTTCTGGGTCCCTCGTTTCTCTAATTTTTTGTGAATGTGGTATGAAGCCAGTTGAGGTGACAAACCGCTTTCAAAGTCAGCATGTGTTTGTAAGCCTGGGTGACCCATCAGATTCTAAAATGAGCGTGGAAAAGTGGTTTTCAGTGGAATGACACCTTAAAGGTATATGCTAATATATAACCAAGAAATTATATGTCTAAGGTGTCCGATTTTTATGCAATTAAACAAAAAAAGTGCACTTCTGTCTTAACCGTACCCTCACTCAAAACTGCAGGAGTACAGTTGAGACAGTCGCAAGAACAGTTGAGACACCACTAAAACCAATGGAAATCTAATAGGTACATCTTTGCAGATGTAATGATTTTATTTTACTTCATTTAAATCATTCAAGTAATTTTGTTTATGTGTTTTTCTAATGTAGTTAGTATAAAATGTCAGAGTACAACCTAAAAATCTATTTTTTATTCCATATTTGAACAATATTTAAGAGTATGAAATTAATAATAGCATCGCATTTACAACACATCAAAAACAATATTAAGTGCGACAAATAACAAAAAAAAAACATTCCAAAAATAAATACATTAATTTTAATATGTGACCCCGCCCATGAAAAAAAGGCTAAAGTCGGCAGGTCTAATAATGAAATAAAGAGCCCCAAATTAGTCATACTGGTAAATATGTCAATATGGTGCCATATGACATTATTGCAGTAAATGAAGATGGCAAAGTGTCCATGTTATGGAGGTGACAGTACTGAATGGTCCCGCACGAGCAACTGCAAGTTGTTGCTTAAATACTGCAGATCAGCAACAACTTGCAGCTGCACGGTGCAGGACCAGGTGAATATGGAGAGCACTGGGGGAAAAGTCACAGGAGCAGAGGTCGTGACAGTTCGGACACTAATTTTGTTGGAATTTCCATTTTATTGGGGGGCGGGTCCCGGAATAATTTTGAGTCAGTATATACCAAATTATCTGTAGCATGAACTTTAGTCTGATTTGTAGAAAGTAGGAACGAGTAAATTCATAAACATGAATTATATGTTTTGGAAATACATGAGTGCATTAAGGAATCAGGGTTTCTATCTCTCCAGATATCACTCAAATTTAAATCTTTAATAAACTGATGAATTGTTGCCTTACTATAACACAATAGAATGATCTATATTTATTGTGGTGACCATTTAGTGATGACAAAGTAAGGAATACATTTCGGAAAAAAACAGGCTCATCATTGTTGGGTGCATAGTGTTTTAACAATGTTTATGATTCACATTTCAGTATGAGATTTTACCATGACATTATAAAGAGAATCAATCTTTGTAATGTATCAATGTTTTGACCTTGCTTCTCATCAATAGCTGCAATTTCCAAACTCTAGAATTCCATTGTTTTTTGTTTCCTTACATTTCTCAAAGAATCATTTAAACTATTATGAACTAAGAGACCAGTACAATAAATATAGTTTTTCAGTATTTCAACTTTAGTTTTCAGATCTTTGGTTTTAGTGATATTAGTTGTAGACAAACAACATCATCCACTGGGACAGACTGTCCAGCTGGTCTCTCCAGGGGTTTAATTATTCAACCCCTGTTTTTTCTGGCCAGAGAATCAAGCCCTTATAAAACATTACGACACAGAATGTGCAGTAGCTAATATAGAACATATTAGCCACAAACTGTTGTAGCAGCCCCTCTCTCCTCCTGACCATGGGGGTAAGTATGAAGATAAAAGACAGTTACATGTTAAATTCCTCTGCTTAATAATGATATTAGTGCTTTTAGGTAGTTTAATCTAATTCATGTATATTTTTGTCATTTTTCCCAGGGTCACTGGTATTCCAATGAGTGGGTTTTATATTTGATCCATGTTTGAAAAGATCTTATGTTGCTTTAGTGATATGTTTGACACAGAGGTTAAAGCCTTTTCCTTTTTCCTGGAGGTTTTTAAGCTGAAATTTTCATTCTTCGTAGAACCTCAAAACTTGTGGTCAGTTTGCATTGTGATAGAAAACTGTATGTCCTCACAGACTAATGTTATGTCTGAAAATGTCGACTTTCTTTCATGTTTACTTGGTGTTCAAATTTCTTTGAAACACACCTGGCTCTACTTTGTTTTAGGAACATCAGACTGTGTTGAGTTGATTGAAAGTTCAACTTTTAGTGCAGAATCTTAGGAGTGATGATGGTAAGACCATATACCCTTTGGTTCAGACTGGTATCCTTCCTCCTTCAGTCCTGTCAACCAGCTTTTGACACAGATGCTAAATTACAGACATTCTGGTGTTTGTTTCTCTGAAGTGGTAAATTTGTATTTTTTATCGTGATTATGCCAATGCAATTCTTAAACAACAAGCTCTTATTCAAGTAATTTGTGTTGATTCCTGCTTCCAGTTCTGCATTTCAATTTTGTTCAAACATGTTCATATTGTTTCTGAAACTGTGGTGTTGATTGTTTAGGTGTTCATTTGAGAGGGAACATCTTCTTGTTTCTGTGTTCAACATGTGGCTAAAACACAACCAGTACTACAGACTAATCATGACTTGAATGTAACTGTAACCATCAAATGGGTACCTGTCGCCTAATGACTTCATATCCAAGTGAATTATTATTATTTCTCTCAACATGTGCTCTACTGCATTCTTAAATTAATGTGTCTTGTATCCTTCAGATGGAACCAGTGTTCTGCTATGAGTCTGTCAATGGTTCATGTTTAAGAGCTGTCTACCCACTGGCCATACGGATCACCCTCTACATGATTCTGGGGATAATTGTAACCTTAACAGTGTTTGGAAATTTCCTGGTCATTGCTTCAATTGCATATTTTATGCAGCTTCATACTCCTACTAATTATCTAATCTGCTCTTTAGCTGTAACAGACCTTCTAATAGGGCTGATTGTAATGCCCCCCAGTGTGAATTTATTTGTAGAAACCTGCTGGTATTTTGGTGATGTCTTCTGTAAAATCTGCATGAGTTTCAGTGTCACATTATGCACTGCTTCAATTCTAAATCTGTTATGTATATCAGTTGACAGATATTATGCTGTTTGTCATCCTTTAATATACAGCAGAAAAATTACTGCTAACGTTGTACTGATCATGATTTTAATCAGTTGGAGTGTTTCAATTATGACTGGCTTTGGTATGATTTATCTGGAGCTAAATATTTTGGGAATTGAGGAGTTCTACTATACCCATGTTTCCTGTGTTGGAGGATGTATTTTACTTCAGACTCGTATGTCAAGTACAGTCTCATCAATGCTTTCCTTTTATATTCCAGGGATAGTAATGATCAGTATCTACCTGAGGATTTTTGTCGTAGCTAAGGGACAATCCCAACGAATACATGTCACAGCAAAGATGTCCAGTACAGGTCAGAACAAAGCCACTAAGACACTTGCAATTATAATGGGCACCTTTCTGTCTTTTTGGATGGTCTTTTTTCTGATTAACACCATAGATCCCTTCATCGGTTACTCAGTTCCACCTGTGGTGTATGCTACACTCCTGTGGATTGGCTATCTGAATTCAACTGTCAATCCCCTAATTTATGCCTTCTTCTATAGTTGGTTCAAAAAGGCATTTAGATTATTAATTTCAGTCAATATTTTTAAGTCTGACATTTCAAAGATGACACTTTTCTCTGAATAAATTATTGCAAAGGAGACAGAAGGGAAACAGAAACCTTGAGGAGTCAACAACAAGGGTTAATCCAGGTTTACATCCAGACCTAACCAAAAAAATTACAATGACGGTTGATTGGCAGTTAACCCCCATTCGAATGAAGAGAGGTCCACCAAGGAGTTTGTTTTTGCCAGAGTTCTGTCTGTCTGTTAGTCAGCAAGATAACTCAAAAAGTTATGGATGGATCTTGATGAAACTCAGGATAGTTTGGGAATGGGGAGATCTGTAAATTATTACATTTTGGTGGTGATGTGGGTGGGGGAGGGGGGCTCAAGATAACTCAAAATCATATAGACAAATTTTGATGAAATCTTCAGGATGTGTTGGGACTTGCACACGGAACAAATGATTACATTTTGGTGGTGATCCGGAAAGAGATCCTGGATTTTGAAATGTATTCTCCATTTACCGCAAAGTAAAATTTAAAACGCTAACCCCCCACTACCAAAATATAATAATTTCCAGATCTCACCATTACCAACCTACCTTGTAAATTACATCAAGATCTGTCCATACCTTATTGACTTATCTTACTAAATAACAGACAAACTCTGGCAAAAACATAACCTCCTTAGCGGGGGTTTGTTTTTTTTGTGACACTGTTCGAGTCTGATTACACATGTAATTAACCAATAACTGCATCAGAAGGCAGGATTTCTACAGCCTGAAACAGTCTACAGATGTTGGTATAGATTCTATTTTTTCTCAGACCCTGTAAATTTGAGTGTGCTGTAAAGTATTTATTACATTTTTTTCCAGTGAAATAGAAATAAACGATGAAAGTGGTTGTGGTTGATCAAACAAGTCTTTGAACAAGATGGAGACAGGTCAAATTTCACTCTTTCTAACCCTAATGAAGTTGTTTTTACATTTCTGTTCAACCAAACCTGAACTATGACATTGAAACAGCCTAAAGCATGGTTCTGCTAATTTGTGCATATCCTGGAAGAGTCAGGTAAATAATGTAATAACAGAGATAGTTTCACATTGTAGTTACAAGTGGTTTTGTTATCATTGTAGGGGAGACTGAGTACAGTTTAATACACTTTGACTTTTTTTCCACCTTCCACACACAACTTAGACTATTAAAAGACACCAAACATAATTTTGTTTTGGTTATAACATATCTTCAAGGTGTGTGGTAATATATAACCAAGAAATGATATCTCTAAAGTGTACAATATTTTTATGCCATTCATTAAATAAAAAAGTGCACTTCTGTCTTCTGTCCCTCGCTCAAAACTGTAGGGTTCGTAAATACAGTTGAGTCACCATTGAAAACAATGGAAATGTGACAAGTGAGTCTTTTCAGATGTAATGATTTTATTTTACTTAGTTTAAATCATTAAAGTAATTTTGTTTGTTTTTCTAATGCAGTTAGTATAAAATGTCACAAGACTACAACCCAAAAATCTCTTTTTTTATTCCGTATTTGAACAATATTTAACAGTATGAAATTAATAACAGAATTGCATTTACAACACATCAAAAACAATATTAAGTTCAACAAACAACAAACATAAATACATTTATATTAATATTTTTCATTCACAGTGGTGGCATGTATATGTGACCCTCGCATCACCAGGGGTATACGCAGCATGAGACCACATTTGACAGACAGAGCAGGTGATTCACTTCTCTCCTGGTCGTGACTCTGAGAACCACTCACTGCAAACAAGACATTGTGCATCTTCTTTGTTGTTTTCTTTTGCCTTTTTTCCCCTCCAATTTTTTTGTCCTTAATAGAACACGTTTCATCTTTGTAGATGAAGCCTTCTCCTGCTCAGTTGCCTCTTTGACTGGGGTATCAGTGAAGACTTCTACACTTCTGTTCCTCCTGCCATTTGACTTTCTGGGGCCAGCTTTTGGAAAAGGCCTGACTGTCTCAGAAGAAAAAATTGTTGCATTTTCCTGGTGAAGATGGACGAAAGCACAAACCTCTAGTTATTGCAAACACATCAAAACTGAGCTTTGCATTTTCAGAATCATAACGTGCAATACATTATTAAAAGTGAAATCATTTTCCATACCTCAGTAGTGACAATTTGTTCTTGTACTCTCATAGGTTTCCTGACAAGAAGGGTTATCACCTCTGAATTTATAATGGGTTCTGAAAGAACCAGGGTCAGGGTGCCATCCAAGAGATTGGGTGGCAAAACTATAACCCTAAACAAAAATGAAGATTTTACTCCAAAAAGTGCTATACAGGCTAAAAGCCAAACAGCATTCAGGATCAGCATTGCATCATTAGATTTCAAGTAAATATCACTGGAATTTGCTCATTGCACATAACGCCATGACGTCACATCCGTACCCTGATGAACCAGCTTCCCGGTTTCCAGTTTTCTGTAACCATAGCGACAGATGGGAAACATGAGTCTCTCTTATAAAAGACTGCTTTCATTTTATAAGGCAACAGAAACAACACCATGAAGACTGTTGTGTGCTGCTGTTTAAGTCATCGTTTCTCTTAGTTCATAATAGTTTAAGTCATCAAGTTTCATCATTTGCCCATGGACGCTTCAGTCAGACGCCCAAATTTCTCCCAGGAGGAGACTGGTCTTTTGGTCTGGGAGGTCCAAGCCTGCAGTCCCTGAATATATGGAACTGTGAGCAGACCTCCATGGGCTGATGAAGCAAAGGTAGACAAAAACCATCTGTCCCAAAACTAACCTGTCTCACAATGGTCTAAACCCAGCTCACGTTCCCTATTAGTGGTTGAACAATCACACGCTTGGTGAATTCTGCTTCATATCATGTAAAATTAGGATTAAGATTAAAATAGTACGTTATTGTCATCATACAATTTGTACAATGAAATTTAACCCATCCTTCTAAGGAGCAGTGGGCAGCCATGGGTGGCACCTGGAGACCCATCTCTAGATGTGGAGCCAGGCTTATGGTCAGCTACTTGGCTGGAGGATTTTTACCCTAACACGTAGAAATGATTAAACAAGAAAACAATCATAGTGTGAAAAAAAATTCAGTAACTGTAATATGTTTATAATGCATATCTGAATATCTAAAGATAATACAGGAATTTAATGCATTCTGCAATGTCCTCATGACTAACATATCCATTATTATTTAACCTCACCTGTTAATTTCAAGACTCTCAGCTTCTCCTCCATTCTGTCTCCTGTCTGTCATTCATACATGACATATGAATAGATTAGTGGATACAATGATCATAAAGTTTGCTGATACAGCTATTACCTGAGCAAAAAAGGTTATTTCCTTTCAATTAATACATGTAATTTAATCCCCAAAAATATAGAGAAAATAGAATCTGAGATTAACTGTATTTTCTTTGTGTGTGTGTTTTTAAATAGTTTCTCTGTTGCAGAGAAAAACATGCAAATAATAAGTAAAAAATAAGTTTTAAAAGTGTCTGGCATAGTGTTATCATGAATACCTGTATTAGGACCGTACTGTGGTACTGAGGCATTTAAAAAGGTACTATACTGCAATTGAAAAGTACCAGTACTTGTAACAACGTGGCAAACTCAGCACGTAATGTAGCATTGTAACTAGGATTCAGCTGAGCGGAACAGAAGGAGAATGAGTGCTGTAGCCAATACTACCCTCATTGACAAGCCAGGATCAACAAGTGCGATAAGTAAAAGATAAAGGTAAAGTCCTTTATTTGTCATTACTGTACAATGAAATTTGTCCTCTGCATTTAACCCATACTTCATGCCAATGGGGCACCTGTAAGGAGCAGTGGGCAGCCATGTGCGGCGCCCGGGACTCATCTCCAGCTGTGGAACCAGGCTAATAGTCAGAATAAATAAATAATAAAAAATAATTGATAGATAGACAGACAGACACAGATAGATAAGATAGACAGGTAGGTAGATTTTATTCATCCCAAGTTGGGAAATTTAGTTGTTGCAGCAGTACAGGCATTGACGGATGTGCTTGTGTTGTATCAGATAAGGATGTGAAATGTCAATTATATCTACAAGAAGTAAACATTAAATACAGAGGTGTTGGTGTCGTGGGTTGCTTAAATGAACTTGGCTGAGGCGGGAAGATCTCTTTTCAGGTGCTCTTTATTGTGCTCAGTATTTACAGTGCAAAAGTGAAATTTAGCTGAAACAAACAAAACAACAACAAAAATATGTCATGACCAGACCCAAAATATAACCTGGAGCCTTGCTAGAGCCAAACTACCTCCTCTGTAGCCTGGAGAAGACTGCCCTAAGGAGCTTGGAACATCCCTTTATATATCCCCGCATGCCCCTCCCATTTTAATCAATTCCCCCAAAGAAACACTATTCTTCAACCATTTCTACCATTAAATGGATTTCTTTCCCATGCTACACAGAGCACAGAGCACAGGTTTTTCCCCACAGCTAAATATCACACACAAACACTTCTAATCATTAAAATACTGTTAATTGGGGAGGTGGCTGACGTCAGGTCACCTGACCCAAGAAACCCCGGGAAACCACGGCATTTAAACACACCGTGTGGGAATGTCCTTGTTTCCCTGAACGCACCACAGCAGAGGACAGCGCAGAGAGGAAGAGAGTGTCGGCAGAAGTATGGTAAGTATATTGTCAAAATCCAGGTGTTCTGTTAGATGGAAACCCAGCAGCCCAAGTGTGCACCCCTGGTCGCTGTCGAACAATCTGGGAAGACAAATCTAACGGGTTACTGCATAAGCACAGAGGGAAAATGAAAGCAATGAATGTGATGCCAGATGAGGAAATGGAGGGTGCGTCTCCTCTCGTGCTCTCCGTGCAACTCCGCTGCCCAGTGACAGACTCACTCTGTCACATCACCCCCCCCCTCTGGAAGGTTGACACCGCGGGGCAACCGTGACAAATAGTCCGCAACGACATTGGCTCTACCTGCTCGATGTTGAATGGTGAATTTGAAGGGTTGGAGGGCGAGATACCACCTCGTCAGCCGGCTGTTGTGGTCCTTCATGGACTCTATCCAGGTGAGAGCTCGGTGATCTGTCCCCAGGTCAAACTCCCGACCAAGGAGGTAATAGCGGAGGCTATCCAAGGCCCAACGAATGGCCAACCCCTCCTTCTCTATGGCAGAATACCAGGTCTCCCTTGGCTGCAGTTTGCGGCTGAGGTACAGGATGGGGCGTTCCTCGCCTGCGTCCCCTTGGACCAACACCACTCCCAGTCCAACCGCAGATTCGTCCACCTGTACCAGGAACCTCTTGGTGAAGTCAGGGCTCTTCAGGACTGGAGAGGAACACAGGATGGTTTTCAGTGTGCCGAAGGCCTCTTCGCAGTCCTCTGTCCAGTTCACCGGATTTCGCTGGTTCTTCATGGTGAGCGCAGTAAGAGGTGCAGCAATGGTGGCGTATTGGGGAACGAACCGTCGATACCAGCCAGACAGACCAAGGAAGGCCCGGACTTCCTTCTTGGTGCGTGGTCGGGGACAAGTCATGATGGCCTTCACTTTGTCCACCTGCGGTGGACAAAGTACCCAAGGTACTTTGTCTCCTCCCGAGCCCACTCGCACTTGGACGGGTTCAACGTGAGGCCAGCCTGCACAATCCTTCCCAGGACCAAAGACAGGTGCTGCAGATGCTCTTCCCACGTCGAACTGAAGATGCCGACATCGTCCAAGTACGCCGCACTACATCCTTTACACCCGACCAGGACCTTATCCATCAACCGCTGGAATGTCGCCGGGGCCCCCCGGCAACCCAAATGGCATGACCGTGAACTGGAACAGTCCGGCCGGGGTCCGGAAGGCAGTATAGGGACGTGATGCCTCTTGCAGCGGAACCTGCCAATATCTCTTGCAGATATCCAGTGTCGTGATGTAGCGTGCAGCACCGATCCTCTCCAGCAGGTCGTCAATCCTCGGCATGGGATATGCATCAAACTCAGCCACTGAGTTGAGTTTGCGAAAGTCGATGCATATCCGCAAGGACCCATCTTTCTTGAAGATGACGACCACTGGGCTGCGCCACTCTGACTGGGATGGCTCGATGACACCCAACCTCAGCATCTCCTGGATCTCCTGATGCAGCTTCGCCACCAGCTGTTGAGGGACTCGATAGGGTCTCTGACGGATGGGTTTGGAGTCTTTGAGGCGAATAACGTAATCGACCAGAGAGGTCTTTCCAGGCCTGGGTGCGAACACTGACGGAACCTCCTGGAAGACCTTCAACACCCCTGCAGCTTGCTCAGGAGAGAGGTGAACCAGTGTGGGTGGAGCCGGGTTGGTCAGTGCCTCCAGACTAGTGTCCACCTCCTCTTCTTCCTCTTTCTTTTCTAGGTCTCCGCCATGGACCATCAGGACAGGGACTGGTGTAGACCGTTCCTTCCAGGGCTTCAGCATGTTCACGTGGTAGGTTTGTTTGGCCTTCCTCTTCTCTGGATGGTGGATCTCATAGACCACTGGTCCCATTTTCCTGGTGACAACGTATGGTCCCTGCCATTTAGCCAAGAGTTTGTTGGATGACGATGGCAACAATAGCAGGACCTTCTCACCAGGTTCGAATTCGCGGTGGCGGGCGTTCCGGTCATACCAGGCCTTCTGCACCCTCTGAGCCTCCTGCAGGTTGACCTCTGCCTCGTCCAGGTAGGTAGCCAGCCGTTCCCTCATCTCCAGCACGTACTGCACCACCCCTGTGTGGTCCTCCGAGGCAGACGGACCCTCCCAGGTCTTCCGGAGTAAGTCCAATGGGCCCTGGACATCCCAACCGTACAGCAGCTCAAAGGGTGAGAAGCCTGTAGACGCCTGAGGAACCTCTCGGTATGCGAACAGCAGGAACGGCAGCCAGCGGTCCCAGTCCTTCCCCGTGTCGTCCATGAACCTCTGTAGCATACGTTTGAGGGTCTGGTTGAAGCGCTCCACCAGTCCATCAGTCTGAGGGTGGTAAGGAGTTGTTTTGATGCCGGTGATGCCCAGCTGGCGGTGGAAAAGCTGCATGAGCCGTGACGTGAAGTTGGTCCCTTGGTCCGTCAGAATCTCATCTGGAATGCCAACCCTCGAAAACAGCTGGACCAGCGCCTTCAGGACTGCAGATGTTGTGATGGCACGGAGTGGGAATGCCTCTGGGAAACGTGTAGCGTAGTCCGAGATGACCAGGATGTACTCAAAGCCACTGCTGCTCCACACCAGAGGTCCCACAATGTCCATCGCAATTCTGCGGAAAGGGGTAGAGATGACAGGCAGGGGTTGCAGGGGAGCACGATCAGACTTACGTGAGGCACTTAGCTTTTGGCAAGTGGGACAGGTAGCACAGTACTGTTGCACATCAGCGTACATTGAGGGCCAGTAAAACCTTGAGCTAATGCGCAGGTAAGTTTTATGCCGACCCAGGTGGCCAGCCCATGGAAGTGAGTGTGCGATGTGTAAGACGATGGGTCTGCATTTTGTGGGCACAACAAGACGCCTACACTCATCACTCACACAGTACAACACACCATCTTCCACCACAAACACTT
Source organism: Siphamia tubifer (assembly GCA_020466265.1). NCBI lineage: Eukaryota > Metazoa > Chordata > Actinopteri > Kurtiformes > Apogonidae > Siphamia > Siphamia tubifer. Next base: position 24,701,619 of record CM035794.1, on the reverse strand, counting down.
CCCTGCCAACACCACCCCCTTTGGTACTGGTTCCCACTTTCACAAACACCCCCTTCAATGACTCATCCTCCCTTTGCAAGACTGATATGTTCTCTGGTACCTCCCACATTTTACCATATAACCCACCCGGTTCAGGTTTTCCCGTCCAGTGCTTCCTCTCGAAGCGCCTCTGCCGCCGTGATTTCCTGGGCCCCTTAGTGCCTCCCTCAAACAAACTACTGTCCAAGTCTGGCAGAGGTTCGACACTAGTCTTAGCTTGGGCCCGGGTCACCACAGGACCGGAAAGAACTACATCACCACGAAGTTCAGCAGCAACATTTCCCATCCCCTCAGAGTCACAGTCCATGCCCAGCTTAGTCCCCTTTAACAGTTCCATCAGGACTGGAAAATCACAACCCAGAATCATATCCACAGGCAGCCTGTCCACCACCCCCACAGTCAACAAATACTGCTGTCCATCCACGCACAAAGTCACATCGGTGGTGGGGTATGGATGGACATCCCTGTGCACGCAAATCGTGTCCACAGGTTTGCCATAATCCAGCCCTCCAAGAGGCACAAGCTGCCGTCGGACCAGTGTGGTAAAACTCCCGGTGTCTAGTAAGGCGCTCACACTCTGTCCATTAACTATCACAGTTTTCTGATGTTGTATGCTACCCCTTAGATCACCGGAAACCACTGTCTCTGACCGTGTCGAGTAACATGCCCCAGAAACCTTCGCTTTTCGCAGTGGGCATAGGGAAGCTTTATGCCCCAGCTGCTGGCAATAAAAGCAAACGAGTTCCTTACCTCGTCCTTGCTGGCTTGGGGCAGTACCTGGTGGCTCCTGGTTCTCCCTCCAAACAAACCGTGGCTGCATCGGCTGGGTTGGTGGTTGCGATGTAGCCGGTCCCTGGCGAGTCGCTGGTGCTCCTTTGCGGGCGTGGAGGTACTGCAGGGCCAGCTTCGCCGCAGTCAGACCATCCGCCGGCTCGTGCTCCTTAACCCAGGTCCTCACCTCCACTGGAAGGACGCGAAGCAGCTGCTCGTGTATGATGGTCTCCCCGATTTCCTCCTTGGTATACTCCTCCGGGCGGACCCAGCGTCGGTAGAGGCCTCTCAGGCGGTGGTACGTCTCCGTTGGGTTCTCTCCCGAGGGCACGATGGTGGACCGGAACTGCTGGCGGTAGGTTTTGGGGGACACATCGAACTTTAGCAGCAGCGCCTCCTTCAGGTCCTCGTAGCAGTGGGCCCTCTCCTCGTCCATCGCCGTGTACGTCTCCAGCGTCCTGCCGGTCAGCAGTGGAACCAGGTGACAGGCCCACTCACTCTCTGGCCACCTCCAGGTTCTGGCGATTCGCTCGAACCACACCAAATAGTTCTCGATATCCTCCCCACATTGGTACTGGGGTATCTTTGGGTCCCCATAGTATCTCCACCCAGGCCTCGCCTCCCTCACCGGCTCATGGTGGTGCACAATGGGCCCCATTTCAGCATCCAGCTCTTCCTGGCTGGATTGCCGCACCACCCTCGTACCTCCAGGGGTGGGTAGACAGAGTCTTGGGCTGACACTGCCTGATGCCTCAGACAAGGTGGGGGTTGCCGCCAGCTGTGGAGGCTTTGTTGCTGGAAGGGCATCCCGTAACCCTCGGAGTTCTGCCAAGATCCCTTCCTCTCTTCTTTCCTGTCCCGCCATGAAGTCCTTCACGAGGGACACCAGGTCACCGAGAGGCTGCTGTGGTGAAGACGTCACTCCATCTGGTTCCCGGTCAGGCCAATCGTCCTCAGCCTTGCACTGTGCGCGGAGCCCCTTTCGCTTCCGCCGATCAACCATCCCACTTCTGACACCAACTGTCGTGGGTTGCTTAAATGAACTTGGCTGAGGCGGGAAGATCTCTTTTCAGGTGCTTTATTGTGCTCAGTATTTACAGTGCAAAAGTGAAATTTAGCTGAAACAAACAAAACAACAACAAAAATATGTCATGACCAGACCCAAAATATAACCTGGAGCCTTGCTGGAGTCAAACTACCTCCTCTGTAGCCTGGAGAAGACTGCCCTAAGGAGCTTGGAACATCCCTTTATATATCCCCGCATTCCCCTCCCATTTTAATCAATTCCCCCAAAGAAACACTATTCTTCAACCATTTCTACCATTAAATGGATTTCTTTCCCATGCTACACAGAGCACAGGTTTTTCCCCACAGCTAAATATCACACACAAACACTTCTAATCATTAAAATACTGTTAATTGGGGAGGTGGCTGACGTCAGGTCACCTGACCCAAGAAACCCCGGGAAACCACGGCATTTAAACACACCGTGTGGGAATGTCCGGGTTTCCCTGAACGCACCACAGCGGAGAACAGCACAGAGAGGAAGAGAGTGTCGGCAGAAGTATGGTAAGTATATTGTCAAAATCCAGGTGTTCTGTTAGATGGAAACCCAGCGGCCCAAGTGTGCACCCCTGGTCGCTGTCGAACAATCTGGGAAGACAAATCTAACGGGTTACTGCATAAGCACAGAGGGAAAATGAAAGTAATGAATGTGACGCCAGATGAGGAAATCTTCTCGTGCTCTCCGTGCAACTCCGCTGCCCAGTGACAGACTCACTCTGTCACAGTTGGCTATATACAATATACAACATAAGTGGAAATAAATAATATGGGACAGTACAATAATAAATTGGTAGCGTAACAGTGCAAAATGAACCAGTGCAAAAATGATATGTGTAGCTTATATACAAGTTAACCAGATTCCCTAATTGAGTTGTAAAGTTATCCAAGACAATATGAGTTTTACTGCAAAAACTGCACAATAGTGCAAAAATAATACAAAAATGTAAGTATTTCAGTTTTACCATAAATGAAGAAGGAGAAATCATAAATACAGAGGCACCACTTTACAAACAGTGTTTTAAAAACACGTCTGGTGAAGGGTGTAAACACTTCCAACCTCCTAAATACTGACAAGACAAACACCCAAACCTTCGTGTTCAGGGAACCACAGGTAGGCTAACCCATTAACTGGAAGACTTTTTTTTTGTCATTAAAATTCCAGGAAGCCTTTAAGTTTAACATATTTTTGAGAAGTGAGAAAGTCAAGTCGGGCCAAAAAAAAAAAAAGGGGGAAAAAAGTCTTTAATAGTGGAGATGTGTAGACTACCCTTTTCAAATAGCCTGTAGCTCAGTAGTCTAGTTATAATAGTTCCTAACACTCACTCAAATGTTCGTGTATGGAATTGTCACCCTCTCTCTCATCCTGCGCTGTTGCACGGAGACATGAGCTTAGCTTATTATTATCATAGCTGCCAACACTCCTGTATTTCACACCAACCCCCCCCCCCCCCGTTTTGTCATTTCTCCTGGTAATTTTCTGTAATTTATTAGGTATGAATGTCAAAAACTAAATCTGAAGACTGATGTTCTCCAGTTGACAGAACATGTATGGAACGTATACATGTCATTTGTTGACTATCTGACAACTCATAGATGCGTAGTTGATCTGTGCACAGGTTGAAACTTTCTCCCGGACAGTATCTCTCTCTCTCACACACACACTGTCAAGTTGCTCTTGCGATTCTGGAAACTTGTGCAATTTTCCCCAACTTGAAAAGGGTGTGATCCCCGGTGGAGATTTAAAAGACACTGGATTCCACTCAAGGAGTTATCTGACAACAGTTGCTTGGTTTTTCCATTTTTTTTTTTCTCTTTTTATTTAAAGTTCATAAACACAACATTTGCTGCAGTTTTCTGGAACAGTTGCCAGTGTCGCCTTAGGTAAAAAACCTAAGGGTAAACAAAAGGTAGAAACAGCGACAGGCGTTAATTAAATGTGCAAATTATTTTGTGCAAAATGCAAACTTTTTACTGTGCAAACAAGATAGAATAAATATCACAAATGCGTTCCATAAACTAGAAAACTCTAAATTACACATTAATCTATAAAAATTATAAACATTTAAATTTAAAAAGTCCATAAAGATCATACACATTTTAAATTCAAATAGTCCATAAAATGTAATACACATATTTAAACAGTCTATAAATTACCATACCTTTTAATTTAAATCATCTCAAATTCACTATACACATTTCAATTAACCCAGAAGCTGTTCAAACTGATATTTATCAGATTACAGTTATAGGCAGTATTACATTCATACATGCAGTGGAACAAAATCAAATTTAACATGTGCCACCCCATTAACCTTATAACCAACTGAAGTTTAACAAAAAAAAAACACAGCACAAATGCTGGGGAAAATAGTCATCACAAACAGTTTCCTCTAAAAGAATTCAGCTCTTACCGGCTGCCTCTCCAGTCTTTCCGGTGTCACACTTGCACAAGCTCTGTATATATATTTTTTCTTTTCTGTTTGTCAGTACAGAGCTCAGGTTTTTTGTGCTGCCCTCACCACCGCACCTATAAACTGAAGTACCTTCACAATCTCCTCCCACCTGAATGTGGAAAATCAGCTGAAGTGTATCCAGCTGATCATGATCAGCTGACCTGCACTTTACCCTAATTTTCACAGCTGATTCACACATTGCACTGTTCAGACACTTTTTTCCTAATCTCACCTGTGCATTCCTTCAAAGTAAAATACCATGTGAAACCAAGGTTTGACTTTACACACACACACACACACACACACACACACACACTACAATATTCTCACCCAACCAATGTTGGGCGAGATAAACAATCATAACTATAAAACTACAATAATCTAACCTGACTCACACCAGATTTATCGATGCTTCTCATGGCTGCTCGCATCTTAAATCTGGGAAAGTACCATTATCTTCTCTTTATGAATTATTTGCCCTGATTGAAGAAAACAGGTGCTTGTTATTTTGAATGATGGACTACTTCAACGAATCACATGGAAAGCAGTAGAAGCTCTTACCATACCCAGTTGGGAGAAGAGCCATAACATCCTTGCCACCAATAAATTCTTTCAAAACTGTTCTCTGTTCATCTTTAAAAGAATCAATATGCAGTAATTTGACAACATCTTTGAAATTGCAGAATCAAAGCCGAGTTTAGTCTCCTCCTGGCCGTGCTATGATAATGCCATAACTACGGTGGTCGACAGGGTAAACGCACCCCATCAACAAAACAAGAAAGATGCACAACCAAAAATACAAACACATAACACAAATGCAACACAAGTGACGCAGCAAGAGAAAATGCTGAAAGAAAAACAAATGTGTAAGAAATGTAAAAATGTGAAAGAAAAATGCTGCAAATACCAAAACAGGCAAACACCCAAAAAACTGCAAGAGACAAACGCTGTAAGTTCACTCCACAACAAAACGTTAGTTCATCAAAAAGTTGAAGATCATTCATTTAAGAGATTAGCGTGAAAAGGTACATTTAATTTAATTTCATAATCTGCAACAATATCATAAAAGAGTAGCACCTCTGCTGCTCTACACCTTTTCATGCCAATCTCTTAATGGATGAAGACAAAGTTGAAGTTCATTCATTTAAGAGATTACTATGAAAAAGTGTAGAGCAGTGCCACTAATTTTAGCGGCGTACCTCCGATGCTCTTCTATGATAGCCATAGCCAATTATGATAGCCATAGCCAATTATGATAGCCATAGCCAATTATGGTCAATCTCTTAAATTAATGAACTTCATCTTCATCCACCATCTTCTTCTTCTATTTTATTTTGGTGAACCTGTTTTATTTTGGCGAACTTCTGTTTTGTTGTGGAGTGAATTTGCAGTGTTTCTCTCTTGCAGTTGTTTTGGGAGTTTGTGTGTTTTTCCTTCTGCATCGTTTCTGTTATTGCAGCATTTTTTTTCATTTTCACTTATAAGACAGTGCCTTGGAATTTTTTATTTTTTGTCAAAGTTATTCTTTGTTTGAAGTTTGGATTAGATTAAGCCAAAAGCTAAAAATCCCTGTAATATTCACAGTGAAAAACAGCAAGATGACACAGGTACATTCTTTTGCAGGTGAGAGCCCAACCGAAGTGAGAAATGATTCACTACAGGAAATAATTCAGTGCATTTCAATCATGCAATAGTTGATTTTTTCAATGATAATGAGGGGAATGATATGCTGTTTGTTGGTTAACTCGCCATCAGATTTTAAAAGGAAAGACTACGTTTGTGACTATGTTTATGATTCACATTTAATTATGACATTTCACCTTAAAGATATAAAGAGAATGGATCTTTAAAATGTATCACTGTTTTTGACCTTGGTTCTCTTCAATAAGTGTAGTTTTGAAACTCTGCCTCATTTAAGAACTTCATTGTTTTTTCCCTAAATTGATCAACAAATCATTGAAACTATTATGTGTGAAAAGTAAAATAAATGTAGTTTTGCAGTATTTGCACTTTAGTTGTCAGATGTTTTAATTCAATGATATTAGTTGTACACAAACAACATCATCCACTGGGACAGACTGTCCAGCTGGTCTCTCCGGGGGTTTAATTATTCAACCATTGTTTTTTATGTCCAGAGAATCAAGCACTTATAAAACATTATCAGACAGAATGTGCAGTAGCTAACAGAGAAGATATGAGCTACAATCTGTTGTAGCAGCACCTCTCTCCTCCTGGCTATGGGGGTAAGTATGAAGATTAAAAAAACAACCATTGCCTAATAGTGATATTAGTGCTTTTAGTTATTTAATTGAATGCAATAATGTGTAGTTTTGTTACTTTTTCCTGAGTCAATGTTATTCCAATGAGCGGGTTTTATATTTGAGCCATATTTGAAATTATCTAAATTTGTGTTTTAGTGATATGTTTAACGATTTTCGTTTTTCTTGGATGTTTTTTCAGCTAACATTTACCTTCATTTACTATGAAACCTCAGACCTTTTGTTCAGGGTTGGTGTTGTGATGATAAAAAACTTTATGTCCTCACAGACCAATTTGTCTTGCCTCAGAATGTATACTTTTTTCCATGTTTACTTGATGTTCAGATGAGTTTCTTTCTTTTGGGATCTACTTGGTTTTAGGAACACCAGACTGAGGCGTTTATTAACAGTTCAACTTTCAGTGTAGAATTTTAGGAGTGATGATGAGTCCACCTACACTTTGGTTCAGACTGGTTTCCTTCCTCCTTCAGTCCTGTCAACCACCTTTTTTGATACAGATTAAATTACAGAAAAACTGGTGTTTGTTTGTGTTAAGTGGTAAAATTGTGTTTTTTATCGTGCTAATGCCAACATTAACATGGCTTGAATGTAACTGTAACCATGGGTACCTGGTCACCTAATGGCTTTAATATCCAAGAGAATTATTATTTCTCCCAACATGTGCTCTACTGCATTCTTAAATTAATATGTCTTGTGTCCTTCAGATGGAACCAGTGTTCTGCTATGAGTCTGTCAATGGTTCATGTTTAAAACACACCTTCCCACTGGCCATACGGATCACCCTCTACATGATCATGGGGACTTTTGTAATCCTAACAGTGTTTGGAAACTTTCTGGTCATCACTTCAATAGCATATTTTAAGCAGCTTCATACTCCTACTAATTATCTGATCTGCTCTTTAGCTGTAACAGACCTTCTAATAGGGCTGATTGTCATGCCCCCCAGTGTGAATTTATTTGTAGAGTCCTGCTGGTATTTTGGTGATGTCTTCTGTAAAATCTTCTGGAGTTTCACTGTCACATTATGCACTGCTTCAATTATAAATCTGTTATGTATATCAGTTGACAGACATTATGCTGTTTGTCAGCCTTTAATTTACAGAAGAAAAATTACTGTTAACGTTGTGCTGATCATGATTTTAATCAGTTGGAGTGTTTCAATTATCACTGGCTTTGGTATGATTTATCTTGAACTAAATATTTTGGGAATTGAGGAGTTCTACTATACCCATGTTTCCTGTGTAGGAGGATGTGTTTTACTTCAGACTCGTATGTCAAGTACAGTTTCATCAATGCTTTCTTTTTACATTCCAGGGATAGTAATGATCAGTATCTATCTGAGGATTTTTGTCGTAGCTAAGGGACAATCCCGTCGAATACATGTCACTGCAAAGATGTCCAGTACAGGTCAGAACAAAGCCACTAAGACACTTGCAGTCATAATGGGCACATTTCTGTCTTTTTGGACGGTCTTTTTTGTGATTAACACCATAGATCCCTTCATCGGTTACTCAGTTCCACAAGGGGTGTATGATACACTCCTGTGGATTGGCTATCTGAATTCAACTGTCAATCCCCTAATATATGCCTTCTTTTATAGTTGTCATGACCTCCGTTCCAGTGACCTTTCCCCCAATTTTCCACACTCACCTGGTCCTGCACTGCGCAGCTGCAAGCCGTTCCTAATCGGTGACTATTTAAGCGGTGAGGCTTGTAGCTGCCAGTGCAGGACCATTCATCTATGTCACCTCCATAACCCGGTCTATGTCTTCCATCTCCCCAACCACCATAACCCGGACACTCATCATCACCACGGACTCTGGCCGTTTACTCCCAGGTTGTGTCTGTCTTGTCTTTATGTTGTACTTTTGTTATTAAATTATTTTGCCCTTCAGTACTGTGCAATGGAGTCCTCCTTCACCTCACCCCGATCCGTGACAGAATGGTCCTGCCACCATCTGGGCTCCGCCAGTGCTGAAGGGACCCTTTTTGTTTTAGTTTTCCCCTGTCTGTTCCGTCTAAAGTCTGTCCAGTCTTGCGTTCTGTCCCGTTCAGTGTTTCTGGCTTAAGCGTTCAGTGTTTCTGGCTTAAGCGTTCAGTGTTTCTGGCTTAAGCGTTCAGTGTTTCTGCCTTAAGCGTTCAGTGTTTCTGCCTTAAGCGTTCAGTGTTTCTGCCTTAAGCGTTTCTGAGTTTCTGGCTTAAGCGTCTCTGTGTTTCTGGCTTAAGCGTTCTGTGTTCCTGGCTTAAGCGTTCTGTGTTCCTGGCTTAAGCGTTCTGTGTTCCTGGCTTAAGCGTTCTGTGTCTCTGCGTTCTGTGTCTCTGCGTTCTGTGTCTCTGCGTTCTGTGTCGCTTTCTAGCGTTCTGTGTCGCTTTCTAGCGTTCTGTGTCGCTTTCTAGCGTTCTGTGTCGCTTTCTAGCGTTCTGTGTCGCTTTCTAGCGTTGTGTCGCTTTCTAGCGTTCTGTGTCGCTTTCTAGCGTTCTGTGTCGCTTTCTAGCGTTCTGTGTCGCTTTCTAGCGTTCTGTGTCGCTTTCTAGCGTTCTGTGTCGCTTTCTAGCGTTCTGTGTCGCTTTCTAGCGTTGTGTGTCGCTTTCTAGCGTTGTGTGTCGCTTTCTAGCGTTGTGTGTCGCTTTCTAGCGTTGTGTGTCGCTTTCTAGCGTTGTGTGTCGCTTTCTAGCGTTCTGTGTCGCTTTCTAGCGTTCTGTGTCGCTTTCTAGCGTTCTGTGTCGCTTTCTAGCGTTCTGTGTCGCTTTCTAGCGTTCTGTGTTTCTGGCTTAAGCGGTCTGTGTCTCTGTCCCGTTCTGTGTTTTCTTGCCCAGTGTTCTGTGTATCTGGCTTAAGCGTTCTGTGTATCTGGTTTAAGCGTTCTGTGTATCTGGTTTAAGCGTTCTGTGTATCTGGTTTAAGCGTTCTGTGTATCTGGTTTAAGCGTTCTGTGTATCTGGTTTAAGCGTTCTGTGTATCTGGTTTAAGCGTTCTGTGTATCTGGTTTAAGCGTTCTGTGTATCTGGTTTAAGCGTTCTGTGTATCTGGTTTAAGCGTTCTGTGTATCTGGTTTAAGCGTTCTGTGTTTTTGGCTAGCGTTCTGTGTTTTTGGCTAGCGTTCTGTGTTTTTGGCTAGCGTTCTGTGTTTTTGGCTAGCGTTCTGTGTTTTTGGCTAGCGTTCTGTGTTTTTGGCTAGCGTTCCGAGTTTTTGGCTAGCGTTCCGAGTTTCTGGCTAGCGTTCCGAGTTTCTGGCTAGCGTTCCGAGTTTCTGGCTAGCGTTCCGAGTTTCTGGCTAGCGTTCCGAGTTTCTGGCTAGCGTTCCGAGTTTCTGGCTAGCGTTCCGAGTTTCTGGCTAGCGTTCCGAGTTTCTGGCTAGCGTTCCGTGTTTCTGGCTAGCGTTCCGTGTTTCTGGCTAGCGTTCCGTGTTTCTGGCTAGCGTTCCGTGTTTCTGGCTAGCGTTCCGTGTTTCTGGCTAGCGTTCCGTGTTTCTGGCTAGCGTTCCGAGTTTCTGGCTAGCGTTCCGAGTTTCTGGCTAGCGTTCCGAGTTTCTGGCTAGCGTTCCGAGTTTCTGGCTAGCGTTCCGAGTTTCTGGCTAGCGTTCCGAGTTTCTGGCTAGCGTTCCGAGTTTCTGGCTAGCGTTCCGAGTTTCTGGCTAGCGTTCCGAGTTTCTGGCTAGCGTTCCGAGTTTCTGGCTAGCGTTCCGAGTTTCTGGCTAGCGTTCCGAGTTTCTGGCTAGCGTTCCGAGTTTCTGGCTAGCGTTCCGTGTTTCTGGCTAGCGTTCCGTGTTTCTGGCTAGCGTTCCGTGTTTCTGGCTAGCGTTCCGTGTTTCTGGCTATTTGTCTTGTCTTCTGGCTATTTGTCTTGTCTTCTGGCTTTTTGTCTTGTCTTCTGGCTTTTTGTCTTGTCTTCTGGCTTTTTGTCTTGTCTTCTGGCTTTTTGTCTTGTCTTCTGGCTTTTTGTCTTGTCTTCTGGCTTTTTGTCTTGTCTTCTGGCTTTTTGTCTTGTCTTCTGGCTTTTTGTCTTGTCTTCTGGCTTTTTGTCTTGTCTTCTGGCTTGTTGTCTTGTCTTCTGGCTTGTTGTCTTGTCTTCTGGCTTGTTGTCTTGTCTTCTGGCTTGTTGTCTTGTCTTCTGGCTTGTTGTCTTGTCTTCTGGCTTGTTGTCTTGTCTTCTGGCTTGTTGTCTTGTCTTCTGGCTAGTTGTCTTGTCTTCTGGCTAGTTGTCCTGTCGCCTGGCGTTGTGTCTTTTCGTCAGTCTTGGTCTGTCGTTGGTCTGTCGTTGGTCATTTCTGTCTGTTCCTGTCCCTGACCCTTGCCCGTTGCTCGCTTCTGTCCTCTGTCCCTGCCTGTTGCCCGTGGTTGGCTTCTGTTCCCTGTCCCTGCCTGTTGCCCGTGGTTGGCTTCTGTTCCCTGTCCCTGCCTGTTGCCCGTGGTTGGCTTCTGTCCCCTGTCCCTGCCTGTTGCCCGTGGTTGGCTTCTGTTCCCTGTCCCTGCCTGTTGCCCGTGGTTGGCTTCTGTCCCTGCCTGTTGCCCGTTGCCGGCTTCTGTCCCCTGTCCCTGCCTGTTGCCAGTTTCTTCTTTTTGTCTTGTTCCTGTCTAGCCAGAGTCCGTGGTGACCCCACCCAATCAGTCTCCTTGGTCCTCAGTCAGACCAGTCATGTTGCTCCTGCTACCGCTCTGCCCAGAGGGTACTCCGCCCAGGGGGTTTCCACACCGCCCTGCCCAGAAGGATGCCACACCGCTCTGCCCAGAGGGTACTCCGCCAGGGGGTTTCCACACCGCCCTGCCCAGAAGGGATTCCACACCGCTCTGCCCAGAGGGTACTCCGCCCAGGGGGTTTCCACACCGCCCTGCCCAGAAGGATGCCACACCGCTCTGCCCAGAGGGTACTCCGCCAGGGGGTTTCCACACCGCCCTGCCCAGAAGGGATTCCACACCGCTCTGCCCAGAGGGTACTCCGCCCAGGGGGTTTCCACACCGCCCTGCCCAGAAGGATGCCACACCGCTCTGCCCAGAGGGTACTCCGCCAGGGGGTTTCCACACCGCCCTGCCCAGAAGGGATTCCACACCGCTCTGCCCAGAGGGTACTCCGCCCAGGGGGTTTCTACACCGCCCTGCCCAGAAGGATGCCACACCGCTCTGCCCAGAGGGTACTCCACCAGGGGGTTTCCACACCGCCCTGCCCAGAAGGGATTCCACACCGCTCCGCCCAGAGGGTACTCCGCCCAGGGGGTTTCCACACCGCCCTGCCCAGAAGGATGCCACACCGCTCTGCCCAGAGGGTACTCCGACCAGGAGGTTACCATGCCGCCCTGCTCGGAGAAGCTCTGGACAACGGGGGGGGGGTTGTGTTTTGTTTTTTTTTTGTTTTTTAGGGGCTTCAGGAGCCGCCCCTTAGGGGGGGGGTACTGTCATGACCTCCGTTCCAGTGACCTTTCCCCCAATTTTCCACACTCACCTGGTCCTGCACTGCGCAGCTGCAAGCCGTTCCTAATCGGTGACTATTTAAGCGGTGAGGCTTGTAGCTGCCAGTGCAGGACCATTCATCTATGTCACCTCCATAACCCGGTCTATGTCTTCCATCTCCCCAACCACCATAACCCGGACACTCATCATCACCACGGACTCTGGCCGTTTACTCCCAGGTTGTGTCTGTCTTGTCTTTATGTTGTACTTTTGTTATTAAATTATTTTGCCCTTCAGTACTGTGCAATGGAGTCCTCCTTCACCTCACCCCGATCCGTGACAATAGTTGGTTCAAAAAGGCATTCAGATTATTAATTTCAGTTAATATATTTAAATCTGACATCTCAGAGATGACACTTTTCACAGAATAAATTATTGCAAAGCAGACAGAAGGAAAACAGAAACCTTGAGTCATAAAGCAATTTCAACAAATTCATGCCAAGTGGAGCCAACAACAAGGGTTAACCCAGGTTTACATTGAGAACTCACCAGAAAAATGATGATTGTTGACTTAAATTCAACAACCGTATGGGTTACATACGTTATTAACAATGTATTTAACCACTGTCTTTTTCTGAATACACCTGTAATGAATCGATAACTGCATCAGAAGGTAGGTTTTCTAAAGCCTGAAAGAGTTCTTATTTTTTCTCAGAATCTGTGAATTTTAATGTCCTGGAAATTAACTATTGTTATCCAGTGATGTTGAAAAACTAACGAGAACTGCATCTTAACGAATAAACTTTGAAGGAAGTGCTTGTGGTCGAACAAACTTTGGACAGGGAGACAGGTCAAAGTCCACTCTTCTTCTAACCCTAATGAAGTTATTTTTATATCTCTGTTCACCCAAACCATAACTATGATATTCAAACAGCTAAAAAAAATGATGTTTTCTGCAAAAATGTGCATATGTTGTTTGTTGTCTGTTTTACTTTTGCATTCAACTGCGTAGGTTTGATTTTGACATCGATGGGGACACAAAAGTGCTCACAACACTTCTGAAAGCTGATATTTTTTGCATTTCCAATGAGAATTTTATATCAGGTAGAGGTGATTAAACAACACAGTCATCATAATAGTCTGCATATCTGAATATCTAAAGATAATACATGAATTGAATGCATTCTGCAGTGTTATCATGACTAACATATCCATCATTATTTAACCTCATCTGTTAATTTCCAGCCTCAGTTTCTGCTTCTCTATCTCCTCCAGCTTCTCGTCCTTCTTCTTTACTGTCTGTCATTCATACATGACATATGAATAGATTAGTGGATACATGTGATCATAGAGTTTGATTGTACAATCATTGACTGAGTAAAAAAGGGTTTTTACTTTCAATTGATACATGTAATTTATTCCCCATTAATATATATGACATGAATCTGAGGTTTAATTGTATTTTCCTTATACTGTTTAATTAAACTTCCATTGAATTTTGCTTAAATCTAACTTAAATGTCTTAATAAAAGTAAATTGAATGCTGTTCTTGAAACATTTGGAGTAAACCTGTGGGACTGACAACCTAAATATTTTTCCAGTACAGTCAGAATCACTGTCACTGTTACTGGCACCGAGTATTTTAAGTTGGAAAACAATGAAATAAAATTAATTTGTCTCTTTCCTGAAATTTTTCCTCAGTAAAACACCTGAATAAAAGTGTGGCTGCACTTTGGGAGCTGAAAAACACTATAGAACCACAGCAGAAGGTCTTACTGAGTTCAGATGAACATTTTACAGCAATATGACATGAAATGAGTATTTGGCACATGTTTATGAGGGAATACTGTAAGTCCAGGCACTTTCCAAAAATGATAATTTGACACAGCCTTGGCACACCTACAGTAAATAAAAAGCCCGTTATTCTTGAATGCTTCTGTGTACAGTTATAAATGTGGGCTCTATGGAAAGTTTAAACTCTGGGACATCCTATGGCAAACTCAGATTCACTATGATAATTACTGACTAGTGCCCTGCACGGGCCTATTATCTGGGCCCGAGCCCGGCCCTGGCCCGAGGGGGTGGAGCCCCAGCCCAGCCCGGTCCGACAGGTTTTCAGAATTCCCAGGCCCGAACCCGGCCCCACTTTTTTTGTTTGTTTGTTTGTTTTAACCTCCCATAAGAATGTTTTAGCGTGATAGAACGCTATATTCATTGAGTGCATTCGTAAAATTAAATCTGCCGCTCTGAAAATGGGATAACGCTCTGCAGTTAGAAAAAACAGCATTTTATTTTTTCTGTGAATAAGCGAACGGTTTCTGACAGATCAATGTGGACATAAAAGAGCAGGTTAAAATAGGGGCTCATGTTTCGATCAGCAGCTTGAGAACTCGGTCTGTGACCGCTGCTGAATCCGCCACCGACCCTTTCAAAATGTCTCTGGAGATGTGATGAACCTGTTTTTTTGTTGTCATATGACAGAACAGCTTTGCATACAACACACTGAACAAACCCGTTTGGCTCATCTTGAAGGGTTGTAATAAGTTGAAACTTAGTCCAGAACAGAGCTTTTCCCTTAGTGTTGTTCACTCTCTTCAATTCACCATTTTCAACTTTGTCTTTATGTCGTTCTCCATGTTTGTGGTGGGAGTCGGGAAGTCGCGCGAATCGGATAGTGAGGGAGGCTACCGTATGCCCATATAAGGAAGGTGCCGGTGCCGGGGAATGCAGCAGCTGCTGCGTTCAATTGTTTCCATTTAAACACAACACAGGTTTTTTTTTAAATAATTAAATTTAAAAATAAAAGTGCCCGAGCCCGGCCCGTGTCCGAGGTAATTATATGGCTGTCGGCCCGAAGCCCGGCCCGCGGGACCCTTGGGCCTAGGGCTCCAGTGCAGGACTCTATTACTGACACTCAGTAATTGGTGTATAAATATGTAATGACACTAAAGTGTTTTTTGCATATAAAAGAGTCAAAAGAGGTGCTGAAAATAAAAAGTAGTTTATATAAATAACTATTTCTACACAAAACACATTTTATAACAATATACTGTTTATAATAACCCACTCTATTCACCAGAGCTGGTTCTAGTCCCTTGGCTGCCATAGGCAAATTCAATGTTGGTGACCCCCCCTCGGCCAATAATATTGTTTAGCAGTCTTGTATTTTGGCATTCACTGTAGGACACTGTTAATTTACCAGTCACCAGACAATACTTTAACTCCTATCTCTGTGTCAAAACAGTTATCAACAAAAGCAGTAGAGACAATCTTTTCTCTTTGAATAAACAAGCCAACTCTTCTAGATTTTCTCTCCATGCACTAATTTCCTGAAGAAACAGTGATTATGGAAACGTATCCTGTTCTATCTTTTTGGAAATGAAAACTCAGCATGTACCTGATATGTTCCTCAACTGACCATGTCTGTCTTCACTGCCTCTGAAAGTTGTGCCCAGTCTGTGGGACCTATGGGTGCTCCAGTCTGTGGGACCTATGGGTGCTCCTTTGATTATGATCCCTTCATGTGGGCCAGATTAAGATTATGGGATGTCTACAGGCTGTAGTGAAGCAGTACATGCAGTTATTGTTCCTGCAAGGCAAATATATGCAGACAAAATCAATATTATTGTTTCATTGGGATCCACAATAAAATGGCAAACATTTTTTTAAAACATATTAGTTATTTTAATTTTGTATTTTGTATTATTATTAAGGATGAATCAAATCCAACAAGAAATATTTTTTTTTTAGAAATATTTTTATAGAGGCATGGTACTACCCGGGTGAAGCTGTGGACTTAGAAATATTTTTATAGAGGCATGGTACTACCCGGGTGAAGCTGAAATATTTCTAAGTCCACACTTTGCCACACGTAAACGGATTTTGCTCTTTAGTAGTTGCTAGGGCATCCCTATTCAAAGTCAACGGAGACACCTTCTGCATAGTGCATTTAGCACTTTTCTGGGAGGTATTTTTTCAAGTACATCCACGTTACAAGGAACGAGAGTTTTAACTGGTGGTGCTCCAGTGTAATAAGAGGCCAGCTTCGGAGGGTGCATTACCCGTGCAAAGACAGAGGGACATCGGATCCCTTTATTGGATTTATGCCCTCCGAACCTCCAGATCGAAAGGCATTTATGAAGCCCCGCCTCTGAAGGGCCTATGCTCTCCGTTTGTCGGTTCAGCGGTAGGTTCCTTCAACATTGCGGGCTGGTACACGTTAGGTATTCGGGAGGGGAGGACAGGGCTCCGGCCTCCAGGAGAGGATGCGGGACAGAGATGCGCTGTCTCCCTCAGTTGCTCTCCAACGGGATACGCGAGTGCCAGGCGGTGCCTGGGGTCCGTCTAACCCGGCGGCGGGTTGCGGTCCCGGTCACGCCGGCCAGAGCTGACGCGGGTCCGTTATAAATAACTATGTTTCTCTTATCCTTGTTCACACACGGCAGTGGGCGCGGTTACAGCTCCGGCGGCAGAGCGCTGGCCCCAGCGGCTGTGTATAACCCCGGGGTGCGCGGTGCGCGCTGCTCGCGCGGTGCGCTCTGAGGGGGCGGTGTGTTCCTTTTCCCTGGCCCCCGCCCAGGTCTGTCGCCCTAACCGAGGAGGCCCCTTTCCCGTCCCGCCCTACTAAAGGGCTCACAGGGGGGGGTTGGGGATGCCCTCCTCGGGACCGGCGACTCTCCTGGGGGCCTTGGATCGCCTCCTCCGCCCCCCTCAGATCACCGCACTGCCACAGGTGGGCTCCACCTTCGGGGCTATCCTAGTTGATCCTCCAGTATAGCAGCATATGCTTGTCCCACATATTAAACTGCTGGAAGGTCGGTACAGTGAAACTACGAATGGCTCATTAAATCAGTTATGGTTCCTTTGTTGGGTAAGGTGAGTCCCGAGCAGGCGGGGCTCTCTCTTCATGCGTCCGGCTCTGCCGGTTCTGACCCCACATTGGCAGGTGGGGAGTTTGACTGGGGCAGTACGAAGGGAACGTGAGCTGGGGTCTCAGACCATCGTGAGAGGCTCAGGGAGAACAGACACTCCCGTAGAGCAGAAGGGAACGTGAGCTGGGGTCTCAGACCATCGTGAGAGGCTCAGGGAGAACAGACACTCCCGTAGAGCAGAAGGGAACGTGAGCTGGGGTCTCAGACCATCGTGAGAGGCTCAGGGAGAACAGACACTCCCGTGGAGCAGAAGGGAACGTGAGCTGGGGTCTCAGACCATCGTGAGAGGCTCAGGGAGAACAGACACTCCCGAAGAGCAGAAGGGAACGTGAGCTGGGGTCTTAGACCATCGTGAGAGACTCAGGGAGAACAGACACTCCCGTGGAGCAGAAGGGAACGTGAGCGGCACAGGGAGAACAGACACTCCCGTAGAGCAGAAGGAAACATGAGCTGGGGTCTCAGACCATCGTGAGAGACTCAGGGAGAACAGCAGAAGGGAACGTGAACTGGACATGAAGAGCCTCCACCTTGGTTTTGTAGTACCAAGGGTTTTTTTTATTTTTTGGAATTTTTCTAAGTCCACATGGGACTCTGAAAAAATTTCCTTGTGGAAATTTTTCAAAGTATTGTGTGGACTTAGAAAAATTTCTGATATTTTTTCGTTTTGTAGTACCAAGGCTCTGGTTGACTTACGGCGCCGGTTGAAGGGGTTTAGCCCGTGGAGGGGGCTTAAGTTTGGGGTACCAGGGACCGACTGGGGCGGTCGGTCCCTGGAGGTCCTGTAAGGGCCGGGTGTGTCTAGATTGTGGCCGGGGATAGGGAGCCTTTTTTCGGGTATAGGTCCCAGGGTTAGACCCCTGGTTCTTTGGGGCTCCAGGGGTCCACGTGCCTGGCTAGTGTGCCCCAAAATGGGGCCTTGAGGCTGGGTCAAGGCCTGGTCTTTTTACCCCTGGTTCTATGGGGCTCCAGGGGTTCACGTGCCCGGCTAGTGTGCCCCACAATGGGGCCTTGAGGCTGGGTATAAAGCCTGGCCTCCTGAGCCCTGGTTCTATTGGGCTCCAGGGGTCCACGTGCCCGGCTAGTGTGCCCCAAAATGGGGCCTTGAGGCTGGGTATAAAGCCTGGCCTCCTGAGCCCTGGTTCTATGGGGCTCCAGGGGTCCATGTGCCCGGCTAGTGTGCCCCAGAATGGGGCCTTGAGGCTGGGTATAAAGCCTGGCCTCCTGAGCCCTGGTTCTATGGGGCTCCAGGGGTCCACGTGCCCGGCTAGTGTGCCCCACAATGGGGCCTTGAGGCTGGGTATAAAGCCTGGCCTCCTGAGCCCTGGTTCTATGGGGCTCCAGGGGGTCCATGTGCCCGGGTCCTCTGCCCCAGAATGGGGCCTTGAGGCTGGGTCTAAAGCTGGGACTTTTTACCCCTGGTTCTATGGGGCTCCAGGGGTCCACGTGCCCAGCTACTGTGCCCCAGAATGGGGCCTTCAGGCCGGGTCAAGGCCCGGCCTTTTTACCCCTGGTTCTATGGGGCTCCATGTTCCCAGCAACTACCAAGAGGCAAAACTCGCTACGTGTGAAAGTGGGACTTTGTCATTTTTCTAAACTGGAGGCATGGTACTACCGGGGTGAAGCAAGTCCCAATGGAGGTTTGCTGTTAGCTTCCGGAGGATGGCAGGGGAAAAAGCAACAAAAGGGAACAGATGTCCCTTCATTTTGGTCCGGGGAAGGTACCCTGCGAATCCTGCCTGCCTGCGCCTGGAGGAACACCACTTAAAATCGTGGTTTCTGAAATGGGGGAAGCACGTGAAAAAATACCTCCCAAAAAAGTGTTAAATGCACTATGCAGAAGGTGTCTCCATTGACCTTGAATGGGGAGGCCCCAGCAACTACCAAGAAGCAAAACTCAATCACGTGTGGCAAAATAGACAGGTCCCCAGCAACTACCAAGAGGCAAAATTCGCTACGTCTGAAAGTTGGACTTTGTCATTTTTCTAAACTGGAGGCATGGTACTACCAGAGTGAGGCTGAAATTATTCTAAGTCCCACCAGAAGCATGGTACTACCAGGAGTGAAGCTGAAATTATTCTAAGTCCCACCAGAGGCATGGTACTACCAGGAGTGAAGCTGAAATTTTTCTAAGTCCCACCAGAGGCATGGTACTACCAGGAGTGAAGCTGAAATTTTGTTGGACTTTGTCATTTTTCACATTTTTCACCTGTCGCCTGTCACTGAAAATGAGGCGTGTTCTCATTGAATTTTGAATCCTGTAGGCGGGGACCATGGGAATCGGTTTGTGGGTGGGGTACAACTGGTGTTGGCAGAGGAAGAAGGACGAGGTTGAGTGAAGATGGCGAAAAAGCGGAGATGTAGCGAACTGAGGCAGCTGGCGGTGGAAGAAAGCAGGTTTAGGAGTATTTCAGGAGATACTGCGGCAGGTGAGGGGGAAAGAGAAGGGAGAGTAGGTCAGAGATACCCAGCAAAGAAGAAGGGCAGAGGGAGCGGGTGTGGTGCGCACCATGTGCCTTCGAAGGACCGAGGGCACCAGCATGGCCCAGGTGAATCCGGTTCAGAGGGTCCCAGTGAACCAGACCCGGATACGTCAGACGAATGGCTGCCGTCTGGTTTGTCTGACACCAACACAGCCTCATCGCCGGAGCGGGAGCCAGATCGCTCCGATAATGGACGTGACAGAGGTAAGAATTAACCCCCATTCAGTCCTTGTTACATGAACACCATTTTCCTCCAGTTGTATTATGGGCACCTGTTGCTAATCATTATGGTAATTATGTGTTACAGGTGGTGGGTCCAGCAGGGCCCCCATCCCTTCTCTTGGTGGAGGACAAAGAAAGAAAGGTAAAAGGTTATATAAAGGTTATAAATGTTTTTTTCCCTCTTCAATATCATAAAGAATGAAATGATTTATTGTCCTATATGTGTACATCATTTACAGGTGTATCAGCTAGGGGCTGGGACCAGGACCAGGACCAGGGCTGGTGTCAAGCCGGCTGGGAACCCCTGGGGTTGGCGTTTACTGCAACACCGGGCCCTCAGAACGCTGCTGCGGACTTAGACTCCAATGAGCCGGCCGATTACCTAGACCTGTTTGTGACAGATGAGCTGCTGCAGCATATTCGCGATCAGACCAACTTGTATGCTCGTCAGTACTTTGAAGCCAACCCTGAGGCGCTACCACACAGCAGAGGTAATGCCTGGAAGCCAGTGTCAGTCCCAGAACTGAAAACATTCTTTGCACTGAGTTTCCTCACTGGCTACAACAAAAAGCCAAGCCTTGACTTATACTGGAGTGTAGAGGAAATAGATGCAACACCATATTTCAGCCGGACAATGTCCAGGAAGAGATTTCAAATTATATGGCGGTTCCTCCATTTCAATAACAATGCCACACAAAATACTGCTGATAAAATGTACAAAGTCCGCCCAGTGTTAGATTATCTTGTTGGGAAATGCAATGAACTGTACCAGCCAGGAAAAAACATTTGCATTGATGAGGGCATGATGCAGTGGCGGGGGCGCCTATCGCTCCGAGTGTATAACCCACAAAAGCCGGTGAAGTATGGTATAAAATCATACATTCTGTGTGACTCTGCGACAGGGTACTGCTTCAACTTGCGGCCTTATGTGGGTGAAGGTAGTACTCTGCCAGAGATAGTGTTCTCTCTGCTTGATCGTCTCCAGGGTCATGGTTATACTGTCTACATGGACAATTTCTATAATTCTGTGTCCCTGTGTGAACGCTTACTGAGAGCACAGACAAACGTCTGTGGAACCCTCAGGAAAAACAGGGGAGAGCCATTGATCATCCGGGATATCAAAAAGTCTGACCTGGGGGCAGGGGAACGAATTGTGCGGCACAATGGGCGCATTATGGTGGTAGCTTGGCAGGACAAACGAATCGTGAAGATGGTGACAACCTGCCACCAAGACAGAATGGAAGGGGTTGATGTGTGGCAGAGGGGGCAGAGACATAAAGTGACCCAGTTTAAACCAGCGTGTGTGATCGCCTACAACTCCAACATGAATGGCGTGGATAAACTGGACCAGAATGTGGCCTACTACCCCTTCATAAGGAGGTCGCTAAACTGGTCAAAAAAGTTTGTGGCTTACATGTTCCAAATTGCCATGTTTAACGCATATGTTCTTTATAGGGCCAGAAATCCACAACAATGTAAGTCACTTTTGGAGTTCACATGCAGGGTCGTGAGGATGTGGTCAGGGAAGCAGCATGGGGTGCTGGAGGCGGAGACGGCCCAGGCAGACGAAGCATACAATCCCAGAGCACCGTACAACATGGACCCTGAAAGTAGGCTGGATGGCAACATGGCAAGGCACAGGCTGGAAAAGCTGATGCCCACCCCCAAGAAGACCAGGCCAACACGGAGGTGTCGTGTCTGTGCGCGCAGCGGCCGCCGCAGTGAGACCAGGATGTGGTATGTTTCCTGCCGTGTGGCGTTACATGCAGGACAATGCTTTACAGCATATCACACACAGAGAAATAGTACACTGATTAGGGCATGTTTATGAATAAATGACTGTTTTTCTATCAAACACCTTGTTTTATGTGTTATTTTTGTTGTTTCATAGAAGTCTACACTTTCTGTGTTTATAAAGTCATAAAACTCAATATTCTTTGGTTCTAAAAAAATCACTCTAGATTCTCCAAAACTGCTGGCACTGTGAGGCTGGCTGTTCAGAAAATAGCTGGCAGTGAATGAGTTAAATGGCAGGTCACACATTGATGACTCTCCCAACATGTGCTCTACTGCATTCTTGGATTAATGTGTCTTGTATCCTTCAGATGGAACCAGTGTTCTGCTATGAGTCTGTCAATGGTTCATGTCCAAACCACACCTTCCCACTGGCCATATGGATCACCCTCACAGTGTTTGGAAACTTCCTGGTCATCGCTTCGATTGCATATTTTAAGCAGCTCCATACTACTACTACTAATTATCTAATCTGCCCTTTAGCTGTAACAGACCTTCTTTTACGCATAATTCTCATGCCCCCCAGTGTGATTGTATCTATAGAGTCCTGCTGGTATATTGGTGATGTCTTCTGTAAAATCTTCTTGAGTTATGATGTCACATTATGCACTGCTTCAATTCTAAATCTGTTATGTATATCAGTTGACAGACGTTATGCTGTTTGTCATCCTTTAGTGTACAGCAGAAAAATTACTGTCAACATTGTGCTGATCATGATTTTACTCAGTTCTAGTGTTTCAGTTTCCACTGCAAAGGCAGTGAAAAGTGAAAATCTAAAAATATTTTTTCAAAATATAAACAATTAAACTAAACATTTGCCACAGCATATGAAAAGCAAACATTAAAGCAATATTTACCACATTTTAAAACCTTTTCAATCTTGCAGCCAATGCCACTCTTAACCTGGTTTGGCATGTGTAACGTCATGATGTTAACCCAAGAGTGGACAGTAACAAGGTCTAATAATGTTACACAGCACTAACACGGCTGCAGTGTGGTGGATGCTTATATTTTCGATGATGCCCATTCACTTTTTAATTAGAGATGCAAACAGCTTTGAAACAAACATTACACTTAATATTAGCTTTCATCTAATGAAATCTGGGCAAGCAAATCTCTATCATCCTAAAATTATAATCATCAAGTGCAAACTTAGGGCGTATTCACACTGCACTCAGAAAATCCGGACTTTCGGACTATCCAGGAAAGTTCGAACCTTATTGGCAAGTGTGAAACCTTCCCCGAACCTTGGTCCGGACTAAAGACCGAGTTTTTGGTCTGAGCTGAGGAGGTAGTCTCGGTCCGGACCAAGGTTCGCTGGTGCACAGTGTGAAACGTCTGTTTAGGAAAGTCCGGAATATCGGACCAATTACGTCACAGTCAC
Source organism: Siphamia tubifer (assembly GCA_020466265.1). Taxonomy (NCBI): domain Eukaryota; kingdom Metazoa; phylum Chordata; class Actinopteri; order Kurtiformes; family Apogonidae; genus Siphamia; species Siphamia tubifer. The sequence goes on along the minus strand of CM035794.1, from coordinate 24,678,816 downwards.
ATGCGAGGAATCTAGTCAACGTCCAAGCATGAGTCGCGGGAATACATGGGGAGACGAGGAAACCTGGTATTTCATAGAAATTTGGTCGGATGATACTATAAAGACTGAATTAGAAAATACTCATAAAACTAGTAACTGGGTCCATTTCTGCAACAGTGTAGCGCGCTCATCTACTAACCAATCAGGGTCGAGTATAGAGAGACGCACGCTGTACACGCATTAATGACATGACGTTCTAAAGTCCGTTGGTCCACTTGATTCAATACAGTATGAATGAAGACTGTAAATGAAGTCCGGTGTGATAAGGCAAAAAAAAAGTTCTGGTCTGGACTTTACTATGTGAATACGCCCTAAATCTTAAAGGGGAATTTCGCTAATTGCTGAAATGAGCATTGCTGACTAACTGTGGTTAGTTGTTACTTGGGTTCTTCTTCTTTCTCTTCTTTTGCTCCAGCGAGGGTCACTTTATACTGTCCAAGTGCGTTGAGCCGACCAGGTGTACCAGATTTTTCCATTGCTGGTGATCTAGAGCCAGCTGCTCTGCATCCTCCACATGGGTTGCAATGAGCAGAAGATCTCAGTCTTCTTTCATCTGGGAATTTTTTTCCTTGACCTCTGCGGTCATGGCCGCACGGCAACAAAATCTGATCATTTTTCCCTACATCCATCCCAGGCCGCCAAGTATTTGAATATGCCAGGTGCAGCATTGCTCAGTTCAGCAACTGGCATTGTCCTTGTCATGGTGTTTCTCTCTGCATCAAATACTGCCTTCATGGAGTGATGGTCGTTGAAGGCGTCCACCGCCATCTTATACCATGCGATGATGCTCCTGGTGTTTCTAGGTGTCAATGTCATATTAAAAAGCTGTTTATGTTTTACTACTGTTTTTTTTTTTAAGTTAGCTCAACTATATAAGTTTTACAGTGCACAAAATGCCCCTGGTCTATGTAAAAATCAGAGGAATTTTCAGTTGTCTATGTAAAATTGTAATGAGAAAATACCTCTTATTCTTCCAAACAAGTCATTGTTGGATGTTTTAACTTGAAAGCGGGAAGAGGCTATGGATTTCTGTTGAGCTGTGAGGCGGCCATGTTTGTAGTCTTTTGAAAGAGAAGATCCTACTGAACCGAGATAGCATTCAATGACCTACATTACCCATGGGGTGTGAAAAGCCCCCGTAAAAGGGGTGAGAGGTTAACTTTGGCACAGCGCAGTGGAGTCGCAGCACAGAGGAACGTTAACATTTCGGGTCTGCTTGTTTTGGTAATACTTACTGAGTTTGTTCTTAGTTTTAAGTCATTTTAGTGAGTAGCGGTGGGTGACATAGGAATTTAGTGAATGTTTTGGCCAAATGTATGTATTTTAGTATGTATTTAGTCATTATTGTCTTCATTTTTCATAGGCAGCAATAGGACAGCCAGGTTCGGGTCCATCTGGCAGATATCAGGATCCATCACCTGTCCTTTCAATGTTTTACATAAACTGCTTCTTGGAGAATCACATGGACCAGCTCAGTCTGCTGCCAGCCCAAACCTCATGATAACACATGGACATTTATGGACTTTGTTGCAGTTGTCATTTCTGTTTTGAATGTTTGTATTAGTTATTTTGTAGAGTTCACTATTTCCAGTAATTTTGATATTTATATTAATTCTAATTGGATTGATTATATTTTTTATTGCACATTTATTCAACTTTTGATGTTTACTAATGTGTATTATTATTATTATTCATATGATATTATCAGCATTATTGGTGTTATCCTGACTAAAACCTTTCTGGAGGCTTTGTCTATCATCTTCTGTACATTTGTTGTCAAGGAGTTGCTAAAAGTGACCAATAGCATATACATTCATGGAATCATTTTTCGGGAGTATTGACTTGGGTGATGTTACAAACATGGTATTCTTGAGTGGCTCCTTCATGATATCAGGAAATGTAACACTCATCAATGTAGATAGAGACTTTTACAGGGGCTGCAAGTTTTGCCATGGTAGCACACAGTGCTACCATTTCTCACCATTCAGTCACCAGTACATAACTTTTAAGGATGGTAAAAAAGAAAGAAAAAAAGTTGTTAATTTTCACTGTAAACCAGAGAACTGTTTTCATTGTGAAAATAAAGCTTGGAAAATGTGTTTTGTGTTTTTCTATCTTAGTGTTTTATACAAACAGCAATGTTTTATATCTACACATTTATTTACTATTGTAGTTCTTTTATATTTTAGTATCTGACACAGTGACTTGTGATGCAGCATAGATTCTTATCAATGCTAAATCACATTATGATGAGATGTGATGCATTATAGATGCATCCATATGAACTTTACTTTACTTAAAGCATACATTGAAAACTTATGACTATTATAGCATCTTATGAGTCCTAACAGTTGATTGTCTAGGTGTGTGCATAGAGGGCTAATAGTAATAATAATGTATTATAAGCCATATCAATCAGCCTGTGGCTTATAACCAGCCCAGAACACTTAGAACACCCTTGGATTTATAAAGCATTATAAGCTATGTTTATAGTTATTCATAACTGTTGATGTAAAGCATCATGAATGATTATGAGTGTAGTGATAATGCATTATGACTAATTATGATGCGCATTATGAGTCATTATGAATGCGTTCATAATTCACTATAGATGTGGTCTTCATAGAAAGTGTTACCTGATCACTAAGTAGTGGTCTGCACCTGTAACGACAGATGCAGTGTCAACGGCACAAACATACGACTGTAGAAAAGACTGCCTTCCTCGCACAAAAGTAGCTTGTTTCTAGCTTCTTCTGGAGAGAGATTCGTCATTGGTGTGGACATCTGTCACTCAAACATGCCTGACCAATGGGGAAGCATCCGCCCCACTATGGGATGTTTGTGTCAAAATGATTAAATCGCAAAAACAAGTTTCAACATCAATCAGAAATAAGTGTTTGAATGCCAATACAAAGTCGAAACTCTCCGGACACTTTTTTTTGCTTTAATTGAAAATACATGTTTGTTTTTTTTATTGAAGTTATATCTTTTGTGATTGAGTAATAAAGAAACAAATGTCCTACCCAATCCTAGTTGATAATGCATATACAGATAAGTTAAATTATTTTCAATTACAATTTGCAAATGTCAGCTTCTGCATACGCATTACAGAAATACATACATTTGGATTAGATGAAGCGAAAGACTTAAAATAACAGTAATATTCACTGTGAAACACATTAAGGTGATAATATACAGGTTTTTTCAGATGAAAGCTCAACTAAAGTGAGAAATGACCACGACAGGAAATAATGCAGTTAATTTCAATCTGGCAAGAGATGATTTTTCAATTCTAATGAGAATTTTTTTTCTGTCTTGGTTATCTTTAAAGGAAGGACTAAGTTATTGTTAATGTTTGAGTCACATTTAATTCAATAACTTCAAAAAAGAATTTGAACTGTAGTTTTCAGATCTTTGGTTTCAGTGATATTAGTTGAAGACAAACAACATCATCCACTGGGACAGACTGTCCAGCTTGTCTCTCCAGGGGTTTAATTATTCAACCATTGGTTTTTATGTCCAGAGATTCAAGCACTTATAAAACATTATCAGACAGAATGTGCAGTAGCTAACAGAGAACATATGAGCTATAATCTGTTGTAGCAGCACCTCTCTCTTCCTGAACATGGGGGTAAGTATGAAGATTAAAATAAAACTCTGCCTAATAGTGATATTAGTGCTTTTAGTTATTTAATTGAATGTAATAATGTGTAGTTTTGTTACTTTTTCCTGAGTCAATGTTATTCCAATGAGCGGGTTTTATATTTGTCCCATGTTTGAAATGATCTAAATTTGTGTTTTAGTGATATGTTTAACACAGGAGTTTAACAATTTTCCTTTTTCTTGGATGTTTTTTCAGCTAACATTTACCTTCATTTACCATGAAACCTCAGACCTTTTGTTCAGGGTTGGTGTTGTGATGATAAAAAACTTTATGTCCTCACAGACCAATTTGTCTTGCCTCCGAATGTATACTTTTTTCCATGTTTACTTGATGTTCAGATGAGTTTCTTTCTTTCGGGATCTACTTGGTTTTAGGAACACCAGACTGTGTTGAGATTTATTAACAGTTCAACTTTCAGTGCAGAATTTTAGGAGTGATGATGAGTCCACCTACACTTTGGTTCAGACTGGTATCCTTCCTCCTTCAGTCCTGTCAACCACCTTTTTTGACACACATTAAATTACAGAAAAACTGGTGTTTGTTTGTGTTAAGTGGTAAAATTGTGTTTTTTATCGTGCTAATGCCAACATTAACATAGTTTGAATGTAACTGTAACCATGGGTACCTGGTCACCTAATGGCTTTAATATCCAAGAGAATTATTATTTCTCCCAACATGTGCTCTACTGCATTCTTAAATTAATATGTCTTGTATCCTTCAGATGGAACCAGTGTTCTGCTATGAGTCTGTCAATGGTTCATGTCCAAAACACACCTTCCCACTGGCCATACGGATCACCCTCTACATGGTCCTGGGGACTTTTGTAATCCTAACAGTGTTTGGAAACTTTCTGGTCATCACTTCAATAGCATATTTTAAGCAGCTTCATACTCCTACTAATTATCTGATCTGCTCTTTAGCTGTAACAGACCTTCTTTTAGGGCTGATTGTCATGCTCCCCAGTGTGAATTTATTTGTAGAAACCTGCTGGTATTTTGGTGATGTCTTCTGTAAAATCTACATGAGTTTCAGTGTCACATTATGCACTGCTTCAATTATAAATCTGTTATGTATATCAGTTGACAGATATTATGCTGTTTGTCAGCCTTTAATTTACAGCAGAAAAATTACTATTAATGTTGTGCTGATCATGATTTTAATTAGTTGGAGTGTTTCAATTATCACTGGCTTTGGTATGATTTATCTGGAACTAAATATTTTGGGAATTGAGGACTTCTACTATACCCATGTTGCCTGTGTAGGAGGATGTGTTTTACTTCAGACTCGTATGTCAAGTACAGTTTCATCAATGCTTTCCTTTTATATTCCAGGGTTAGTATTGATCAGTATCTACCTGAGGATTTTTGTCGTAGCTAAGGGACAATCCCGTCGAATACACGTCACAGCAAAGATGTCCAGTACAGGTCAGAACAAAGCCACTAAGACACTTGCAGTCATAATGGGCACATTTCTGTCTTTTTGGACGTTCTTTTTTGTGATTAACACCATAGATCCCTTCATCGGTTACTCAATTCCACCTGGGGTGTATGCTACACTCATCTGGATTGGCTATCTGAATTCAACTGTCAATCCCCTAATATATGCCTTCTTTTATAGTTGGTTCAAAAAGGCATTTAGATTATTAATTTCAGTTAATATATTTAAATCTGACATTTCAGAGACAAAACTTTTCACAGAATAAATTATTGCAAAGCAGACAGAAGGAAAACAGAAACCTTGAGTCATAAAGCAATTTCAACAAATTCATGCCAAGTGGAGCCAACAACAAGGGTTAACCCAGGTTTACATTGAGAACTCACCAGAAAAATGATGATTGTTGACTTAAATTCAACAATCGTATGGGTTACATACGTTATTAACAATGTATTTAACCACTGTCTTTTTCTGAATACACCTGTAATGAATCGATAACTGCATCAGAAGGTAGGTTTTCTAAAGCCTGAAAGAGTTCTTATTTTTTCTCAGAATCTGTGAATTTTAATGTCCTGGAAATTAACTATTGTTATCCAGTGATGTTGAAAAACTAACGAGAACTGCATCTTAACAAATAAACTTTGAAGGAAGTGCTTGTGGTCGAACAAACTTTGGACAGGGAGACAGGTCAAAGTCCACTCTTCTTCTAACCCTAATGAAGTTATTTTTATATCTCTGTTCACCCAAACCATAACTATGATATTCAAACAGCTAAAAAAAATGATGTTTTCTGCAAAAATGTGCATATGTTGTTTGTTGTCTGTTTTACTTTTGCATTCAACTGCGTAGGTTTGATTTTGACATCGATGGGGACACAAAAGTGCTCACAACACTTCTGAAAGCTGATATTTTTTTTATTTCCAATGAGAATTTTATATCAGGTAGAGGTGATTAAACAACACAGTCATCATAATAGTCTGCATATCTGAATATCTAAAGATAATACATGAATTGAATGCATTCTGCAGTGTTGTCATGACTAATATATCCATCATTATTTAACCTCATCTGTTAATTTCCAGCCTCAGTTTCTTCTTCTCTATCTCCACCAGCTTCTCATCCTTCCTCTTTACTGTCTGTCATTCATACATAATGTATGAATAGATTAGTGGATACATGTGATCATAGAGTTTGATTGTACAATCATTGACTGAGTAAAAAAGGGTTTTTACTTTCAATTGATACATGTAATTTATTCCCCATTAATATATATGACATGAATCTGAGGTTTAATTGTATTTTCCTCACAAACCTGTTTTTTATACTGTTTAATTAAACTTCCATTTAATTTTGCTTAAATCTAACCTAATTTGGAGTAAACATGTAGGACTGGTCTCTTTTCAAAGCTGACGCCCTAAATATTTTTCCAGTACAGTCAGAATCACTGTCACTGTTACTGGCACCGAGTATTTTAAGTTGGAACACAGTGAAATAAAATTAATTTGTCTCTTTCCTGAAATTTTTCCTCAGTAAAACACCTGAATAAAAGTGTGGCTGCACTTTGGGAGCTGAAAAACACTATAGAACCACAGCAGAAGGTCTTACTGAGTTCAGATGAACATTTTACAGCAATATGACATGAAATGAGTATTTGGCACATGTTTATGAGGGAATACTGTAAGTCCAGGCACTTTCCAAAAATGATAATTTGGCACAGCCTTGGCACACCTACAGTAAATAAAAAGCCTGCTATTCTTGAATGCTTCTGTGCAGTTATAAATGTGGGCTCTATGGAAAGTTTACACTCTGGGACATCCTATGGCTAACTCAGATTCACTATGATAATTACTGACACTCAGTAATTGGTGTATAAATATGTAATTACACTAAAAAAAATTTTTGCAAATAAAAGAGTCAAAAGAGGTGCTGAAAATAAAAAGTAGTTCATATAAATAAAGTATTTCTACACAAAACACATTTTATAACAATATACTGTTAACAATAACACACTCTATTCACCAGGGCTGGTTCTAGCCCCTTGGCTGCCATAGGCAAATTCAATGTTGGTGACCCCCCCCTCGGCCAATAATATTGTTTAGCAGTCTTGTATATTGACATTCACTTTAGGACACTGTTAATTTACCAGTCACCAGACAATACTTTAACTCCTATCTCTGTGTGAAAACAGTTATCAACAAAAGCAGTAGAGACAATCTTTTCTCTTTGAATAAACAAGCCAACTCTTCTAGATTTTCTCTCCATTCACTAATTTCCTGAAGAAACAGTGATTATGGAAACTTATCTTGTTCTGTCTTTTTGGAAATGAAAACTCAGCATGTACCTGATATGTTCCTCAACTGACCATGTCTGTCGTCACTGCCTCTGAAAGTTGTGCCCAGTCTGTGGGACCTATGGGTGCTCCAGTCTGTGGGACCTATGGGTGCTTCTTTAATGGTGATCCCTTCATGTGGGCCAGATTAAGATTATGGGATGTCTACAGGCTGTAGTGAAGCAAAACATGCAGTTGTTGTTCCTGCAAGGCAAATGTATACGGACAAAATCAATGTTATTGTTTCATTGGGATCCACAATAACATGGCAAACATTTTGTAAAACATATTATTTATCTTAATTTTGTATTTTGTATTACTATTAGCAGGACAGCAATTTCAGGAATTTGTCAGTGATTTTAAGGATAAATCAAAAGTTGTTAATTTTCACTGTAAACCAGAGAACTGTTTTCATTGTGAAAATAAAGCTTGGAAAATGTGTTTTGTCTTTTTCTATCTTAGTGTTTTATACAAACAGCAATGTTTTATATCTACATATTCATTTACTATTGTAGTTCTTTTATATTTTAGTATCTGACACAGTGACTTGTGATGCAGCATAGATTCTTATAAATGCTAAATCACATTATGATGAGATGTGATGCATTATAGATGCATCCATATGAACTTTATTTTACTTAAAGCATACATTGAAAACTTATGATCCCACATGGACTATTATAGCATCTTACGAGTCCTAACAGTTGATCGTCTAGGTGTGTGCATTGAGCTCCGGACGTCATGTGACTTTTAGTTGTCAGGGCGCCATGTTGGCAGTAAACATAACAATCGCGGCGCCACTGTTACGTTATGGCAGTAAACTATGGCAAGCCGTTTTAACATTTAAAAGCTAAGTTTGACTATCCGGAATTAACATTGTAGATATCAAGAATGTGTTTCTGACTAGTCATAATTACATTTTGGATAGTCGTAATTGTCATTCAAGATATCTGAAACATAATTTCTCCTAGTCAAAATGATAGAGATATCTGTATTTAAATTTTGACTAGTCAAAATTTAAATACAGATATCTGCAATGACGTCACTGAAAACGACATTCAACGCGTCACACATCTTAAATGACAATTGCAGATATCTGTAATTCAGTTTTGACTAGTCAGAATGACAATTAGAGATATCTCAAACATCATTATGACTAGTGAAAATTATTCTGAGTGACGTTGTTGCTCTATAATTACGTAAAGTCGACCACCAAAATAAAAGGGGAAGCGGGTTCATTTTTTTCAGTGAATGCGGAGTCGAGTGGATGGAAGATGGCTTTAGGTATAATTGAAAAAGCCACTAGAAAATGGCATGAAATTGAATGAGCCCTGGCGCAGAGTAATTCATTGTCACTCGCTGCCAGCTCCTCCCTTGCCCGGGCAGCAGCGTTAAAAAGCCGGTTGAAAATACCTCCGTTCTCTGGATGCTCCGACATGCTCCTCATGCAACCACCATTAACACTGTGAACATTAATGTGCTCCCATATATACTCCCGCCTAAAGTGGGGGTGTGGGTGGGTGGGGTTCATTTGAATACAGATATGTGCAACGTCATTTCGACTAGTCAAAACTCTAATTCAAGATATCTGTAATTACATTTTCACTAGTCAAAATGAACATTACAGATATCTCCAATTCAAGATATCTCTAATCAAATTTAACATCAAGATATCTATAATTTGATTATAGATATCTACAATTAAATTATGACTATCTGAAATTCCAATTGGAGATATCTACAATTTAATTTTGACTAGTCATAATTCCAATTAAAGATATCTACAACTTAATTTTGACTAGTCAAAATGGAATTTAAGATATCTGAAAAGAGACATATAGATATCTTGAATTTATTTTAAATAAAGATATCTTGAACTGAAGTTATGACTAGTCAAAATTAAATTGTAGATATCTCAAATTGGAATTACAGATATCTATAATCCAGTTGCAGATATCTGTAACTGACATTGTAGATATCTGGAATTGAATTTCGGATTTTCCAAAATGACGTTAGCCATTGAAATGAATGGCAAAAGTGACGTCATTTCTCCTAGTCAAAATTACGTTGCAGACATCTGAAATGACAATTATGGATAGGAAGAATGTATTTGTGGATATCTGAAATGCTCATTTTGACTAGTCAAAACTGAATTACAGATATCTGCAACACATATCTAGTTTAGCTTTTAAATGTTAAAACGGCTTGCCATAGTAAACATCTTTGCACCATCAGAGTACACTTGTCACCTCCGTTCGCCTGAAATTCAGATTTATATGCAGAAATTGGACAGATTAAATATAAAGGACCCGTATAATGTTCCTGTGGTGCTTTTCAAAAGTATCTCCTTCCTCAGCTGAAGAAGACGTCCCCGATTTGCAGTAGCCTATGCTAACATTACACAGCTACCTCATTAGCTTCCCGGCAGTCTACACAGGGAATTCTCTGAGAGCCTACAAGAGGCTGGATGTTAATAAATGGATTCAGTCTGGCTTTGTTTCAAACATTCAGTTGTGGAATATTAAATCCAAAAACGGCAGCATCATCACTGGAAGGGTAAGTGTTTAATTATCCCAGTTTAATAGGAAGTGTCTCATTAGCATGTTTGTTTGTTAGCTGTGCAAGCTACATCTGACAGCAGTACAGCCGACACCGCTTCGTAACCTCGGATACAAGGGCTCCTGGAGTTTGTTTCCACGTAGGAAAAGAAAGAAAACTCACACCGTTTTGTTGAAGCTTCCCATGTCGGTGGTGAGACTGGCTGTTATACAACAACACAACACCTGCCAACCATTTAACTGGCAATGAGTGACATAATAACTGCACTGCCTTTCGTATCAGCTGATCGTTTGTCAGCTGTGTCCCTCAATTATTTGCGCTGTAACTACATATTCCCAAACTTCGTTGCACATTTGTATTTCTGTGATGACTCTGTACCAGTGCCTGCCAATCAACCAACGCCATTACTGCCAAGGTGGCTACGTTGACTTTTTTCTGGTCACGTGGCCAGCCTATGACGTCACCTGCAGGAGCTCAATAGAGGGGTATTAGTAATAATAATGTATTATAAGCCATATCAATCAGCCTGTGGCTTATAACCAGCCCAGAACACTTAGAACACCCTTGGATTTATAAAGCATTATAAGCTATGTTTATAGTTATTCATAACTGTTGATGTAAAGCATCATGAATGATTATGAGTGTAGTGATAATGCATTATGACTAATTATGATGCGCATTATGAGTCATTATGAATGCGTTCATAATTCACTATAGATGTGGTCTTCATAGAAAGTGTTACCTGATCACTAAGTAGTGGTCTGCACCTGTAACGACAGATGCAGTGTCAACGGCACAAACATACGACTGTAGAAAAGACTGACTTCCTCGCACAAAAGTAGCTTGTTTCTAGTTTCTTCTGGAGAGAGATTCGTCATTGGTGTGGACATCTGTCACTCAAACATGCCTGACCAATGGGGAAGCATCCGCCCCACTGTGGGATGTTTGTGTCAAAATTATTAAATCGCAAAAACAAGTTTCAACATCAATCAGAAATAAGTGTTTGAATGCCAATACAAAGTCGAAACTCTCCGAACACTTTTTTTGCTTTAATTGAAAATAAATGTTTTTATTTTTTTTTATTGAACTTATATCTTTTGCGATTGAGTAATAAAGAAACAAATGTCCTACACAATCCTAGTTGATAATGCATATACAGATAAGTTAAATTATTTTCAATTACAATTTGCAAATGTCAGCTTCTGCATACGTATTACAGAAATACATACATTTGGATTAGATGAAGCGAAAGACTTAAAATAACAGTAATATTCACTGTGAAACACATTAAGGTGATAATATACAGGTACATTCTTTTTTCAGATGAGAGCTCAACTAAAGTGAGAAATGACCACGACAGGAAATAATGCAGTGAATTTCAATCTGGCAAGAGATGATTTTTCAATTCTAATGAGAATTTTTTTTCTGTCTTGGTTATCTTTAAAGGAAGGACTAAGTTATTGTTAATCTTTGAGTCACATTTAATTCAATAACTTCAAAAAAGAATTTGAACTGTAGTTTTAAGATCTTTGGTTTCAGTGATATTAGTTGAAGACAAACAACATCATCCACTGGGACAGACTGTCCAGCTTGTCTCTCCAGGGGTTTAATTATTCAACCATTGGTTTTTATGTCCAGAGAATCAAGTACTTATAAACCATTATCAGACAGAATGTGCAGTAGCTAACAGAGAACATATGAGCTACAATCTGTTGTAGCAGCACCTCTCTCCTCCTGAACATGGGGGTAAGTATGAAGATTAAAATAAAACTCTGCCTAATAGTGATATTAGTGCTTTTAGTTATTTAATTGAATGCAATAATGTGTAGTTTTGTTACTTTTTCCTGAGTCAATGTTATTCCAATGAGCGGGTTTTATATTTGTCCCATGTTTGAAATGATCTAAATTTGTGTTTTAGTGATATGTTTAACACTGAAGTTTAACAATTTTCCTTTTTCTTGGATGTTTTTTCAGCTAACATTTACCTTCATTTACCATGAAACCTCAGACCTTTCGTTCAGGGTTGGTGTTGTGATGATAAAAAACTGTATGTCCTCAATTTGTCTTGCCTCAGAATGTATACTTTTTTCCATGTTTACTTGATGTTCAGATGACTTTCTTTCTTTCGGGATCTACTTGGTTTTAGGAACACCAGACTGAGGCGTTTATTAACAGTTCAACTTTCAGTGCAGAATTTTAGGAGTGATGATGAGTCCACCTACACTTTGGTTCAGACTGGTATCCTTCCTCCTTCAGTCCTGTCAACCACCTTTTTTGACACACATTAAATTACAGAGAAACTGGTGTTTGTTTGTGTTAAGTGGTAAAATTGTGTTTTTTATCGTGCTAATGCCAACATTAACATAGCTTGAATGTAACTGTAACCATGGGTACCTGGTCACCTAATGGCTTTAATATCCAAGAGAATTATTATTATTTCTCCCAACATGTGCTCTACTGCATTCTTAAATTAATGTGTCTTGTATCCTTCAGATGGAACCAGTGTTCTGCTATGAGTCTGTCAATGGTTCATGTCCAAAACACACCTTCCCACTGGCCATACGGATCACCCTCTACATGATCCTGGGGACTTTTGTAATCCTAACAGTGTTTGGAAACTTTCTGGTCATCACTTCAATAGCATATTTTAAGCAGCTTCATACTCCTACTAATTATCTGATCTGCTCTTTAGCTGTAACAGACCTTCTTTTAGGGCTGATTGTCATGCTCCCCAGTGTGAATTTATTTGTAGAAACCTGCTGGTATTTTGGTGATGTCTTCTGTAAAATCTGCATGAGTTTCAGTGTCACATTATGCACTTCTTCAATTATAAATCTGTTATGTATATCAGTTGACAGATATTATGCTGTTTGTCAGCCTTTAATTTACAGCAGAAAAATTACTATTAATGTTGTGCTGATCATGATTTTAATCAGTTGGAGTGTTTCAATTATCACTGGCTTTGGTATGATTTATCTGAAACTAAATATTTTGGGAATTGAGGACTTCTACTATACCCATGTTGCCTGTGTAGGAGGATGTTTTTTGTTTCAGACTCGTATGTCAAGTACAGTCTCATCAATGCTTTCCTTTTATATTCCAGGGATAGTATTGATCAGTATCTACCTGAGGATTTTTGTCGTAGCTAAGGGACAATCCCGTCGAATACATGTCACTGCAAAGATGTCCAGTACAGGTCAGAACAAAGCCACTAAGACACTTGCAGTCATAATGGGCACATTTCTGTCTTTTTGGACGTTCTTTTTTGTGATTAACACCATAGATCCCTTCATCGGTTACTCAATTCCACCTGGGGTGTATGCTACACTCATCTGGATTGGCTATCTGAATTCAACTGTCAATCCTCTAATATATGCCTTCTTTTATAGTTGGTTCAAAAAGGCATTTAGATTATTAATTTCAGTTAATATATTTAAATCTGACATTTCAGAGACAAAACTTTTCACAGAATAAATTATTGCAAAGCAGACAGAAGGAAAACAGAAACCTTGAGTCATAAAGCAATTTCAACAAATTCATGCCAAGTGGAGCCAACAACAAGGGTTAACCCAGGTTTACATTGAGAACTCACCAGAAAAATGATGATTGTTGACTTAAATTCAACAATCGTATGGGTTACATACGTTATTAACAATGTATTTAACCACTGTCTTTTTCTGAATACACCTGTAATGAATCAATAACTGCATCAGAAGGTAGGTTTTCTAAAGCCTGAAAGAGTTCTTATTTTTTCTCAGAATCTGTGAATTTTAATGTCCTGGAAATTAATCATTGTTATCCAGTGATGTTGAAAAACTAACGAGAACTGCATCTTAACGAATAAACTTTGAAAGAAGTGCTTGTGGTCGAACAAACTTTGGACAGGGAGACAGGTCAAAGTCCACTCTTCTTCTAACCCTAATGAAGTTATTTTTATATCTTTTATTTCTTATATCTTCTATTTTATATCTATAAATGTGCATATGTTGTTTGTTGTCTGTTTTACTTTTGCATTCAACTGCGTAGGTTTGATTTTGACATCGATGGGGACACAAAAGTGCTCACAACACTTCTGAAAGCTGATATTTTTTGCATTTCCAATGAGAATTTTATATCAGGTAGAGGTGACTAAACAACACAGTCATCATGATAGTCTGCATATCTGAATATCTAAAGATAATACATGAATTGAATGCATTCTGCAGTGTTGTCATGACTAACATATCCATCATTATTTAACCTCACCTGTTAATTTCCAGCCTCAGTTTCTGCTTCTCTATCTCCTCCAGCTTCTCATCCTTCCTCTTTACTGTCTGTCATTCATACATGACATATGAATAGATTAGTGGATACATGTGATCATAGAGTTTGATTGTACAATCATTGACTGAGTAAAAAAGGGTTTTTACTTTCAATTGATACATGTAATTTATTCCCCATTAATATATATGACATGAATCTGAGGTTTAATTGTATTTTCCTCACAAACCTCTGTTTTTTAAACTGTTTAATTAAACTTCCATTTAATTTTGCTTAAATCTAACCTAATTTGGAGTAAACATGTAGGACTGGTCTCTTTTCAAAGCTGACACCCTAAATATTTTTCCAGTACAGTCAGAATCACTGTCACTGTTACTGGCACCGAGTATTTTAAGTTGGAACACAATGAAATAAAATTAATTTGTCTCTTTCCTGAAAATTTTCCTCAGTAAAACACCTGAATAAAAGTGTGGCTGCACTTTGGGAGCTGAAAAACACTATAGAACCACAGCAGAAGGTCTTACTGAGTTCAGATGAACATTTTACAGCAATATGACATGAAATGAGTGTTTGGCACATGTTTATGAGGGAATACTGTAAGTCCAGGCACTTTCCAAAAATGATAATTTTGCACAGCCTTGGCACACCTACAGTAAATAAAGCCCTTGAATGCTTCTGTGAACAGTTATAAATGTAGGCTCTATGGAAAGTTTAAACTCTGGGACATCCTATGGCAAACTCAGATTCACTATGATAATTACTGACACTCAGTAATTGGTGTATGAATATGTAATAACACTAAAGGGTTTTTTTGCATATAAAAGAGTCAAAAGAGGTGCTGAAAATGAAAAGTAGTTTATATAAATAAACTATTTCTACACAAAACATATTTTATAACAATATACTGTTAACAATAACACACTCTATTCACCAGAGCTGGTTCTAGTCCCTTGGCTGCCATAGGCAAATTCAATGTTGGTGACCCCCCCCTCGGCCAATAATATTGTTTAGCAGTCTTGTATATTGACATTCACTTTAGGACACTGTTAATTTACCAGTCACCAGACAATACTTTAACTCCTATCTCTGTGTCAAAACAGTTATCAGCAAAAGCAGTAGAGACAATCTTTTCTCTTTGAATAAACAAGCCAACTCTTCTAGATTTTCTCTCCATTCACTAATTTCCTGAAGAAACAGTGATTATGGAAACTTATCTTGTTCTGTCTTTTTGGAAATGAAAACTCAGCATGTACCTGATATGTTCCTCAACTGACCATGTCTGTCTTCACTGCCTCTGAAAGTTGTGCCCAGTCTGTGGGACCTATGGGTGCTCCAGTCTGTGGGACCTATGGGTGCTCCTTTAATGGTGATCCCTTCATGTGGGCCAGATTAAGATTATGGGATGTCTACAGGCTGTAGTGAAGCAAAACATGCAGTTGTTGTTCCTGCAAGGCAAATGTATACGGACAAAATCAATGTTATTGTTTCATTGGGATCCACAATAACATGACAAACCTTTTGTAAAACATATTAGTTATTTTAATTTTGTATTTTGTATTACTATTAAGGATAAATCAAAATCCAACAAGCAGTAAATGCACCCAAAGTATACATGAGACAATACTCGTACATTGATTTTTTTTAAAGAATGTATCTGAAACTAATCTCTATCCAAATAACCACACAATAAAGATTATAGAAAGGCTGTACCTGCTGACTGTGACTGTGACTGTGGTGACACTGGTGTCTGGAGTGGTTCCACATGTCTGTTCATCTGTATCTGTATTCAATGGTACAATGAGTGAAAATGGTCACTATTTATTATGTTTATTAAATAAATAATTTTATGGTGGGTAGATATACATAATTTATTTTATTGTTTTATTTCCCTAATCTTTTAAACTTTAACTCAGCAGCTTCAGGCTGTACAGTCCAGGTCTCAGTGCACTCGCTGTCACTATCTAGACTGTTAAGGGCCCAGGATGGATCTTCACCAGAAGCTGGGTTTATTTACAGAATATAGCCAGATCAGTTTTATAAAGAAGATAATAGTCATAGTTACCCCTTTGTTGGTCACACTACAAAAATCACAATAAAAAATTAGTTTTTTTTTTTGCCTTTTTCACCTCACAGGGTCTATTATAACAGAAAATGTTTTTACTGACCCTAAATTTAACTAAAGTATTAAAACTCAAACATTACTCCTTTACCAATCTTACCAACATAATTTGTGACTTGGTTCAAATTAGATGTATTAACTCTTTGTATTTGTATCATCAGTGATTAGCGTTAGCTATTAACATTAGCATTTTATGAAGATTTACTATCATCTCTACTGTTTGGTTCAGCATGTTTTCAAAAAATTATTACATGAATACCAAATTATTTCTGAAACATGATGAGGATTAATAAAATGAAAAAATCAAACTTGCCTGCAATTTTGTGTCCAAAAGAAAAGATCATAGCAGAGGTGTTGTCACAGTTACGATCTTCTTCCTTGGTGGTATACTAGCATGACCTGAATATATCATTGACAGTGCCACCCAGTGGTTTTGTTGTGCATTACATGCTTCTTACAAAAGCGGGAGACTGACCAAGAAGTTTAAGTTTTAATTGGTTTTTTTTGAATGGGTGAGATCTAGCCTAGGATCTAGTCTGTCCCCAGTGGCCGCAAATGGTATTTGCTATGGGGAGACAGACTAGACAGCCTCAGATCTGAAAATCCAAAATGGACCGGACCAATCAAATCGCGAGGGGCGGGATTGGAGCCTGCCCTGCCTCATGACGACACAAATACGACACGTAATGTTGTAGTCGCAGAGACGTAGCAGCTAGCACACATTGCCGTAACACCAGTTGCTAGCTGCTAGACAACATGGCTCATCACCAGGAACAACCTTTCGAGCTGGCTTTGGCAGCAACGCTAGGTGATTTAAAATTACAGTTTTCCCTGCGAGAGGAGCAGAAAATGGCACTTAAGCTGTTTTTTGAATAAAGGGACGTTGTCGGAGTTTTGCCCACCGGGTATGGCAAAAGTTTGATTTATCAGCTGGCTCCACTAGTGGGACGACGCATGGGTCTGCACAACCCGCTGGTGATCGTTGTGTCACCCCTTTTAGCCCTAATGGATGACCAGTTGCAAGAGGCCGAAAAAAGTGTACGGGAGTCCGGAATCCTGGCTGAACCGGGAATGGTTAGACCTGCTCCATGTTCATCGCTCTGATTGGTTGGCTCTGACTGGTTACCCATCCAATAGCGTGGCGTTGTGTAAAGAGAAAACTTGACAGACAGCGGTTATCCCACCCACAAATTCGCCTAGACTTTCTAGACTTTCCCCGTAGCAAATGCAGTTTGCGGCCACTGGGGACAGTCTAGATCCTAGGCTAGGTGAGATCCAGATGGGATTCTATACAGTTTAACTCTGTCCTTGTAACTATTCTGACAACTGACAACATAACAACTAGACATTTCTAGTCCTTCTTTAGGTATGTCATCCATATAAACAACAGCGTTTCCATGCATTTTTTTTAGGTCGGTCTGAGCGTGCAACTTCCTCATATGTTTGGATGACGTTGACTGTGGAGGGGTTTTTCGCCTACTTTTATAGAAAACAAACTACCAAGACATAAAAAACAAAATGCCTATGCCTTGAGGAAGGTCAACATGAGGACTAATTAAAACCATGGTGTTGGAATGAACACCAACATTACCTGTACTAGACCTAGTATATAAAGGGCCCACTACAGGTCATCACCCCCCCCTACAGTGAACCAAACACTCCGCCCCTGCTTGTTTTAATAAAGGCTTTTTAATTTACTTACTCCTAGTTCACTCAGAGTTGCCTGGATTTATCTTTGTTTGAAATGGACTGAAGCCCTTTATCCAAGAGCAGTCATTTCTTAGATTTTAGATTAGATTAGATTGTTTTCTTCTGGAATTTCAAAATTACTGGAAATAAAACGTCAGACCTTATTTCAGCAGGATTCTCAATAAGAACCAGCACACGGCTATAACTTGAAAATCCTCATATTTTTTTTAACAAATATCTCTTAATAAGAAATTGTTGCTATAGTTAAAGGCTTTTATAATAGCTTTAAATTACGCTTCAATCAGTTCTTGTTTTTCACATGTAATGCCCATTGGATTGAAGCTGTTGTGGTGAGAAAACAGAATCAAGTAAAAAAAAATGAACAGAGGGGGGAAATTCATTTGAAAAAAACAAACATCCTTTTAACTGTGAAAGGTGACTGAACATTGAAGGCAAAGAGTTTTTACAACACATTTTGATGAGTACTTTCCCTCACAAAGTCTAATCTGCTCACCTGAAGAGAAGATTTATCAGGGTTAATCAGATTAATTTGTAGGTTATATATACATATTCAATCACAGCATTAACATCCATATCTAATCATGAAAACTATCAATTAAAACAATATAAATAAAAGTTCAGGAGTATAAAACAGTGGGCAGATTTTAGTTACATAATGAACACAGGTCACTAATATATATATATATATATGTCATTTGTGAATGACATTAAAGCCCTCTGTTAAAAACTTCTAATAGATTCCCTGGTCGATAAAAGTGATGAGGTGCAGACAGGAATGAATTCCCAGTTCTTTGAGGTGTGAGGAGTCAGGTAAGAAGACTGATAATGATGCATACCCACCAGACCATAATCACACTTCTAATTGATGTTTGTGATGCACTGATTATTACAGCAGAATAAAAAACATCAAACAGTTTGATAACAGAAAAAACCCATTTAGAACAACTTGAAAGTATATTTTCTTTACATTTTATTATACCATTATACAGATGTTGTGGATTTATATTTTGTGTCAGGCATATGTATCCCTCCTCTTGCATTAGTTTTTTCATTTTGTTAGTTTTCAATATCCATTTAGTGGTGCTGTTGTACTCATAATTTGGTTGTAATCTTGAAATCAACGTTTATGTCATGTTTGCAGTACATGGAACCAACTTGACTCAGTTACCAGGTACTATTGACTGGAAACATTTTAGATTACAGGATACTACTGACTTTAGAATATCTGGATGTCAAAGTGATGCAGCTCATAACTTAAGTGACAACTGCTCAGAGAGTTGCTGATAAAGACGCTCATTGCCCCGTTTAGCTTAGGAGAATTTTTTTTATCACCTACCAACAATAGAAAAACCTGAACCTACTCGACTGACCATGGTGTAGTTTTTCAGGCTACCATCATGTGCATTAACCTGAGGATATATTTACTGTGAAAGTCTTTTTGTTTTTTAAATGGCAGGTCACACATTGATGACTCTCCCAACATGTGCTCTACCTGCATTCTTGGATTACTGTGTCTTGTATCCTTCAGATGGAACCAGTGTTCTGCTATGAGTCTGTCAATGGTTCATGTCCAAAACACACCTTCCCACTGGCCATATGGATCACCCTCACAGTGTTTGGAAACTTCCTGGTCATCGCTTCGATTGCATATTTTAAGCAGCTCCATACTACTACTACTAATTATCTAATCTGCCCTTTAGCTGTAACAGACCTTCTTTTACGCATAATTCTCATGCCCCCAGTGTGATTGTATCTATAGAGTCCTGCTGGTATATTGGTGATGTCTTCTGTAAAATCTTCTTGAGTTATGATGTCACATTATGCACTGCTTCAATTCTAAATCTGTTATGTATATCAGTTGACAGACGTTATGCTGTTTGTCATCCTTTAGTGTACAGCAGAAAAATTACTGTCAACATTGTGCTGATCATGATTTTACTCAGTTCTAGTGTTTCAGTTTCCACTGCAAAGGCAGTGAAAAGTGAAAATCTAAAAATATTTTTTCAAAATATAAACAATTAAACTAAACATTTGCCACAGCATATTAAAAGCAAACATTAAAGCAATATTTACCACATTTTAAAACCTTTTCAATCTTGCAGCCAATGCCACTCTTAACCTGGTTTGGCATGTGTAACGTCATGATGATAACCCAAGAGTGGACAGTAACAAGGTCTAATAATGTTACACAGCACTAACACGGCTGCAGTGTGGTGGATGCTTATATTTTCGATGATGCCCATTCACTTTTTAATTTGAGATGCAAACAGCTTTGAAACAAACATTACACTTAATATTAGCTTTCATCTAATGAAATCTGGGCAAGCAAATCTCTGTCATCCTAAAATTATAATCATCAAGTGCAAACTTAGGGCGTATTCACACTGCACTCAGAAAATCCGGACTTTCGGACTATCCAGGAAAGTTCGAACCTTATTGGCAAGTGTGAAACCTCCCCCGAACCTTGGTCCGGACTAAAGACCGAGTTTTTGGTCTGAGCTGAGGAGGTAGTCTCGGTCCGGACCAAGGTTCGCTGGTGCACAGTGTGAAACGTCTGTTTAGGAAAGTCCGGAATATCGGACCAATTATGTCACAGTCACATGCGAGGAATCTAGTCAACGTCCAAGCATGAGTCGCGGGAATACATGGGGAGACGAGGAAACCTGGTATTTCATTGAAATTTGGTCGGATGATACTATAAAGACTGAATTAGAAAATACTCATAAAACTAGTAACTGGGTCCATTTCTGCAACAGTGTAGCGCGCTCATCTACTAACCAATCAGGGTCGAGAATAGAGAGACGCACGCTGTACACGCATTAATGACATGACGTTCTAAAGTCCGTTGGTCCACTTGATTCAATACAGTATGAATGAAGACTGTAAATAAAGTCCGGTGTGAAAAGGCAAAAAAAAGGTTCTGGTCCGAACTTTGGTCTGGACTTTACTATGTGAATACGCCCTAAATCTTAAAGGGGAATTTCGCTAATTGCTGAAATGAGCATTGCTGACTAACTGTGGTTAGTTGTTACTTGGGTTCTTCTTGTTTCTCTTCTTTTGCTCCAGCGAGGGTCACTTTATACTGTCCAAGTGTGTTGAGCCGACCAGGTGTACCAGATTTTTCCATTGCTGGTGATCTAGAGCCAGCTGCTCTGCATCCTCCACATGGGTTACAATGAGCAGAAGATCTCAGTCTTCTTTCATCTGGGAATTTTTTTCCTTGACCTCTGCGGTCATGGCCGCACAGCAACAAAATCTGATCATTTTTCCCTACATCCATCCCAGGCCGCCAAGTATTTGAATATGCCAGGTGCAGCATTGCTCAGTTCAGCAACTGGCATTGTCCTTGTCATGGTGTTTCTCTCTGCATCAAATACTGCCTTCATGGAGTGATGGTCGTTGAAGGCGTCCACCGCCATCTTATACCATGCGATGATGCTCCTGGTGTTTCTAGGTGTCAATGTCATATTAAAAAGCTGTTTATGTTTTACTACTGTTTTTTTTTTAAGTTAGCTCAACTATATAAGTTTTACAGTGCACAAAATGCCCCTGGTCTATGTAAAAATCAGAGGAATTTTCAGTTGTCTATGTAAAATTGTAATGAGAAAATACCTCTTATTCTTCCAAACAAGTCATTGTTGGATGTTTTAACTTGAAAGCGGGAAGAGGCTATGGATTTCTGTTGAGCTGTGAGGCGGCCATGTTTGTAGTCTTTTGAAAGAGAAGATCCTACTGAACCTAGATAGCATTCAATGACCTACATTACCCATGGGGTGTGAAAAGCCCCCGTAAAAGGGGTGAGAGGTTAACTTTGGCACAGCGCAGTGGAGTCGCAGCACAGAGGAACGTTAACATTTCGGGTCTGCTTGTTTTGGTAATACTTACTGAGTTTGTTCTTAGTTTTAAGTCATTTAAGTGAGTAGCGGTGGGTGACATAGGAATTTAGTGAATGTTTTGGCCAAATGTATGTATTTTAGTATGTATTTAGTCATTATTGTCTTCATTTTTCATAGGCAGCAATAGGACAGCCAGGTTCGGGTCCATCTGGCAGATATCAGGATCCATCACCTGTCCTTTCAATGTTTTACATAAACTGCTTCTTGGAGAATCACATGGACCAGCTCAGTCTGCTGCCAGCCCAAACCTCATGATAACACATGGACATTTATGGACTTTGTTGCAGTTGTCATTTCTGTTTTGAATGTTTGTATTAGTTATTTTGTAGAGTTCACTATTTCCAGTAATTTTGATATTTATATTAATTCTAATTGGATTGATTATATTTTTTATTGCACATTTATTCAACTTTTGATGTTTACTAATGTGTATTATTATTATTATTCATATGATATTATCAGCATTATTGGTGTTATCCTGACTAAAACCTTTCTGGAGGCTTTGTCTATCATCTTCTGTACATTTGTTGTCAAGGAGTTGCTAAAAGTGACCAATAGCATCTACATTCATGGAATCATTTTTCGGGAGCATTGACTTGGGTGATGTTACAAACATGGTATTCTTGAGTGGCTCCTTCATGATATCAGGAAATGCAACACTCATCAATGTAGATAGAGACTTTTACAGGGGCTGCAAGTTTTGCCATGGTAGCACACAGTGCTACCATTTCTCACCATTCAGTCACCAGTACATAACTTTTAAGGATGGTAAAAAAGAAAGAAAAAAAGTTGTTAATTTTCACTGTAAACCAGAGAACTGTTTTCATTGTGAAAATAAAGCTTGGAAAATGTGTTTTGTGTTTTTCTATCTTAGTGTTTTATACAAACAGCAATGTTTTATATCTACACATTTATTTACTACTGTAGTTCTTTTATATTTTAGTGACTTGTGATGCAGCATAGATTCTTATCAATGCTAAATCACATTATGATGAGATGTGATGCATTATAGATGCATCGATATGAACTTTACTTTACTTAAAGCATACATTGAAAACTTATGACTATTATAGCATCTTATGAGTCCTAACAGTTGATTGTCTAAGTGTGTGCATAGAGGGCTAATAGTAATAATAATGTATTATAAGCCATATCAATCAGCCTGTGGCTTATAACCAGCCCAGAACACTTAGAACACCCTTGGATTTATAAAACATTATAAGCTATGTTTATAGTTATTCATAACTGTTGATGTAAACCATCATGAATGATTATGAGTGTAGTTATAATGCATTATGACTAATTATGATGCGCATTATGAGTCATTATGAATGCGTTCATAATTCACTATAGATGTGGTCTTCATAGAAAGTGTTACCTGATCACTAAGTAGTGGTCTGCACCTGTAACGACAGATGCAGTGTCAACGGCACAAACATACGACTGTAGAAAAGACTGACTTCCTCGCACAAAAGTAGCTTGTTTCTAGCTTCTTCTGGAGAGAGATTCGTCATTGGTGTGGACATCTGTCACTCAAACATGCCTGACCAATGGGGAAGCATCCGCCCCACTATGGGATGTTTGTGTCAAAATTATTAAATCGCAAAAACAAGTTTCAACATCAATCAGAAATAAGTGTTTGAATGCCAATACAAAGTTGAAACTCTCCGGACACTTTTTTTGCTTTAATTGAAAATACATGTTTTTTTTTTTTTATTGAAGTTATATCTTTTGTGATTGAGTAATAAAGAAACAAATGTCCTACCCAATCCTAGTTGATAATGCATATACAGATAAGTTAAATTATTTTCAATTACAATTTGCAAATGTCAGCTCAACTAAAGTGAGAAATGACCACGACAGGAAATAATGCAGTGAATTTCAATCTGGCAAGAGATGATTTTTCAATTCTAATGAGAATTTTTTTTCTGTCTTGGTTATCTTTAAAGGAAGGACTAAGTTATTGTTAATGTTTGAGTCACATTTAATTCAATAACTTCCAAAACAGTTTTTTTTTTCCTGAAATGTTTCAATGAATGATTAAAAATATGAACTAAGAGACAAGTAAAATAAATATAGTTTTTCAGTATTTCAACTTTAGTTTTAAGATCTTTGGTTTCACTGATATTAGTTGAAGACAAACAACATCATCCACTGGGACAGACTGTCCAGCTTGTCTCTCCAGGGGTTTAATTATTCAACCACTGGTTTTTATGTCCAGAGAATCAAGCTCTTATAAAACATCCTCAGACAGAATGTGCAGTAGCTAACAGAGAACATATGAGCTACAATCTGTTGTAGCAGCACCTCTCTCTTCCTGAACATGGGGGTAAGTATGAAGATTAAAATAAAACTCTGCCTAATAGTGATATTAGTGCTTTTAGTTATTTAATTGGATGCAATAATGTGTAGTTTTGTTACTTTTTCCTGAGTCAATGTTATTCCAATGAGCGGGTTTTATATTTGTCCCATGTTTGAAATGATCTAAATTTGTGTTTTAGTGATATGTTTAACACAGGAGTTTAACAATTTTCCTTTTTCTTGGATGTTTTTTCAGCTAACATTTACCTTCATTTACTATGAAACCTCAGACCTTTTATTCAGGGTTGGTGTTGTGATGATAGAAAACTTTATGTCCTCACAGACCAATTTGTCTTGCCTCAGAATGTATACTTTTTTCCATGTTTACTTGATGTTCAGATGAGTTTCTTTCTTTCGGGATCTACTTTTACTTACACCAGACTGAGGCGTTTATTAAAAGTTCAACTTTCAGTGCAGAATTTTAGGAGTGATGATGAGTCCACCTACACTTTGGTTCAGACTGGTATCCTTCCTCCTTCAGTCCTGTCAACCACCTTTTTTGATACAGATTAAATTACAGAAAAACTGGTGTTTGTTTGTGTTAAGTGGTAAAATTGTGTTTTTTATCGTGCTAATGCCAACATTAACATGGCTTGAATGTAACTGTAACCATGGGTACCTGGTCACCTAATGGCTTTAATATCCAAGAGAATTATTATTATTTCTCCCAACATGTGCTCTACTGCATTCTTAAATTAATATGTCTTGTATCCTTCAGGTGGAACCAGTGTTCTGCTATGAGTCTGTCAATGGTTCATGTCCAAAACACACCTTCCCACTGGCCATACGGATCACCCTCTACATGATCATGGGGATTATTGTAACCTTAACAGTGTTTGGAAACTTTCTGGTCATTGCTTCAATAGCATATTTTAAGCAGCTACATACTCCTACTAATTATCTGATCTGCTCTTTAGCTGTATCTGACCTTCTTTTAGGGCTGATTGCCATGCCCCCCAGTGTGAATTTATTTGTAGAGTCCTGCTGGTATTTTGGTGATGTCTTCTGTAAAATCTACATGAGTTTCAGTGTCACATTATGCACTGCTTCAATTATAAATCTGTTATGTATATCAGTTGACAGATATTATGCTGTTTGTCAGCCTTTATTATACAGCAGAAAAATTACTGTTAATGTTGTGGTGATCATGATTTTAATTAGTTGGAGTGTTTCAATTATCACTGGCTTTGGTATGATTTATCTGGAACTAAATATTTTGGGAATTGAGGAGTTCTACTATACCCATGTTGCCTGTGTAGGAGGGTGTTTTTTGTTTCAGACTCGTATGTCAAGTACAGTTTCATCAATGCTTTCCTTTTATATTCCAGGGATAGTATTGATCAGTATCTACCTGAGGATTTTTGTCGTAGCTAAGGGACAATCCCGTCGAATACATGTCACTGCAAAGATGTCCAGTACAGGTCAGAACAAAGCCACTAAGACACTTGCAGTCATAATGGGCACATTTCTGTCTTTTTGGACGTTCTTTTTTGTGATTAATACAATAGATCCCTTCATCGGTTACTCAATTCCACCTGTGTTGTTTATTACACTTGGGTGGATTGGCTATCTAATTCAACTGTCAATCCCCTAATATATGCCTTTTTTTATAGTTGGTTCAAAAAGGCGTTCAGATTATTAATTTCAGTTAATATATTTAAATCTGACATTTCAGAGACAAAACTTTTCACAGAATAAATTATTGCAAAGCAGACAGAAGGAAAACAGAAACCTTGAGTCATAAAGCAATTTCAACAAATTCATGCCAAGTGGAGCCAACAACAAGGGTTAACCCAGGTTTACATTGAGAACTCACCAGAAAAATGATGATTGTTGACTTAAATTCAACAATCGTATGGGTTACATACGTTATTAACCATGTATTTAACCACTGTCTTTTTCTGAATACACCTGTAATGAATCGATAACTGCATCAGAAGGTAGGTTTTCTAAAGCCTGAAAGAGTTCTTATTTTTTCTCAGAATCTGTGAATTTTAATGTCCTGGAAATTAATCATTGTTATCCAGTGATGTTGAAAAACTAACGAGAACTGCATCTTAACGAATAAACTTTGAAGGAAGTGCTTGTGGTTGAACAAACTTTGGACAGGGAGACAGGTCAAAGTCCACTCTTCTTCTAACCCTAATGAAGTTATTTTTATATCTCTGTTCACCCAAACCATAACTATGACATTCAAACACCTGAAAACATGATGTTTTCTGCAAAAATGTGCATATGTTGTTTGTTGTCTGTTTTACTTTTGCATTCAACTGCGTAGGTTTGATTTTGACATCGATGGGGACACAAAAGTGCTCACAACACTTCTGAAAGCTGATATTTTTTTGATTTCCAATGAGAATTTTATATCAGGTAGAGGTGACTAAACAACACAGTCATCATAATAGTCTGCATATCTGAATATCTAAAGATAATACATGAATTGAATGCATTCTGCAGTGTTATCATGACTAACATATCCATCATTATTTAACCTCATCTGTTAATTTCCAGCCTCAGTTTCTGCTTCTCTATCTCCTCCAGCTTCTCGTCCTTCCTCTTTACTGTCTATCATTCATACATGACATATGAATAGATTAGTGGATACATGTGATCATAGAGTTTGATTGTACAATCATTGACTGAGTAAAAAAGGGTTTTTACTTTCAATTGATACATGTAATTTATTCCCCATTAATATATATGACATGAATCTGAGGTTTAATTGTATTTTCCTCATAAACCTCTGTTTTTTATACTGTTTAATTAAACCTCCATTTAATTTTGCTTAAATGTAACCTAATTTGGAGTAAACATGTAGGACTGGTCTCTTTTCAAAGCTGACACCCTAAATATTTTTCCAGTACAGTCAGAATCACTGTCACTGTTACTGGCACCGAGTATTTTAAGTTGGAACACAGTGAAATAAAATTAATTTGTCTCTTTCCTGAAAATTTTCCTCAGTAAAACACCTGAATAAAAGTGTGGCTGCACTTTGGGAGCTGAAAAACACTATAGAACCACAGCAGAAGGTCTTACTGAGTTCAGATGAACATTTTACAGCAATATGACATGAAATGAGTATTTGGCACATGTTTATGAGGGAATACTGTAAGTCCAGGCACTTTCCAAAAATGATAATTTGGCACAGCCTTGGCACACCTACAGTAAATAAAAAGCCCGCTATTCTTGAATGCTTCTGTGCAGTTATAAATGTGGGCTCTATGGAAAGTTTACACTCTGGGACATCCTATGGCTAACTCAGATTCACTATGATAATTACTGACACTCAGTAATTGGTGTATAAATATGTAATAACACTAAAAAAAATTTTTGCAAATAAAAGAGTCAAAAGAGGTGCTGAAAATAAAAAGTAGTTCATATAAATAAAGTATTTCTACACAAAACATATTTCATAACAATATACTGTTAACGATAACACACTCTATTCACCAGAGCTGGTTCTAGTCCCTTGGCTGCCATAGGCAAATTCAATGTTGGTGACCCCCCCTCGGCCAATAATATTGTTTAGCAGTCTTGTATATTGACATTCACTGTTCACTGTTAATTTACCAGTCACCAGACAATACTTTAACTCCTATCTCTGTGTCAAAACAGTTATCAGCAAAAGCAGTAGAGACAATCTTTTCTCTTTGAATAAACAAGCCAACTCTTCTAGATTTTCTCTCCATTCACTAATTTCCTGAAGAAACAGTGATTATGGAAATTTATCTTGTTCTGTCTTTTTGGAAATGAAAACTCAGCATGTACCTGATATGTTCCTCAACTGACCATGTCTGTCTTCACTGCCTCTGAAAGTTGTGCCCAGTCTGTGGGACCTATGGGTGCTCCAGTCTGTGGGACCTATGGGTGCTCCTTTAATGGTGATCCCTTCATGTGGGCCAGATTAAGATTATGGGATGTCTACAGGCTGTAGTGAAGCAAAACATGCAGTTGTTGTTCCTGCAAGGCAAATGTATGCAGACAAAATCAATGTTATTGTTTCATTGGGATCCACAATAACATGACAAACTTTTTGTAAAACATATTAGTTATCTTAATTTTGTATTTTGTATTACTATTAGCAGGACAGCAATTTCAGGAATTTGTCAGTGATTTTAAGGATAAATCAAAAGTTGTTAATTTTCACTGTAAACCAGAGAACTGTTTTCATTGTGAAAATAAAGCTTGGAAAATGTGTTTTGTCTTTTTCTATCTTAGTGTTTTATACAAACAGCAATGTTTTATATCTACATATTTATTTACTATTGTAGTTCTTTTATATTGTAGCAATCCCCAAACAGCACCAGGACAAGAAGGTGTCTTTCTTTATCTTTAATAACCGGGCTATTGTTGGCCATAGCCCACGCCTTACAGAACACACATACGATAATAGTCTCGTGTCTCTAACTGTAACCCGTAACCGGAAAAACCCCGAGGTCAACGTCCCGCTCCCCATCCCGTCCTTCACAATAAGACGCTTAACATTCCAGAACCATTAAACATTCAAACCATTACAATATTTTAGTATCTGACACAGTGACTTGTGATGCAGCATAGATTCTTATAAATGCTAAATCACATTATGATGAGATGTGATGCATTATAGATGCATCCATATGAACTTTATTTTACTTAAAGCATACATTGAAAACTTATGATCCCACATGGACTATTATAGCATCTTACGAGTCCTAACAGTTGATCATCTAGGTGTGTGCATTGAGCTCCGGACGTCATGTGACTTTTAGTTGTCAGGGCGCCATGTTGGCAGTAAACATAACAATCGCGGCGCCACTGTTACGTTATGGCAGTAAACATCTTTGCACCATCAGAGTACACTTGTCACCTCAGTTCGCCTGAAATTCAGATTTATATGCAGAAATTGGACAGATTAAATATAAAGGACCCGTATAATGTCCCTGTGGTGCTTTTCAAAAGTATCTCCTCCGTGGGCGTAGTTTTAGCATGGATTAAGGGGACTCATCCCCACCAATATCCAGCGATTGTTGTTTGGTCCCCACCAATATTTTTTGATCACTGGGGAAAAAAACGATCGGTCTCCGTCTTATTCACATAGCGGCGACGAAAGGGTTAACCAAAAGTTCTTAGCTGACACATGACCAATCTGATTGGCTGTGCCTTTCACGTCTTTCACGTGAGGCTCTAGGTTGTTTATTGTTGCTAGGAGCCAAAGACACTAGTAGTAGGAGGAGCGCCAAAACTGGAAGGCAAAGTATTTCTGTCACCATTTTTGCCTGTAATCTGTAGTGTTACGCTATTAAACTACTGTGGCAGGCTTTGGTGCACCCCACTTACCTGCTTTTTATTCTTATTCTTATTCTTTTTCTTTTCTATTTTTATTTTGTTCGGACCTGAGGAAGACCGACTTTGGTCGAAACGTCATCCACTTTTTATTCTTTTAGCTTTCACGGAGATTTTCCGTTCGGCTAAAACGGTTTATTTCCGTGTTAAGCTAGCTTCTTTTTCTGTTCTTTTTCGTCTTTTTCTTTTATTTAAAATTAAAATACACACATTCACACACTCAACGTACAAAAACACACAACATAAGACACACAAACACACACAATTATAGATAAAAATGCAATATTTTGCGGACGAAGAGGGCTGGACGGTGGTCCGAAGAGGACGCCGCCCAGGACGCTTCATCCCCGGGGAGAGGGAAGGGGGAGGCCGCGGTAGGGATATTTCTCTACGGGGGACGGACAGAGCACACAGGGCACCGGGGTTTAACAACGCCGAGGTCCGCCATCAATATAACCCCAAATTCCAGAGGGTCTTTGATAAAGCTGTGGAAATGGTGGATTCCCTTGAAATTGAGCCCATTCGCATTCCTCACCAGAGACGGCCACCGAAACGGTACACTGGTGAGGCTGGCAACCACACTCCCAAGACACCTGAGTATTACAGACCAGAA
The DNA here is from genome assembly GCA_020466265.1 of Siphamia tubifer. NCBI lineage: Eukaryota > Metazoa > Chordata > Actinopteri > Kurtiformes > Apogonidae > Siphamia > Siphamia tubifer. Next base: position 24,648,510 of record CM035794.1, on the reverse strand, counting down.
TTTTACAAGGTGCTGGATACAGTAGCTGTTCAGTTTGAGGATAGGTTCAACCAACCTGATCTATGTGTCTTGCAGAAATTGGAAGAAATTCTGCTAACTGGAAAGGTGGATGGCATTGTGGATCAATATCCAGAAATTAACAGGCAGACTCTTGAGATTCAGTTGGCCATGTTCAGGTCAAAATATACATGTACTTCTAGTAGTGAGGTGGCTACTATTATCAGAGGAATGCCAGTCGAAGTGAGGGGTCTGTTTAATGAAGTGGAAAGCCTTGTTAGGCTGCTTTTAGTCGTGCCAGTTTCATCAGCTGAAGCAGAAAGAAGTTTCAGTGCCCTGAGAAGACTAAAAACATGGCTGCGGTCTACAATGACCCAACTGAGATTGAACAATGCTGCTGTATGCCATGTTCACCAAGACATACTGGATAATATAGACATAAAACAAATATGCCAGCAGTTTGTCTCAGTCAATGAGCGACGAAGGCATGTGTTTGGCTCCTTCACATAGGCCTAGTTCCCTATTTCGTGCTAATCAGTTGAGATTACAGTTGCAGTATGGCAGAGATACTCAAGTCTCAAGATGTAAACTCACTCCTTTCTTTGAAGTCTTGTAGTTAAATTGAGACAATTCAAACTGTTAAATTGAGACACTTTTTTTTCTTCTGGGATCATTACTTTTGTTTTGTTTACACCAGTGTAAGAGTATTTATTTATTTACTACTCCTTGTTTTAAACATCTTTCATATAACCTGCCCTGTACCATTGCTAAAGGAAAGTTCATTCTTTAAATATAAACCCACTTATAACTGCTTAATGCTGTATTGTTGAAAATACAGTAGGCCTACATTGTACTGATTTGTTTTGTGGAGACCTGTTTCATGGCAGAAGTAAACAGAAATCTAAACTATGCATGTGTGTCATTGGTTGATTTGGTTGCAGGGGTGGAACTTCAGTACTTCAGTAAAAGTACAAGTTTTGTACTTCAGTAAAAGTACAAGAACCCTGCGAAATATTTTCTCAAGTAAAAGTAGAAGTATACAGAATGTATTTTACCTAACTAAAAGTACTAAATACTAACTTTTAAATGAACTTTTAAGTACAAGTTTTTGGTTTTTATTTAGGCGGGGGGGGGGTTTGGGGGTTGGCTAGGTCCCCACCAATGTCAAAACCAAACCTACGCCCTTGATCTCCTCCTCAGCTGAAGAAGACGTCCCCGATTTGCAGTAGCCTATGCTAACATTACACAGCTACCTCATTAGCTTCCCGGCAGTCTACACAGGGAACTCTCTGAGAGCCTACAAGAGGCTGGATGTCAATAAATGGATTCAGTCTGGCTTTGTTTCAAACGTTCAGTTGTGGAATATTAAATCCAAAAACGGCAGCATCATCACTGGAAGGGTAAGTGTTTAATTATCCCAGTTTAATAGGAAGTGTCTTTGTTTGTTAGCTGTGCAAGCTACATCTGACAGCAGTACAGCCGACACCGCTTCGTAACCTCGGATACAAGGGCTCCTGGAGTTTGTTTCCACGTAGGAAAAGAAAAAAAACTCACATCGTTTTGTTGAAGCTTCCCATGTCGGTGGTGAGACTGGCTGTTATACAACAACACAACACCTGCCAACCATTTAACCGGCAATGAGTGACATAATAACTGCACTGCCTTTCGTATCAGCTGATCGTTTGTCAGCTGTGTCCCTCAATTATTTGCGCTGTAACTACATATTCCCAAACTTAGTTGCACGTTTGTATTTTTGTGATGTCTCTGTACCAGTGCCTGCCAATCATCCAACGCCATTACTGCCAAGATGGCTACGTTGGCTTTTTTCTGGTCACGTGGCCAGCCTATGACGTCACCTGCAGGAGCTCAATAGAGGGGTATTAGTAATAATAATGTATTATAAGGCAGGGGTTCTCAAACTTTTTTGGCCCAGGTCCCCCTTGGAGGGGTGACATTTTTCCATGTACCCCCTCATCCTCGCGATACTGAAAATGATAAAAAACCACTTCAACAATGATTATTATGAAACAATGATAACCTTTTTTAATAGTGCTTTTGTGCAAACCAGCGAAATTTTCAGGTATTATAATATAAATGAGCACTTCAGAAACAACAATTTTAAAACAAAACCGTGATTAATTTTGCGTACCGCCTGGATATGCGCCACGTCCCCCTAGGGGTCCGCGGACCCCAGTTTGAGAACCGTGGACGTAAGGGATCATATATCAGAACTATATTCCCCGACGGGGCTGAACAGTGGAACAACAGGGTTGTTCTGCCCCGAAGGGAAATATTTTTCGATAGTTAAGCGTGGGCAATACATTATCCCGCTTATTCTACAGGTTATTACAGCTCATTAGTGCTACTCTAATGGACTGGATAAAAGAGACATTACAACGTCGCGAATATTTACTGTCAAAGTGGCCGAGTGATATGGTACCGTGAATTTGAAGTGTAAAAACTCTTTGCCATTGGCAGCGGGCGTAATGGTACAGCAAGTGGTTATCGAAAAAAATCTGCCCACAAAACGCTGGGAACGTCCATTCAAGGTGAATGGGAGCTGCCGCAACCTTCTAGAAGGCTACAGAATAAACTTTTAAAATGCTATTTGATTACAATTAAAGTGTGATAAATACATTAAATGCAGTCAGTTTGGAGTGGCCCTCAGTCTGTTGGTTTTAAAATACCTGCTTGAACAATAGTCACCAATTTAAATCTAGAGTTGTCAGGAGTGGGATTTGAACCCACGCCTCCGTTTGGAGACCAGAAGTCCCACTGATTTGGAAGGAGATGATCCTTGAGTCTGGCGCCTTAGACCACTCAGCCATCCTGACAGATAAAAGTCAAGGAAAAAATGTATATTGTAAAATGTATATTGAATGATGTTGAACATATGTTTTTTATGGAGCACTTTTCATAAACTGATTTACAATACAATATACATTTAAATGTTAATTAAAATATGAAAAAAAACATTTCAGGATGTGTTTTGCAGAAAACAGTATTATATAAGAAACTAATGTAGAATCACTTAAATACATGCTGGGCAACACAGCTTACTTTCAACTTGTCAGGAGTGGGATTTGAACCCACGCCTCCATTTGGAGACCAGAAGTCCCACTGACTTGGAAGGAGATGATCCTTGAGTCTGGCGCCTTAGACCACTCGGCCATCCTGACAGATAAGAGTGAAAGAAAATATTAATATTGTGAAATATGATGATATTGAAGAAAAAATATGTTTTTTATGGAGCACTTTTCATAAACAGTTTTTTACAATACGATATACATTTAAATGTTAATTGAAATATGAAAAAAAAAAACATTTACAAAGAAGTAGTTTTAGATGATATAGCACAACTTCATCAAGATTTGAACCCACGCCTCCATTTGGAAACCAGAAGTCCCACTGATTTGGAAGGAGATGATCCTTGAGTCTGGCGCCTTAGACCACTCGGCCATCCTGACAGATTTTCAAAGGAAGAAAATATTACTATGGTGAACTGTCTCCATATATTATAGTCAGTATGTTTTCTTTATAGAGCACAAAATAAATACGTATGGGATAATGTATCAGAACTATATTCTCCGACGGGGCCGAACAGTGGAACAACAGGGTTGTTCCGCCCCGAAGGGAAATATTTTTCGATAGTTAGGCATAGGCAATACATTATCCCGCTTTTTCTACAGGTTATTACAGCTCATTAGTGCTACTCTAATGGACTGGATAAAAGAGACATTACAACGTCGCGAATATTTACTGTCAAAGTGGCCGAACTACCTGTTGAGTGATATGGTACTGTGAATTTGAAGTGTAAAAACTTTCTGGCCACAAAACGCTGGGAACGTCCATTCAAGGTGAATGGGAGCTGCCGCAACCTTCTAGAGGGCCATAGAATGAACTTTTAAAATGCTATTTGATTACAATTAAAGTGTGATAAATACATTAAACGCAGTCAGTTTGGAGTGGTCCTGAGTCTGTTGGTTTTAAAATACCTGCTTGAACAATAATCACCAACTTAAAACAAGAGTTGTCAGGAGTGGGATTTGAACCCACGCCTCCATTTGGAGACCAGAAGTCCCACTGATTTGGAAGGAGATGATCCTTGAGTCTGGTGCCTTAGACCACTCAGCCATCCTGACAGATAAGAGACAATGAAAATATTAATATTGTGAAATATGATGATATTGAAGAAAAAATATTTTTTTTATGGAGCACTTTTCATAAACTGTTTTTTTACAATACAATATACATTTAAATGTTAATTAAAACATGAAAAAAAAACAATTACAAAATAAACTAAGTACAGCCTCGGTTTTAAAGACAGTAGTATTACACTATATAACTCACTTTCGTCAGGACTGGGATTTGAACCCAAGCCTCTATTCGGAGACCAGAAGTTCCACTGATTTGGAAGGAGATGATCCTTGAGTCTGGCGCCTTAGACCACTCGGCCATCCTGATAGTTTTCAAAAGGAAGAAAATATTAATATTGTGAACTATGATGCTTTTGACGAGTACACAGCCAGGGAAAATATTACTATGCTGAACTATCTCCATATTTTATAGTCAGTACAATTTAAAAATGATTTTTGATTACAAATAAAGTGTGATAAGCAAGGGATAAAATATTGCCCATGTGTTACTATCACAAAAACATTTCTCGACGGGGCTGACCAACACCCGTCGCCGAAGGTAGAGGGGTGTTGGTCGGCCCTGAAGTCTCTTCCCCTTCTGGGGGCAGAGACCCTAATGGGGCATTAGATCGGAAAATTAAAGAATTGTATTCAATTCAATATTCATACTTTATAGCTCTGCACAGAGGCTTCAGTAAACACTGTGTGTCAAGTGCTTCATTAAATTAGATGTATTCCAGCCTTTGCACGTAAATGTCTTTGGACACCTGTCGCATATGGAAGAACCTGGAAATGCATCTTCCATCCTTTTACCTTTGACACCTCGCTGTCTGTGTGTGCATTTCTATTAACAGTGGACAGACGGCGTAATTAACCAACAGCTGCATATATGTGTTCTACCGAAATATAATACTGAAATTCATGTTGAATTTCTGTCTGGTTAATGTTTGTCCCAGTTCCAATCCTATTTGAGAACCAGTCTCTCTACCCAAATATCCAGTGTACCCGCTACAAAAAGTAGAGTACACCACTGGTAACTTCTGTCATGATTTATATAAATAAAATGTTATTTGATTTAGTTATGGCACGTGCCCACCTCGGTGGTCTTCTGCTTCCAGTTTTATTATTATTTTCTATTATAAACATGACCCCATGGATAGTGATACCAACTATGGGAGTACATTTAATAGAGAACACATGCAGTTCATTTAATATTCAGAAATGAACAGTAAAACCATGTGTGAGTCCTAGGGTGTGTTTGCTTTTGTATCTGGGCTCCAGTCTGACAGAATGCAGAGCAGTAAAACCAACCCCTGCTCTGACTCAACCTCTACTTGGATCAAGATAGCCCTGTTTTTGTAAATGACTGTTGTTAACGTGGTAATGGCTGTGTGTGATGTGGTCCTGTCCTGGCGAGGACCCTGTGTGAGCGCTATCCCAGCGAGGGATCTGGATACTGCGTCGAACAGAACACCAGACACTGGGACGGTGGTTTGAAGTGGTTAAAAGATGGAAATGCATCCTGACAAACGTGAAAATGTAAAATGGATCCATTGTGCTGTATGCTTGGACTGTAGTCGCTCTCCAGGAAACTCTGACTGTGTATGTGCACTCCTTCCAGGCGCGCAGATAGTGGGTGTGTCAGGTGTGTCATGACACACCCAGTTTTGAATGCCCTTAGATCCATCCCCCCCACTTTTATTTAAGAAAAAAAACATGTTACTTCTTCTTTTTACTTTTACTACTTACTTCTTACTGTCTTCTTACTGAGTCAAGCATCACGAGGAAACCAAAATATGAATTTACATACATAATAACGTGACTCGGTTATTGCGCTGTGCGGGCGGCATCGTCATTGACTTTGGTTGCCACGGTTACAAATGTTGCGTGGGTCAAAAGGACATGGCCCTCCACTACACATTTAATTTTTGAAAACGTTTCTTTTATTTTGTTCTGTACAGGATAAAAAGAAAAAAACAACTGCGGCACCGTAGTATGTACACAGAACAGCTTCTTGCGTGTTCTCTTGTTGTCTCTAAAATAATACACATAAACAATCATATTACATATTAAACACACAAAAACAATACAGAATACAAGAATTATATGAATTAACATTATTAGTCTAACGGTCGGTTTAAACCCGGGCTACAACCTAGCCACTTTCCCAACCGTTATGTTTTCTAACAAGTAGAAAAAAACAAATAACACTACACAGTTGAACTACACTTATAAAATAATCTAATACATGTACGGAACAACTCCGAAACTTGCTCTTTACCTGTAAGGGATAAAAAGAAAAAAAAAACAACGGCAATCAACTGACAGTGCGGCACCGTAGTATGTACACATAACAGCCTCTCGCGTGTTCTCTTGTTGTCTACCCGTGCCCTTGACCAGTGTCACCAATGCGCCCTCTGCTGGTCGGAGTTGGCTACTGCATATTGACCTACACATACCATTCTCACCACACTGAACATGAACTACACTAAATTAAAAAACATGTTAAACATTCAAATTATAACAAAACTATATATATAGATATATGTATATTTTATATATTTTAACCCAACTATGGCTCTGTATGCCACACAAACAAATAGTCTGACAAGCATCACTTGGACAGCCGCACCCCGCACGTTCAGGAGGACCCCAACACGGCATGGAATAATAAGGCGAGCTAAAAAGCAGAAAACGATCATGTTGTTTTTTCAAAGAGCAACAGCTGTAAGTAAACTGCGACTTTACGTTATCACATCACCTTGCAATTTCTGTTCAAAGCAATGTCACCGTGAGAGTAGGAATCGTACAAAGCTGGCCAGAGCCAAACTTTCACGTTCTTCTGCCTCCACGTAGCCTGTACATGTAAATAGTCTACCTCATTGGATGTCTGTCAACAACATTAATAACTTAAGGCCGATTTATTGTTTAATCTGACGTTCCTTGCCACGATCACAATCACGATCAATCAATCTCAATCAGTTTTGAGACCATTATTGAAAACTCTCATGGAGAGATCTTATTTACAATTTCATTTGTATATGGAGGCTGTGTCCTATTTTGTGTTTGTTGTTAGTGTGTTAGAAGTTTTAATTACATTATATGTTTTTACACTCCTGTGAAATTTCTGAAAGAATCAGTGTGCTGAAAGTCAGTGTTAAAATAAAACAGTTTTGTAAACGGCATATGGTATGTTTAGTGAGTGATTTGAATTAGTATCAGCATTAATAAACTTTATTAAATAATAATAATTTATCTAATACTTACATAATAAATAATTTCTTCCAATGATGGGTAATTAAGTTTGACAGTCTAAATATACACCAACAGTCAGCAGTCATGTAGCACACACACACACACACACACACACACACACACCCATATTGATCATCCTGTCATGTCAGTGGTAGATAGCACTTGAGAACATCAGACATCACAATTAGGTAAGCTAATGCATTTTTGGTCATTGAGGAGTAAGAACCCCCCCCCCCCCCCCCCAATCAGAATGGGGGTGTTAGCTGGCATCTTCGTCCCCCCCAGTTTCACAAACCTATCTGCGCCCCTGACTCCTTCACATCAATGACATAATTATGATCAAACACATTTTTAACTCCGTATCTAAGTAACTCAGTAGAAGTACTTCCTTTACTGTACTTGAGTATATTTTGTTAGGTAGCTGGTATTAATGGACGTCACAACCGTGGGGGATGGGGGTGTTCTCCAACCCCATTTTTCCCTGAGTTTATATATATATATATATATATATATATATATATATATAAATACTGTATATATATATATATATATATATATGCACAGTATTTATATATATATATATATATATATATATATATAAATATAAATATAAATATAATGGTTATTGTCGGTTACTGTTGGTCACAATCACGCCAAACAAACATCAATATCTATGGTTTAAACCAGGGGTTCTCAAACTTTTTTGGCCCAGGTCCCCCTTGGAGGGGTGAAATTTTTCCATGTCCCCCGTCATCCTCGAGATACTGAAAATGATAAAAAAAAAAACCCCACTTCAACAATGATTATTATGAAACAATGATAACCTTTTTTAATAGTGCTTTTGTGCAAACCAGCGAAATTTTCAGGTATTATAATATAAATGAGCACTTCAATAATTTTAAAATAATAAACAGAACAAAAGACACACAAAACCGTGTGTGTGTGTGTGTGTGTGTGTGTGTGACAGACAGACAGACAAAAACTTCTGGTGGAATTTTGGTCTCCCATCATTGTTCTCAATGAAGCCAAACACAATATAACTATCAATGTACTTTCTCTTTTTAGGGTTAGGACGTTTGTTTTTCTCATTTTCATTGTCATTTCTTTTACCACTTCTTGAGGAACTTTGCGGACTGAAAAATCGATCCATGTTCGCTGCAGGGTGGCTAAAAATAGCCTGTGACTCGCTCCGTCTCAATTTAGTCAAGCTAGCGTCAAACAGCGCTGCTACTTCCGCCCGCTCGCTACAAAATAAAACTTCCGCATTTCAAAATAAAACAGCAAAAAAACAAAAAACAAAACCGTGAATAACTTCGCGTACCCCCTGGACATGCGCCACGTCCCCCTAGGGGTCCGCGGACCCCAGTTTGAGAACCATGGTTATAAGGCATATCAATCAGCCTGTGGCTTATAACCAGCCCAGAACACTTATAACACCCTTGGATTTATAAAGCATTATAAGCTATGTTTATAGTTATTCATAACTGTTGATGTAAAGCATCATGAATGATTATGAGTGTAGTGATAATGCATTATGACTAATTATGAATGCGTTCATAATTCACTATAGATGTGGTCTTCATAGAAAGTGTTACCTGATCACTAAGTAGTGGTCTGTACCTGTAACGACAGATGCAGTGTCAACGGCACAAACATACGACTGTAGAAAAGACTGACTTCCTCGCACAAAAGTAGCTTGTTTCTAGCTTCTTCTGGAGAGAGATTCGTCATTGGTGTGGACATCTGTCACTCAAACATGCCTGACCAATGGGGAAGCATCCGCCCCACTGTGGGATGTTTGTGTCAAAATGATTAAATTGCAAAAACAAGATTCAACATCAATCAGAAATAAGTGTTTGAATGCCAATACAAAGTCGAAACTCTCCGAACACTTTTTTTTGCTTTAATTGAAAATACATGTTTTTTTTTTATTGAAGTTATATCTTTTGTGATTGAGTAATAAAGAAACAAATGTCCTACACAATCGTAGTTGATAATGCATATTTTCAATTACAATTTGCAAATGTCAGCTTCTGCATACGCATTACAGAAATACATACATTTGGATTAGATGAAGCGAAAGACTTAAAATAACAGTAATATTCACTGTGAAACACATTAAGGTGATAAAATACAGGTACATTCTTTTTTCAGATGAGAGCTCAACTAAAGTGAGAAATGACCACGACAGGAAATAATGCAGTGAATTTCAATCTGGCAAGAGATGATTTTTCAATTCTAATGAGAATTTTGTTTTTCTGTCTTGGTTATCTTTAAAGGAAGGACTAAGTTATTGTTAATGTTTAAGTCACATTTAATTCAATAACTTCAAAAACAGTTTTTTTCCTGAAATCTTTCAAGGAATCATTAAAAAATATTATGAACAAAGTGTCGAGTAAAATAAATGTAGTTTTTCAGAATTTGAACTGTAGTTTTCAGATCTTTGGTTTCAGTGATATTAGTTGAAGACAAACAACATCATCCACTGGGACAGACTGTCCAGCTTGTCTCTCCAGGGGTTTAATTATTCAACCATTGGTTTTTATGTCCAGAGAATCAAGCTCTTATAAAACATTATCAGACAGAATGTGCAGTAGCTAACAGAGAACATATGAGCTATAATCTGTTGTAGCAGCACCTCTCTCCTCCTGAACATGGGGGTAAGTATGAAGATTAAAAAAACAACCTTTGCCTAATAGTGATATTAGTGCTTTTAGTTATTTAATAGAATGTAATAATGTGTAGTTTTGTTACTTTTTCCTGAGTCAATGTTATTCCAATGAGCGGGTTTTATATTTGTCCCATGTTTGAAATGATCTAAATTTGTGTTTTAGTGATATGTTTAACACAGGAGTTTAACAATTTTCCTTTTTCTTGGATGTTTTTTCAGCTAACATTTACCTTCATTTACCATGAAACCTCAGACCTTTTATTCAGGGTTGGTGTTGTGATGATAGAAAACTTTATGTCCTCACAGACCAATTTGTCTTGCCTCAGAATGTATACTTTTTTCCATGTTTACTTGATGTTCAGATGAGTTTCTTTCTTTCGGGATCTACTTGGTTTTAGGAACACCAGACTGTGTTGAGATTTATTAACAGTTCAACTTTCAGTGCAGAATTTTAGGAGTGATGATGAGTCCACCTACACTTTGGTTCAGACTGGTATCCTTCCTCCCTCAGTCCTGTCAACCACCTTTTTTGACACACATTAAATTACAGAAAAACTGGTGTTTGTTTGTGTTAAGTGGTAAAATTGTGTTTTTTATCATGCTAATGCCAACATTAACATAACTTGAATGTAACTGTAACCATGGGTACCTGGTCACCTAATGGCTTTAATATCCAAGAGAATCATTATTATTTCTCCCAACATGTGCTCTACTGCATTCTTAAATTAATGTGTCTTGTGTCCTTCAGATGGAACCAGTGTTCTGCTATGAGTCTGTCAATGGTTCATGTCCAAAACACACCTTCCCACTGGCCATACGGATCACCCTCTACATGATCATGGGGACTTTTGTAATCCTAACAGTGTTTGGAAACTTTCTGGTCATCACTTCAATAGCATATTTTAAGCAGCTTCATACTCCTACTAATTATCTGATCTGCTCTTTAGCTGTAACGGACCTTCTAATAGGGCTGATTGTCATGCCCCCCAGTGTGAATTTATTTGTAGAAACCTGCTGGTATTTTGGTGATGTCTTCTGTAAAATCTACATGAGTTCTGATGTCACATTATGCACTGCTTCAATTATAAATCTGTTATGTATATCAGTTGACAGACATTATGCTGTTTGTCAGCCTTTAATATACAGCAGAAAAATTACTGTTAACGTTGTGCTGATCATGATTTTAATCAGTTGGAGTGTTTCAATTATCACTGGCTTTGGTATGATTTATCTGGAACTTAATATTTTGGGAATTGAGGACTTCTACTATACCCATGTTTCCTGTGTAGGAGGGTGTATTTTACTTCAGAGTGGTACGTCGAGTACAATCTCATCAATGCTTTCTTTTTATATTCCAGGGATAGTAATGATCAGTATCTACCTGAGGATTTTTGTCGTAGCTAAGGGACAATCCCGTCGACTACATGTCACTGCAAAGATATCCAGTACAGGTCAGAACAAAGCCACTAAGACACTTGCAGTCATAATGGGCACATTTCTGTCTTCTTGGATGGTCTTTTTTGTGATTAACACCATAGATCCCTTCATCGGTTACTCAATTCCACCTGTGTTGTTTGATTCAGTCATGTGGATTGGCTATCTGAATTCAACTGTCAATCCTCTAATATATGCCTTCTTTTATAGTTGGTTCAAAAAGGCATTTAGATTATTAATTTCAGTTAATATATTTAAGTCTGACATCTCAGAGACAACACTTTTCACAGAATAAATTATTGCTAAGCAGACAGAAGAGAAACAGAAGCTATGCGAAGTGGAGCCAACAGCAAGGATAAACCCAGTTTTTCAAGATCACAAATAATCAGAAAAATGATGATGAATAAATTATTGCAAAGCAGACAGAAGGAAAACAGAAACCTTGAGTCATAAAGCAATTTCAACAAATTCATGCCAAGTGGAGCCAACAACAAGGGTTAACCCAGGTTTACATTGAGAACTCACCAGAAAAATGATGATTGTTGACTTAAATTCAACAATCGTATGGGTTACATACGTTATTAACCATGTATTTAACCACTGTCTTTTTCTGAATACACCTGTAATGAATCGATAACTGCATCAGAAGGTAGGTTTTCTAAAGCCTGAAAGAGTTCTTATTTTTTCTCAGAATCTGTGATTTTAATGTCCTGGAAATTAACTATTGTTATCCAGTGATGTTGAAAAACTAATGAGAACTGCATCTTAACGAATAAACTTTGAAGGAAGTGCTTGTGGTTGAACAAACTTTGGACAGGGAGACAGGTCAAAGTCCACTCTTCTTCTAACCCTAATGAAGTTATTTTTATATTTCTGTTCACCCAAACCATAACTATGATATTCAAACAGCTGAAAACATGATGTTTTCTGCAAAATTGTGCATATGTTGTTTGTTGTCTGTTTTACTACTATATTCAACTGCGTAGGTTTGATTTTGACATCGATGGGGACACAAAAGTGCTCACAACACTTCTGAAAGCTGATATTTTTTTGATTTCCAATGAGAATTTTATATCAGGTAGAGGTGATTAAACAACACAGTCATCATGATAGTCTGCATATCTGAATATCTAAAGATGATACATGAATTGAATGCATTCTGCAGTGTTGTCATGACTAAAATATCCATCATTATTTAACCTCACCTGTTAATTTCCAGCCTCAGTTTCTGCTTCTCTATCTCCTCCAGCTTCTCATCCTTTCTCTTTACTGTCTGTCATTCATACATGACATATGAATAGATTAGTGGATACATGTGATCATAGAGTTTGATTGTACAATCATTGACTGAGTAAAAAAGGGTTTTTACTTTCAATTGATACATGTAATTTATTCCCCATTAATATATATGACATGAATCTGAGGTTTAATTGTATTTTCCTCACAAACCTCTGTTTTTTATACTGTTTAATTAAACTTCCATTTAATTTAGCTTAAATCTAACCTAATTTGGAGTAAACATGTAGGACTGGTCTCTTTTCAAAGCTGACACCCTAAATATTTTTCCAGTACAGTCAGAATCACTGTCACTGTTACTGGCACCGAGTATTTTAAGTTGGAACACAGTGAAATAAAATTAATTTGTCTCTTTCCTGAAAATTTTCCTCAGTAAAACACCTGAATAAAAGTGTGGCTGCACTTTGGGAGCTGAAAAACACTATAGAACCACAGCAGAAGGTCTTACTGAGTTCAGATGAACATTTTACAGCAATATGACATGAAATGAGTGTTTGGCACATGTTTATGAGGGAATACTGTAAGTCTAGGCACATTCCAAAAATGATAATTTGGCACAGCCTTGGCACACCTACAGTAAATAAAAAGCCCGTTATTCTTGAATGCTTCTGTGCAGTTATAAATGTGGGCTCTATGGAAAGTTTACACTCTGGGACATCCTATGGCAAACTCAGATTCACTATGATAATTACTGACACTCAGTAATTGGTGTATAAATATGTAATAACACTAAAAAAATTTTTTGCATATAAAAGAGTCAAAAGAGGTGCTGAAAATAAAAAGTAGTTTATATAAATAAAGTATTTCTACACAAAACACATTTTATAACAATATACTGTTAACAATAACACACTCTATTCACCAGAGCTGGTTCTAGTCCCTTGGCTGCCATAGGCAAATTCAATGTTGGTGACCCCCCCTCGGCCAATAATATTGTTTAGCAGTCTTGTATATTGACATTCACTTTAGGACACTGTTAATTTACCAGTCACCAGACAATACTTTAACTCCTATCTCTGTGTCAAAACAGTTATCAGCAAAAGCAGTAGAGACAATCTTTTCTCTTTGAATAAACAAGCCAACTCTTCTAGATTTTCTCTCCATTCACTAATTTCCTGAAGAAACAGTGATTATGGAAAGTTATCCTGTTCTGTCTTTTTGGAAATGAAAACTCAGCATGTACCTGATATGGTCCTCAACTGACCATGTCTGTCGTCACTGCCTCTGAAAGTTATGCCCAGTCTGTGGGACCTATGGGTGCTCCAGTCTGTGGGATCTATGGGTGCTCCTTTAATGGTGATCCCTTCATGTGGGCCAGATTAAGATTATGGGATGTCTACAGGCTGTAGTGAAGCAAAACATGCAGTTGTTGTTCCTGCAAGGCAAATGTATACAGACAAAATGTTATTGTTTCATTGGGATCCACAATAACATGGCAAACATTTTGTAAAACATATTATTTATCTTAATTTTGTATTTTGTATTACTATTAGCAGGACAGCAATTTCAGGAATTTGTCAGTGATTTTAAGGATAAATCAAAAGTTGTTAATTTTCACTGTAAAGCAGAGAACTGTTTTCATTGTGAAAATAAAGCTTGGAAAATGTGTTTTGTCTTTTTCTATCTTAGTGTTTTATACAAACAGCAATGTTTTATATCTACATATTTATTTACTATTGTAGTTCTTTTATATTTTAGTATCTGACACAGTAACTTGTGATGCAGCATAGATTCTTATAAATGCTAAATCACATTATGATGAGATGTGATGCATTATAGATGCATCCATATGAACTTTACTTTACTTAAAGGATACATTGAAAACTTATGATCCCACATGGACTATTATAGCATCTTACGAGTCCTAACAGTTGATCGTCTAGGTGTGTGCATTGAGCTCCGGACGTCATGTGACTTTTAGTTGTCAGGGCGCCATGTTGGCAGTAAACATAACAATCGCGGCGCCACTGTTACGTTATGGCAGTAAACATCTTTGCACCATCAGAGTACAGTTGTCACCTCAGTTCGCCTGAAATTCAGATTTATATGCAGAAATTGGACAGATTAAATATAAAGGACCCGTATAATGTCCCTGTGGTGCTTTTCAAAAGTATCTCCTCCATGGGCGTAGTTTTAGCATGGATTAAGGGGACGTGTCCCCACCAATATCCAGCGATTGTTGTTTGGTCCCCACCAATATTTTTTGATCACTGGGGAAAAAAACGATCGGTCTCCGTCTTATTCACATAGCGGCGACGAAAGGATTAACCAAAAGTTCCTTGCTGACACATGACCAATCTGATTGGCTGTGCCTTTCACGTCTTTCACGTGAGGCTCTAGGTTGTTTATTGTTGCTAGGAGCCAAAGACACTAGTAGTAGGAGGAGCGCCAAAACTGGAAGGCAAAGTATTTCTGTCACCATTTTTGCCTGTAATCTGTAGTGTTACGCTATTAAACTACTGTGGCAGGCTTTGGTGCACCCCACTTACCTGCTTTTTATTCTTATTCTTATTCTTTTTCTTTTCTATTTTTATTTTGTTCGGACCTGAGGAAGACTGACTTTGGTCGAAACGTCATCCACTTTTTATTTTTTTAGCTTTCATGGAGATTTTCCGTTCGGCTAAAACGGTTTATTTCCATGTTAAGCTAGCTTCTTTTTCTGTTCTTTTTCGTCTTTTTCTTTTATTTAAAATTAAAATACACACATTCACACACTCAACGTACAAAAACACACAACATAAGACACACAAACACACACAATTATAGATAAAAATGCAATATTTTGCAGACGAAGAGGGCTGGACGGTGGTCCTAGGAGGACGCCGCCCAGGACGCTTCATCCCCAGGGAGAGGGAAGGGGGAGGCCGCGGTAGGGATATTTCTCTACGGGGGACGGACAGAGCACACAGGGCACCGGGGTTTAACAACGCCGAGGTCCGCCATCAATATAACCCCAAATTCCAGAGGGTCTTTGATAAAGCTGGGGAAATGGTGGATTCCCTTGAAATTGAGCCCATTCGCATTCCTCACCAGAGACGGCCACCGAAACGGTACACTGGTGAGGCTGGCAACCACACTCCCAAGACACCTGAGTATTACAGACCAGAATTTTACAAGGTGCTGGATACAGTAGCTGTTCAGTTTGAGGATAGGTTCAACCAACCTGATCTATGTGTCTTGCAGAAATTGGAAGAAATTCTGCTAACTGGAAAGGTGGATGGCATTGTGGATCAATATCCAGAAATTAACAGGCAGACTCTTGAGATTCAGTTGGCCATGTTCAGGTCAAAATATACATGTACTTCTAGTAGTGAGGTGGCTACTATTATCAGAGGAATGCCAGTCGAAGTGAGGGGTCTGTTTAATGAAGTGGAAAGCCTTGTTAGGCTGCTTTTAGTCGTGCCAGTTTCATCAGCTGAAGCAGAAAGAAGTTTCAGTGCCCTGAGAAGACTAAAAACATGGCTGCGGTCTACAATGACCCAACTGAGATTGAACAATGCTGCTGTATGCCATGTTCACCAAGACATACTGGATAATATAGACATAAAACAAATATGCCAGCAGTTTGTCTCAGTCAATGAGCGACGAAGGCATGTGTTTGGCTCCTTCACATAGGCCTAGTTCCCTATTTCGTGCTAATCAGTTGAGATTACAGTTGCAGTATGGCAGAGATACTCAAGTCTCAAGATGTAAACTCACTCCTTTCTTTGAAGTCTTGTAGTTAAATTGAGACAATTCAAACTGTTAAATTGAGACACTTTTTTTTCTTCTGGGATCATTACTTTTGTTTTGTTTACACCAGTGTAAGAGTATTTATTTATTTACTACTCCTTGTTTTAAACATCTTTCATATAACCTGCCCTATACCATTGCTAAAGGAAAGTTCATTCTTTAAATATAAACCCACTTATAACTGCTTAATGCTGTATTGTTGAAAATACAGTAGGCCTACATTGTACTGATTTGTTTTGTGGAGACCTGTTTCATGGCAGAAGTAAACAGAAATCTAAACTATGCATGTGTGTCATTGATTGATTTGGTTGCAGGGGTGGAACTTCAGTACTTCAGTAAAAGTACAAGTTTTGTACTTCAGTAAAAGTACAAGAACCCTGCGAAATATTTTCTCAAGTAAAAGTAGAAGTATACAGAATGTATTTTACCTAACTAAAAGTACTAAATACTAACTTTTAAATGAACTTTTAAGTACAAGTTTTTGTTTTTTTTTTAGGCGGGGGGGGGGGGGTTTGGGGGTTGGCTAGGTCCCCACCAATGTCAAAACCAAACCTACGCCCTTGATCTCCTCCTCAGCTGAAGAAGACGTCCCCGATTTGCAGTAGCCTATGCTAACATTACACAGCTACCTCATTAGCTTCCCGGCAGTCTACACAGGGAACTCTCTGAGAGCCTACAAGAGGCTGGATGTCAATAAATGGATTCAGTCTGGCTTTGTTTCAAACGTTCAGTTGTGGAATATTAAATCCAAAAACGGCAGCATCATCACTGGAAGGGTAAGTGTTTAATTATCCCAGTTTAATAGGAAGTGTCTCATTAGCATGTTTGTTTGTTAGCTGTGCAAGCTACATCTGACAGCAGTACAGCCGACACCGCTTCGTAACCTCGGATACAAGGGCTCCTGGAATTTGTTTCCACGTAGGAAAAGAAAAAAAACTCACATCGTTTTGTTGAAGCTTCCCATGTCGGTGGTGAGACTGGCTGTTATACAACAACACAACACCTGCCAACCATTTAACCGGCAATGAGTGACATAATAACTGCACTGCCTTTCGTATCAGCTGATCGTTTGTCAGCTGTGTCCCTCAATTATTTGCGCTGTAACTACATATTCCCAAACTTCGTTGCACATTTGTATTTCTGTGATGACTCTGTACCAGTGCCTGTCAATCAACCAACGCCATTACTGCCAAGATGGCTACGTTGGCTTTTTTCTGGTCACGTGGTCAGCCTATGACGTCACCTGCAGGAGCTCAATAGAGGGGTATTAGTAATAATAATTTATTATAAGCCATATCAATCAGCCTGTGGCTTATAACCAGCCCAGAACACTTATAACACCCTTGGATTTATAAAGCATTATAAGCTATGTTTATAGTTATTCATAACTGTTGATGTAAAGCATCATGAATGATTATGAGTGTAGTTATAATGCATTATGACTAATTATGATGCGCATTATGAGTCATTATGAATGCGTTCATAATTCACTATAGATGTGGTCTTCATAGAAAGTGTTACCTGATCACTAAGTAGTGGTCTGCACCTGTAACGACAGATGCAGTGTCAACGGCACAAACATACGACTGTAGAAAAGACTGACTTCCTCGCACAAAAGTAGCTTGTTTCTAGCTTCTTCTGGAGAGAGATTCGTCATTGGTGTGGACATCTGTCACTCAAACATGCCTGACCAATGGGGAAGCATCCGCCCCACTGTGGGATGTTTGTGTCAAAATTATTAAATCGCAAAAACAAGTTTCAACATCAATCAGAAATAAGTGTTTGAATGCCAATACAAAGTTGAAACTCTCCGGACACTTTTTTTGCTTTAATTGAAAATAAATGTTTTTATTTTTTTTATTGAACTTATATCTTTTGCGATTGAGTAATAAAGAAACAAATGTCCTACACAATCCTAGTTGATAATGCATATACAGATAAGTTAAATTATTTTCAATTACAATTTGCAAATGTCAGCTTCTGCATACTTATTACAGAAATACATACATTTGGATTAGATGAAGCGAAAGACTTAAAATAACAGTAATATTCACTGTGAAACACATTAAGGTGATAATATACAGGTACATTCTTTTTTCAGATGAGAGCTCAACTAAAGTGAGAAATGACCACGACAGGAAATAATGCAGTGAATTTCAATCTGGCAAGAGATGATTTTTCAATTCTAATGAGAATTTTTTTTCTGTCTTGGTTATCTTTAAAGGAAGGACTAAGTTATTGTTAATGTTTGAGTCACACTTAATTCAATAACTTCCAAAACAGTTTTTTTTCTGAAATCTTTCAATGAATGATTAAAAATATTATGAACTAAGAGACAAGTAAAATAAATATAGTTTTTCAGTATTTCAACTTTAGTTTTCAGATCTTTGGTTTCAGTGATATTAGTTGAAGACAAACAACATCATCCACTGGGACAGACTGTCCAGCTTGTCTCTCCAGGGGTTTAATTATTCAACCATTGGTTTTTATGTCCAGAGAATCAAGCTCTTATAAAACATCCTCAGACAGAATGTGCAGTAGCTAACAGAGAACATATGAGCTACAATCTGTTGTAGCAGCACCTCTCTCCTCCTGAACATGGGGGTAAGTATGAAGATTAAAATAAAACTCTGCCTAATAGTGATATTAGTGCTTTTAGTTATTTAATTGAATGCAATAATGTGTAGTTTTGTTACTTTTTCCTGAGTCAATGTTATTCCAATGAGCGGGTTTTATATTTGTCCCATGTTTGAAATGATCTAAATTTGTGTTTTAGTGATATGTTTAACACAGGAGTTTAACAATTTTCCTTTTTCTTGGATGTTTTTTCAGCTAACATTTGCCGTCATTTACTATGAAACCTCAGAACTTTTGTTCAGGGTTGGTGTTGTGATGATAAAAAACTTTATGTCCTCAATTTGTCTTGCCTCAGAAGGTATACTTTTTTCCATGTTTACTTGATGTTCAGATGAGTTTCTTTCTTTCGGGATCTACTTGGTTTTAGGAACACCAGACTGAGGCGTTTATTAACAGTTCAACTTTCAGTGCAGAATTTTAGGAGTGATGATGAGTCCACCTACACTTTGGTTCAGACTGGTATCCTTCCTCCTTCAGTCCTGTCAACCACCTTTTTTGATACAGATTAAATTACAGAAAAACTGGTGTTTGTTTGTGTTAAGTGGCAAAATTGTGTTTTTTATCGTGCTAATGCCAACATTAACATGGCTTGAATGTAACTGTAACCATGGGTACCTGGTCACCTAATGGCTTTAATATCCAAGAGAATTATTATTATTTCTCCCAACATGTGCTCTACTGCATTCTTAAATTAACGTGTCTTGTATCCTTCAGATGGAACCAGTGTTCTGCTATGAGTCTGTCAATGGTTCATGTCCAAAACGCACCTTCCCACTGGCCATACGGATCACCCTCTACATGATCATGGGGATTATTGTAACCTTAACAGTGTTTGGAAACTTTCTGGTCATCACTTCAATAGCATATTTTAAGCAGCTTCATACTCCTACTAATTATCTGATCTGCTCTTTAGCTGTATCTGACCTTCTAATAGGGCTGATTGTCATGCCCCCCATTGTGAATTTATTTGTAGAGTCCTGCTGGTATTTTGGTGATGTCTTCTGTAAAATCTTCTGGAGTTTCACTGTCACATTATGCACTGCTTCAATTATAAATCTGTTATGTATATCAGTTGACAGATATTATGCTGTTTGTCAGCCTTTAATATACAGCAGAAAAATTACTATTAATGTTGTGCTGATCATGATTTTAATCAGTTGGAGTGTTTCAATTATCACTGGCTTTGGTATGATTTATCTGGAACTAAATATTTTGGGAATTGAGGAGTTCTACTATACCCATGTTGCCTGTGTAGGAGGGTGTTTTTTGTTTCAGACTCGTATGTCAAGTACAGTTTCATCAATGCTTTCCTTTTATATTCCAGGGATAGTATTGATCAGTATCTACCTGAGGATTTTTGTCGTAGCTAAGGGACAATCCCGTCGAATACATGTCACAGCAAAGATGTCCAGTAAAGGTCAGAACAAAGCCACGAAGACACTTGCAGTCATAATGGGCACATTTCTGTCTTTTTGGACGTTCTTTTTTGTGATTAATACAATAGATCCCTTCATCGGTTACTCAATTCCACCTGTGTTGTTTATTACACTTGGGTGGATTGGCTATCTGAATTCAACTGTCAATCCTCTAATATATGCCTTCTTTTATAGTTGGTTCAAAAAGGCATTCAGATTATTAATTTCAGTTAATATATTTAAATCTGACATCTCAGAGATGACACTTTTCACAGAATAAATTATTGCAAAGCAGACAGAAGGAAAACAGAAACCTTGAGTCATAAAGCAATTTCAACAAATTCATGCCAAGTGGAGCCAACAACAAGGGTTAACCCAGGTTTACATTGAGAACTCACCAGAAAAATGATGATTGTTGACTTAAATTCAACAACCGTATGGGTTACATACGTTATTAACAATGTATTTAACCACTGTCTTTTTCTGAATACACCTGTAATGAATCGATAACTGCATCAGAAGGTAGGTTTTCTAAAGCCTGAAAGAGTTCTTATTTTTTCTCAGAATCTGTGAATTTTAATGTCCTGGAAATTAATCATTGTTATCCAGTGATGTTGAAAAACTAACGAGAACTGCATCTTAACGAATAAACTTTGAAAGAAGTGCTTGTGGTCGAACAAACTTTGGACAGGGAGACAGGTCAAAGTCCACTCTTCTTCTAACCCTAATGAAGTTATTTTTATATCTTTTATTTCTTATATCTTCTATTTTATATCTATAAATGTGCATATGTTGTTTGTTGTCTGTTTTACTTTTGCATTCAACTGCGTAGGTTTGATTTTGACATCGATGGGGACACAAAAGTGCTCACAACACTTCTGAAAGCTGATATCTTTTTGATTTCCAATGAGAATTTTATATCAGGTAGAGGTGACTAAACAACACAGTCATCATAATAGTCTGCATATCTGAATATCTAAAGATAATACATGAATTGAATGCATTCTGCAGTGTTGTCATGACTAACATATCCATCATTATTTAACCTCATCTGTTAATTTCCAGCCTCAGTTTCTGCTTCTCTATCTCCTCCAGCTTCTCATCCTTCCTCTTTACTGTCTGTCATTCATACATGACATATGAATAGATTAGTGGATACATGTGATCATAGAGTTTGATTGTACAATCATTGACTGAGTAAAAAAGGGTTTTTACTTTCAATTGATACATGTAATTTATTCCCCATTAATATATGTGACCCGCCACCACGAAACCAGGCATAAGTCGCGCTGAGCCGTTCAGAGCTACAGCCAAATTTAGGCTGGAAGGTGCTTTCTTATTTGTGTTTACACCTTATCAAAAAACAGTACCGTAACACCTCTATGTTCAGTTCCTGTGGTCATTACATTGAAATCCAATCAATAAAGGTGTTTATTGGGTCAATTATTTAAGCGGTGACAAAAGTTCAGGGATTGCTGAGCAAAGACAAAGCTGACTTCCACCTCTTTTCGCCGAACAAACCGAACTCCGTTCCGTGCGTAAACATCCAAGTGTTCGGTACGAGGAAAAAGCTTATATTGAATGCTCTTGTCCAATGGTGTAAGCCAAATGATTATAATACGTCACACTTCTGTCCTATTATTATAATATATAAAACTTCTGTGACATGTCCATCAGAGTGTCCTTTAACATCTGTGAATATTTTTTGTCAATCGGATACGAATTATTATGCGTTGCTAAGGACTTCCTACCCCAAAACAGTCCAAAACTTTAACGGACAATATCTAAAAATATGCAAATTGCATAATAGGTCCAACTGTGGATATTAAAATGACCATAACTTTGGTTCTACTTATGATAGAAACATAATTTTTTCACCATCTTAAACCTTAGTTTCCACTCTACCAAGCTACACAGATAACTCAGTTTTGATTTCCAGACATTTATGCCTGGTTTCGTGGTGGTGGGTCACATATATGACATGAATCTGAGGTTTAATTGTATTTTCCTCACAAACCTCTGTTTTTTATACTGTTTAATTAAACTTCCGTTTAATTTTGCTTAAATGTAACCTAATTTGGAGTAAACATGTAGGACTGGTCTCTTTTCAAAGCTGACACCCTAAATATTTTTCCAGTACAGTCAGAATCACTGTCACTGTTACTGGCACCGAGTATTTTAAGTTGGAACACAGTGAAATAAAATTAATTTGTCTCTTTCCTGAAATTTTTCCTCAGTAAAACACCTGAATAAAAGTGTGGCTGCACTTTGGGAGCTGAAAAACACTATAGAACCACAGCAGAAGGTCTTACTGAGTTCAGATGAACATTTTACAGCAATATGACATGAAATGAGTGTTTGGCACATGTTTATGAGGGAATACTGTAAGTCTAGGCACATTCCAAAAATGATAATTTGGCACAGCCTTGGCACACCTACAGTAAATAAAAAGCCCGCTATTCTTGAATGCGTCTGTGTACAGTTATAAATGTGGGCTCTATGGAAAGTTTAAACTCTGGGACATCCTATGGCAAACTCAGATTCACTATGATAATTACTGACACTCAGTAATTGGTGTATAAATATGTAATAACACTAAAGGTTTTTTTTGCATATAAAAGAGTCAAAAGAGGTGCTGAAAATGAAAAGTAGTTCATATAAATAAACTATTTCTACACAAAACACATTTTATAACAATATACTGTTTACACCAGAGCTGGTTCTAGTCCCTTGGCTGCCATAGGCAAATTCAATGTTGGTGACCCCCCCTCGGCCAATAATATTGTTTAGCAGTCTTGTATATTGACATTCACTTTAGGACACTGTTAATTTACCAGTCACCAGACAATACTTTAACTCCTATCTCTGTGTCAAAACAGTTATCAGCAAAAGCAGTAGAGACAATCTTTTCTCTTTGAATAAACAAGCCAACTCTTCTAGATTTTCTCTCCATTCACTAATTTCCTGAAGAAACAGTGATTATGGAAACTTATCCTGTTCTGTCTTTTTGGAAATGAAAACTCAGCATGTACCTGATATGGTCCTCAACTGACCATGTCTGTCTTCACTGCCTCTGAAAGTTATGCCCAGTCTGTGGGATCTATGGGTGCTCCAGTCTGTGGGATCTATGGGTGCTCCTTTAATGGTGATCCCTTCATGTGGGCCAGATTAAGATTATGGGATGTCTACAGGCTGTAGTGAAGCAAAACATGCAGTTGTTGTTCCTGCAAGGCAAATGTATACAGACAAAATCAATGTTATTGTTTCATTGGGATCCACAATAACATGGCAAACATTTTGTAAAACATATTATTTATCTTAATTTTGTATTTTGTATTACTATTAGCAGGACAGCAATTTCAGGAATTTGTCAGTGATTTTAAGGATAAATCAAAAGTTGTTAATTTTCACTGTAAACCAGAGAACTGTTTTCATTGTGAAAATAAAGCTTGGAAAATGTGTTTTGTCTTTTTCTATCTTAGTGTTTTATACAAACAGCAATGTTTTATATCTACATATTTATTTACTATTGTAGTTCTTTTATATTGTAGCAATCCCCAAACAGCACCAGGACAAGAAGGTGTCTTTCTTTATCTTTAATAACCGGGCTATTGTTGGCCATAGCCCACGCCTTACAGAACACACATACGATAATAGTCTCGTGTCTCTAACTGTAACCCGGAACCGGAAAAACCCCGAGGTCAACGTCCCGCTCCCCATCCCGTCCTTCACAATAAGACGCTTAACATTCCAGAACCATTAAACATTCAAACCATTACAATATTTTAGTATCTGACACAGTGACTTGTGATGCAGCATAGATTCTTATAAATGCTAAATCACATTATGATGAGATGTGATGCATTATAGATGCATCCATATGAACTTTATTTTACTTAAAGCATACATTGAAAACTTATGATCCCACATGGACTATTATAGCATCTTACGAGTCCTAACAGTTGATCATCTAGGTGTGTGCATTGAGCTCCGGACGTCATGTGACTTTTAGTTGTCAGGGCGCCATGTTGGCAGTAAACATAACAATCGCGGCGCCACTGTCACGTTATGGCAGTAAACATCTTCGCACCATCAGAGTACACTTGTCACTTCAGTTCGCCTGAAATTCAGATTTATATCCAGAAATTGGACAGATTAAATATAAAGGACCCGTATAATGTTCCTGTGGTGCTTTTCAAAAGTATCTCCACCTCAGCTGAAGAAGACGTCCCCGATTTGCAGTAGCCTATGCTAACATTACACAGCTACCTCATTAGCTTCCCGGCAGTCTACACAGGGAACTCTCTGAGAGCCTACAAGAGGCTGGATGTCAATAAATGGATTCAGTCTGGCTTTGTTTCAAACGTTCAGTTGTGGAATATTAAATCCAAAAACGGCAGCATCATCACTGGAAGGGTAAGTGTTTAATTATCCCAGTTTAATAGGAAGTGTCTTTGTTTGTTAGCTGTGCAAGCTACATCTGACAGCAGTACAGCCGACACCGCTTCGTAACCTCGGATACAAGGGCTCCTGGAGTTTGTTTCCATGTAGGAAAAGAAAAAAAACTCACATCGTTTTGTTGAAGCTTCCCATGTCGGTGGTGAGACTGGCTGTTATACAACAACACAACACCTGCCAACCATTTAACCGGCAATGAGTGACATAATAACTGCACTGCCTTTCGTATCAGCTGATCGTTTGTCAGCTGTGTCCCTCAATTATTTGCGCTGTAACTACATATTCCCAAACTTAGTTGCACGTTTGTATTTTTGTGATGTCTCTGTACCAGTGCCTGCCAATCATCCAACGCCATTACTGCCAAGATGGCTACGTTGGCTTTTTTCTGGTCACGTGGCCAGCCTATGACGTCACCTGCAGGAGCTCAATAGAGGGGTATTAGTAATAATAATGTATTATAAGGCAGGGGTTCTCAAACTTTTTTGGCCCAGGTCAGGGGTGACATTTTTCCATGTCCCCCCTCATCCTCGCGATACTGAAAATGATAAAAAACCACTTCAACAATGATTATTATGAAACAATGATAACCTTTTTTAAAAGTGCTTTTGTGCAAACCAGCGAAATTTTCAGGTATTATAATATAAATGAGCACTTCAGAAACAACAATTTTAAAACAAAACCGTGATTAATTTTGCGTACCCCCTGGATATGCGCCACGTCCCCCTAGGGGTCCGCGGACCCCGGTTTGAGAACCGTGGACGTAAGGGATAATATATCAGAACTATATTCCCCGACGGGGCTGAACAGTGGAACAACAGGGTTGTTCTGCCCCGAAGGGAAATATTTTTCGATAGTTAAGCGTGGGCAATACATTATCCCGCTTATTCTACAGGTTATTACAGCTCATTAGTGCTACTCTAATGGATTGGATAAAAGAGACATTACAACGTAGCGAATATTTACTGTCAAAGTGGCCGAGTGATATGGTACCGTGAATTTGAAGTGTAAAAACTCTTTGCCATTGGCAGCGGGCGTAATGGTACAGCAAGTGGTTATCGAAAAAAATCTGCCCACAAAACGCTGGGAACGTCCATTCAAGGTGAATGGGAGCTGCCGCAACCTTCTAGAAGGCTATAGAATAAACTTTTAAAATGCTATTTGATTATAATTAAAGTGTGATAAATACATTAAATGCAGTCAGTTTGGAGTGGCCCTCAGTCTGTTGGTTTTAAAATACCTGCTTGAACAATAGTCACCAATTTAAATCTAGAGCTGCCAGGAGTGGGATTTGAACCCACGCCTCCATTTGGAGACCAGAAGTCCCACTGACTTGGAAGGAGATGATCCTTGAGTCTGGCGCCTTAGACCACTCCGCCATCCTGACAGATAAGAGCAAAAGAAAATATTAATATTGTGAAATATGATGATATTGAAAAAAAAAAAAGTTTTTTATGGAGCACTTTTCATAAACTGTTTTTTACAATACAACATACATTTAAATGTTAATTGAAATATGAAAAAAAAAACATTTACAAAGAAGTAGTTTTACATGATATAACACAACTTCATCAGGATTTGAACCCACGCCTCCATTTGGAAACCAGAAGTCCCACTGATTTGGAAGGAGATGATCCTTGAGTCTGGTGCCTTAGACCACTCGGCCATCCTGACAGATTTCAAATGATGGAAATATTACTATAGTGAAATATCTCCATATATTATAGTCTGTATGTTTTCTTTTTTGAGCACAAAATAAATACGTAAGGGATCATATATCAGAACTATATTCCCCGACGGGGCTGAACAGTGGAACAACAGGGTTGTTCTGCCCCGAAGGGAAATATTTTTCGATAGTTAAGCGTGGGCAATACATTATCCCGCTTATTCTACAGGTTATTACAGCTCATTAGGGCTACTCTAATGGACTGGATAAAAGAGACAT
The DNA here is from genome assembly GCA_020466265.1 of Siphamia tubifer. Taxonomy (NCBI): domain Eukaryota; kingdom Metazoa; phylum Chordata; class Actinopteri; order Kurtiformes; family Apogonidae; genus Siphamia; species Siphamia tubifer. The sequence continues at coordinate 24,621,537 of CM035794.1, read as the reverse complement.
TACAACGTCGCGAATATTTACTGTCAAAGTGGCCGAGTGATATGGTACCGTGAATTTGAAGTGTAAAAACTCTTTGCCATTGGCAGCGGGCGTAATGGTACAGCAAGTGGTTATCGAAAAAAATCTGCCCACAAAACGCTGGGAACGTCCATTCAAGGTGAATGGGAGCTGCCGCAACCTTCTAGAAGGCTACAGAATAAACTTTTAAAATGCTATTTGATTACAATTAAAGTGTGATAAATACATTAAATGCAGTCAGTTTGGAGTGGCCCTCAGTCTGTTGGTTTTAAAATACCTGCTTGAACAATAGTCACCAATTTAAATCTAGAGTTGTCAGGAGTGGGATTTGAACCCACGCCTCCGTTTGGAGACCAGAAGTCCCACTGATTTGGAAGGAGATGATCCTTGAGTCTGGCGCCTTAGACCACTCAGCCATCCTGACAGATAAAAGTCAAGGAAAAAATGTATATTGTAAAATGTATATTGAATGATGTGGAACATATGTTTTTTATGGAGCACTTTTCATAAACTGATTTACAATACAATATACATTTAAATGTTAATTAAAATATGAAAAAAAAACATTTCAGGATGTGTTTTGCAGAAAACAGTATTATATAAGAAACTAATGTAGAATCACTTAAATACATGCTGGGCAACACAGCTTACTTTCAACTTGTCAGGAGTGGGATTTGAACCCACGCCTCCATTTGGAGACCAGAAGTCCCACTGACTTGGAAGGAGATGATCCTTGAGTCTGGCGCCTTAGACCACTCGGCCATCCTGACAGATAAGAGTGAAAGAAAATATTAATATTGTGAAATATGATGATATTGAAGAAAAAATATGTTTTTTATGGAGCACTTTTCATAAACTGTTTTTTACAATACGATATACATTTAAATGTTAATTGAAATATGAAAAAAAAAAACATTTACAAAGAAGTAGTTTTAGATGATATAGCACAACTTCATCAAGATTTGAACCCACGCCTCCATTTGGAAACCAGAAGTCCCACTGATTTGGAAGGAGATGATCCTTGAGTCTGGCGCCTTAGACCACTCGGCCATCCTGACAGATTTTCAAAGGAAGAAAATATTACTATGGTGAACTGTCTCCATATATTATAGTCAGTATGTTTTCTTTATAGAGCACAAAATAAATACGTAAGGGATAATGTATCAGAACTATATTCTCCGACGGGGCCGAACAGTGGAACAACAGGGTTGTTCCGCCCCGAAGGGAAATATTTTTCGATAGTTAGGCATAGGCAATACATTATCCCGCTTTTTCTACAGGTTATTACAGCTCATTAGTGCTACTCTAATGGACTGGATAAAAGAGACATTACAACGTCGCGAATATTTACTGTCAAAGTGGCCGAACTACCTGTTGAGTGATATGGTACTGTGAATTTGAAGTGTAAAAACTTTCTGGCCACAAAACGCTGGGAACGTCCATTCAAGGTGAATGGGAGCTGCCGCAACCTTCTAGAGGGCCATAGAATGAACTTTTAAAATGCTATTTGATTACAATTAAAGTGTGATAAATACATTAAATGCAGTCAGTTTGGAGTGGTCCTGAGTCTGTTGGTTTTAAAATACCTGCTTGAACAATAATCACCAACTTAAAACAAGAGGTGTTAGGAGTGGGATTTGAACCCACGCCTCCATTCGGAGACCAGAAGTGCCACTGATTTGGAAGGAGATGATCCTTGAGTCTGGTGCCTTAGACCACTCGGCCATCTGATAGTTTTCAAAAGGAAGAAAATATTAATATTGTGAACTATGATGCTTTTGACGAGTACACAGCCAGGGAAAATATTACTATGCTGAACTATCTCCATATTTTATAGTCAGTACAATTTAAAAATGATTTTTGATTACAAATAAAGTGTGATAAGCAAGGGATAAAATATTGCCCATGTGTTACTATCACAAAAACATTTCTCGACGGGGCTGACCAACACCCGTCGCCGAAGGTAGAGGGGTGTTGGTCGGCCCTGAAGTCTCTTCCCCTTCTGGGGGCAGAGACCCTAATGGGGCATTAGATCGGAAAATTAAAGAATTGTATTCAATTCAATATTCATACTTTATAGCTCTGCACAGAGGCTTCAGTAAACACTGTGTGTCAAGTGCTTCATTAAATTAGATGTATTCCAGCCTTTGCACGTAAATGTCTTTGGACACCTGTCGCATATGGAAGAACCTGGAAATGCATCTTCCATCCTTTTACCTTTGACACCTCGCTGTCTGTGTGTGTACTTCTATTAACAGTGGACAGACGGCGTAATTAACCAACAGCTGCATATATGTGTTCTACCGAAATATAATACTGAAATTCATGTTGAATTTCTGTCTGGTTAATGTTTGTCCCAGTTCCAATCCTATTTGAGAACCACTGTCTCTCTACCCAAATATCCAGTGTACCCGCTACAAAAAGTAGAGTACACCACTGGTAACTTCTGTCATGATTTATATAAATAAAATGTTATTTGATTTAGTTATGGCACGTGCCCACCTCGGTGGTCTTCTGCTTCCAGTTATTATTATTTTCTATTATAAACATGACCCCATGGATAGTGATACCAACTATGGGAGTACATTTAATAGAGAACACATGCAGTTCATTTAATATTCAGAAATGAACAGTAAAACCATGTGTGAGTCCTAGGGTGTGTTTGCTTTTGTATCTGGGCTCCAGTCTGACAGAATGCAGAGCAGTAAAACCAACCCCTGCTCTGACTCAACCTCTACTTGGATCAAGATAGCCCTGTTTTTGTAAATGACTGTTGTTAACGTGGTAATGGCTGTGTGTGATGTGGTCCTGTCCTGGCGAGGACCCTGTGTGAGCGCTATCCCAGCGAGGGATCTGGATACTGCGTCGAACAGAACACCAGACACTGGGACGGTGGTTTGAAGTGGTTAAAAGATGGAAATGCATCCTGACAAACGTGAAAATGTAAAATGGATCCATTGTGCTGTATGCTTGGACTGTAGTCGCTCTCCAGGAAACTCTGACTGTGTATGTGCGCTCCTTCACATCAATGACATAATTATGATCAAACACATTTTTATCTCCGTATCTAAGTAACTCAGTAGAAGTACTTCCTTTACTGTACTTGAGTATATTTTGTTAGGTAGCTGGTATTAATGGACGTTACAACCGTGGGGGATGGGGGTGTTCTCCAACCCCATTTTTCCCTGAGTTTATATATATATATATATATATATATATATAAATATAAATACTGTATATATATATATATATATATATATACAGTATTTATATATATATATAAATATAAATATAATGGTTATTGTCGGTTACTGTCGGTTACTGTTGGTCACAATCACGCCAAACAAACATCAATATCTATGGTTTAAACCAGGGGTTCTCAAACTTTTTTGGCCCAGGTCCCCCTTGGAGGGGTGAAATTTTTCCATGTCCCCCGTCATCCTCGAGATACTGAAAATGATAAAAAAAAAAAACCCACTTCAACAATGATTATTATGAAACAATGATAACCTTTTTTAATAGTGCTTTTGTGCAAACCAGCGAAATTTTCAGGTATTATAATATAAATGAGCACTTCAATAATTTTAAAATAATAAACAGAACAAAAGACACACAAAACCGTGTGTGTGTGTGTGTGTGTGTGTGTGTGTGTGTGACAGACAGACAGACAGACAGACAAAAACTTCTGGTGGAATTTTGGTCTCCCATCATTGTTCTCAATGAAGCCAAACACAATATAACTATCAATGTACTTTCTCTTTTTAGGGTTAGGACGTTTATTTTTCTCATTTTCATTGTCATTTCTTTTACCACTTCTTGAGGAACTTTGCAGACTGAAAAATCGATCCATGTTCGCTGCAGGGTGGCTAAAAATAGCCTGTGACTCACTCCGTCTCAATTTAGTCAAGCTAGCGTCAAACAGCGCTGCTACTTCCACCCGCTCGCTACAAAATAAAACTTCCGCATTTCAAAATAAAACAGCAAAAAAACAAAGAACAAAACCGTGAATAACTTCGCATACCCCCTGGACATGCGCCACGTCCCCCTAGGGGTCCGCGGACCCCAGTTTGAGAACCGTGGTTATATGGCATATCAATCAGCCTGTGGCTTATAACCAGCCCAGAACACTTATAACACCCTTGGATTTATAAAGCATTATAAGCTATGTTTATAGTTATTCATAACTGTTGATGTAAAGCATCATGAATGATTATGAGTGTAGTGATAATGCATTATGAGTCATTATGAATGCGTTCATAATTCACTATAGATGTGGTCTTCATAGAAAGTGTTACCTGATCACTAAGTAGTGGTCTGTACCTGTAACGACAGATGCAGTGTCAACGGCACAAACATACGACTGTAGAAAAGACTGACTTCCTCGCACAAAAGTAGCTTGTTTCTAGCTTCTTCTGGAGAGAGATTCGTCATTGGTGTGGACATCTGTCACTCAAACATGCCTGACCAATGGGGAAGCATCCGCCCCACTGTGGGATGTTTGTGTCAAAATGATTAAATTGCAAAAACAAGATTCAACATCAATCAGAAATAAGTGTTTGAATGCCAATACAAAGTCGAAACTCTCCGAACACTTTTTTTGCTTTAATTGAAAATACATGTTTTTATTTTTTTTATTGAACTTATATCTTTTGCGATTGAGTAATAAAGAAACAAATGTCCTACACAATCCTAGTTGATAATGCATATACAGATAAGTTAAATTATTTTCAATTACAATTTGCAAATGTCAGCTTCTGCATACGTATTACAGAAATACATACATTTGGATTAGATGAAGCGAAAGACGTAAAATAACAGTAATATTCACTGTGAAACACATTAAGGTGATAATATACAGGTACATTCTTTTTGCAGATGAGAGCTCAACTAAAGTGAGAAATGACCACGACAGGAAATAATGCAGTGAATTTCAATCTGGCAAGAGATGATTTTTCAATTCTAATGAGAATTTTTTTTCTGTCTTGGTTATCTTTAAAGGAAGGACTAAGTTATTGTTAATGTTTGAGTCACATTTAATTCAATAACTTCCAAAACAGTTTTTTTTTCTGAAATCTTTCAAGGAATCATTAAAAAATATTATGAACAAAGTGACGAGTAAAATACATGTAGTTTTTCAGAATTTGAACTGTAGTTTTCAGATCTTTGGTTTCAGTGATATTAGTTGAAGACAAACAACATCATCCACTGGGACAGACTGTCCAGCTTGTCTCTCCAGGGGTTTAATTATTCAACCATTGGTTTTTCTGGCCAGAGATCTGAGCGCTTATAAACCATCCTCAGACAGAATGTGCAGTAGCTAACAGAGAACATATGAGCTATAATCTGTTGTAGCAGCATCTCTCTCTTCCTGAACATGGGGGTAAGTATGAAGATTAAAATAAAACTCTGCCTAATAGTGATATTAGTGCTTTAAGTTATTTAATTGAATGCAATAATGTGTAGTTTTGTTACTTTTTCCTGAGTCAATGTTATTCCAATGAGCGGGTTTTATATTTGTCCCGTGTTTGAAATGATCTAAATTTGTGTTTTAGTGATATGTTTAACACTGAAGTTTAACAATTTTCCTTTCTCTTGGATGTTTTTTCAGCTAACATTTACCTTCATTTACCATGAAACCTCAGACCTTTTGTTCAGGGTTGGTGTTGTGATGATAAAAAACTTTATGTCCTCACAGACCAATTTGTCTTGCCTCAGAATGTATACTTCTTTCCATGTTTACTTGATGTTCAGATGAGTTTCTTTGTTTCGGGATCTACTTGGTTTTAGGAACACCAGACTGAGGCGTTTATTAACAGTTCAACTTTCAGTGTAGAATTTTAGGAGTGATGATGAGTCCACCTACACTTTGGTTCAGACTGGTATCCTTCCTCCTTCAGTCCTGTCAACCACCTTTTTTGATACAGATTAAATTACAGAAAAACTTGTGTTTGTTTGTGTTAAGTGGTAAAATTGTGTTTTTTATCGTGCTAATGCCAACATTAACATAGCTTTAATGTAACTGTAACCATGGGTACCTGGTCACCTAATGGCTTTAATATCCAAGAGAATTATTATTATTTCTCCCAACATGTGCTCTACTGCATTCTTAAATTAATATGTCTTGTATCCTTCAGATGGAACCAGTGTTCTGCTATGAGTCTGTAAATGGTTCATGTCCAAAACACACCTTCCCACTGGCCATACGGATCACCCTCTACATGATCCTGGGGACTTTTGTAATCCTAACAGTGTTTGGAAACTTTCTGGTCATCACTTCAATAGCATATTTTAAGCAGCTTCATACTCCTACTAATTATTTGATCTACTCTTTAGCTGTAACAGACCTTCTAATAGGGCTGATTGTCATGCCCCCCAGTGTGAATTTATTTGTAGAGTCCTGCTGGTATTTTGGTGATGTCTTCTGTAAAATCTTCTGGAGTTTCACTGTCACATTATGCACTGCTTCAATTATAAATCTGTTATGTATATCAGTTGACAGATATTATGCTGTTTGTCAGCCTTTAATTTACAGAAGAAAAATTACTGTTAACGTTGTGCTGATCATGATTTTAATCAGTTCATGTGTTTCAATTATCACTGGCTTTGGTATGGTTTATCTGGAACTAAATATTTTGGGAATTGAGGAGTTCTACTATACCCATGTTGCCTGTGTAGGAGGGTGTTTTTTGTTTCAGACTCGTATGTCAAGTACAGTTTCATCAATGCTTTCCTTTTATATTCCAGGGATAGTATTGATCAGTATCTACCTGAGGATTTTTGTCATAGCTAAGAGACAATCCCGTCGAATACATGTCACTGCAAAGATGTCCAGTACAGGTCAGAACAAAGCCACTAAGACACTTGCAGTCATAATGGGCACATTTCTGTCTTCTTGGACGTTCTTTTTTGTGTGTAACATTGTGGATCCCTTCACCAATTATTCAGTTCCACCTGTGTTGTTTGATTCAGTCATGTGGATTGGCTATCTGAATTCAACTGTCAATCCTCTAATATATGCCTTCTTTTATAGTTGGTTCAAAAAGGCGTTCAGATTATTAATTTCAGTTAATATATTTAAATCTGACATCTCAGAGATGACACTTTTCACAGAATAAATTATTGCAAAACAGACAGAAGGAAAACAGAAACCTTGAGTCATAAAGCAATTTCAACAAATTCATGCCAAGTGGAGCCAACAACAAGGGTTAACCCAGGTTTACATTGAGAACTTACCAGAAAAATGATGATTGTTGACTTAAATTAAAAAATCGTATGGGTTACATACGTTATTAACCATGTATTTAACCACTGTCTTTTTCTGAATACACCTGTAATGAATCGATAACTGCATCAGAAGGTAGGTTTTCTAAAGCCTGAAAGAGTTCTTATTTTTTCTCAGAATCTGTGAATTTTAATGTCCTGGAAATTAATCATTGTTATCCAGTGATGTTGAAAAACTAACGAGAACTGCATCTTAACGAATAAACTTTGAAGGAAGTGCTTGTGGTTGAACAAACTTTGGACAGGGAGACAGGTCAAAGTTTTCTGCAAAATTGTGCATATGTTGTTTGTTGTCTGTTTTACTTTTGCATTCAACTGCGTAGGTTTGATTTTGACATCGATGGGGACACAAAAGTGCTCACAACACTTCTGAAAGCTGATATTTTTTGCATTTCCAATGAGAATTTTATATCAGGTAGAGGTGATTAAACAACACAGTCATCATAATAGTCTGCATATCTGAATATCTAAAGATAATACATGAATTGAATGCATTCTGCAGTGTTGTCATTACTAACATATCCATCATTATTTAACCTCATCTGTTAATTTCCAGCCTCAGTTTCTGCTTCTCTATCTCCTCCAGCTTCTCGTCCTTCCTCTTTACTGTCTGTCATTCATACATGACATATGAATAGATTAGTGGATACATGTGATCATAGAGTTTGATTGTACAATCATTGACTGAGTAAAAAAGGGTTTTTACTTTCAATTGATACATGTAATTTATTCCCCATTAATATATATGACATGAATCTGAGGTTTAATTGTATTTTCCTCACAAACCTCTGTTTTTTATACTGTTTAATTAAACTTCCATTGAATTTTGCTTAAATCTAACCTAAATGTCTTAATAAAAGTAAATTGAATGCTGTTCTTGAAACATTTGGAGTAAACCTGTGGGACTGACAACCTAAATATTTTTCCAGTACAGTCAGAATCACTATCACTGTTACTGGCACCGAGTATTTTAAGTTGGAACACAATGAAATAAAATTAATTTGTCTCTTTCCTGAAATTTTTCCTCAGTAAAACACCTGAATAAAAGTGTGGCTGCACTTTGGGAGCTGAAAAACACTATAGAACCACAGCAGAAGGTCTTACTGAGTTCAGATGAACATTTTACAGCAATATGACATGAAATGAGTATTTGGCACATGTTTATGAGGGAATACTATAAGTCCAGGCACATTTCAAAAATGATAATTTGGCACAGCCTTGGCACACCTACAGTAAATAAAAAGCACGTTATTCTTGAATGCTTCTGTGAACAGTTATAAATGTGGGCTCTATGGAAAGTTTAAACTTTGGGACATCCTATGGCTAACTCATTTCACTATGATAATTACTGACACTCAGTAATTGGTGTATAAATATGTAATAACACATTTTGACATCATGGTACTAGAGTTTTTTTTGCATATAAAAGAGTCAAAAGAGATGCTGAAAATGAAAAGTAGTTCATATAAATAAACTATTTCTACACAAAACACATTTTATAACAATATAGGGCGCCTCAGTGACGCGATTCTATTTCCGGTCGATTTCCGGGCAATGGGGCCTAAGTGCCATAAAAAAATTAACGCGAGTCAATGGAGGGATAAAAGTAATTTTCTGGTCCCGTTTGAAATGTGCTACGGTTTTCACATATGATGTCTGTGAAATTTAAAGATACACTTTCACATTGAGAAAGCACTCACTTTGGACAGGCATCCAAAGTTACGTTAGGTTTGATGTGAGAGTAAGTAATGGACTGCAGCGTTCATATCACAAATATGACGTCACCACCAAGCTTCACCATCAAACTCTTTGAAAATGGCTGTGACTTTGGCGAGCTTCACCTCGTTCTTTCAGGACAAAGACAAGAGCATCAAACGTGGAGAAAACCACTTTAAATCGGGGCATGTGGAAACTGGAAGCTACTCCGGGGGAGAGATAGTTGGTCGAGTGAGAGCCAGCATGCGGGACAAGCTCTCGTCAGCTGGGAAGCGGTAGAGGGAACATGTGGAAATGGTGTTGTGATTACACCAGTAAACAAAGCACACAGGCATTTTCAAATGAAAAATAGAAAAGGTGGTATACGGTTTTGAAAAGTTTACATCGAAAGATTCTGCTGTGACGTCAGCTATGCGACGTCTGATATGTAGTCCAAACAGAGTCCAAATAATTACATATTTTTACACGCTAATAAATCACAAAACACGTATCAAAGAAACTCCAAATGCACATCATTGGTTATGATTTTAATTGAAGTACAGCAAATGTGTGATTCAGGGCATAAAGTAAAGTGGAGCAGAAAATAATTATTTTCTCCTCATCCACTCTCATGTTAAATTTTTCCGAACTTAGGCCCAGTGGACCGACTGGAAAGGGCGCGGAGACTTAGGCTCTCTATACTGTTTATAATAACACACTCTATTCACCAGAGCTGGTTCTAGTCCCTTGGCTGCCATAGGCAAATTCAATGTTGGTGACCCCCCCCTCGGCCAATAATATTGTTTAGCAGTCTTGTATATTGACATTCACTTTAGGACACTGTTAATTTACCAGTCACCAGACAATACTTTAACTCCTATCTCTGTTTCAAAACAGTTATCAGCAAAAGCAGTAGAGACAATCTTTTCTCTTTGAATAAACAAGCCAACTCTTCTAGATTTTCTCTCCATTCACTAATTTCCTGAAGAAACAGTGATTATGGAAACTTATCTTGTTCTGTCTTTTTGGAAATGAAAACTCAGCATGTACCTGATATGGTCCTCAACTGACCATGTCTGTCTTCACTGCCTCTGAAAGTTGTGCCCAGTCTGTGGGACCTATGGGTGCTCCTTTAATGGTGATCCCTTCATGTGGGCCAGACTAAGATTATGGGATGTCTACAGGCTGTAGTGAAGCAGTACATGCAGTTGTTGTTCCTGCAAGGCAAATGTATACGGACAAAATCAATGTTATTGTTTCATTGGGATCCACAATAACATGGCAAACATTTTGTAAAACATATTAGTTATCTTAATTTTGTATTTTGTATTACTATTAAGGATAAATCAAAATCCAACAAGCAGTAAATACACCCAAAGTATACATGAGACAATACTCGTTCATTGATTTTTTTTAAAGAATGTATCTGAAACTAATCTCTATCCAAATAACCACACAATAAAGATTATAGAAAGGCTGTACCTGCTGACTGTGACTGTGACTGTGACTGTGGTGACACTGGTGTCTGGAGTGGTTCCACATGTCTGTTCATCTGTATCTGTATTCAATGGTACAATGAGTGAAAATGGTCACTATTTATTATGTTTATTAAATAAATAATGTTATGGTGGATAGATATATGTACATTATGTTATTGTTTTATATCCCTAATCTTTTAAACCACCCATGGGATTGAAGCTGTTGTGGTGAGAAAGCAGAATCAAGTAAAAAATAAATGAACACCTTTTTAACTGTGAAAGGTGACTGAACATTGAAGGCAAAGAGTTTTTACAACACATTTTGATGAGTACTTTCCCTCATAAAGTCTAATCTGCTCACCTGAAGAGAAGATTTATCAGGGTTAATCAGATTAATTTGTAGGTTATAGATACATATTTAATCACAGCATTAACATCCATATCTAATCATGAAAACTATCAATTAAAACAATATAAATAAAAGTTCAGGAGTATAAAACAGTGGGCAGAAAGAAGTTACATAATGAACACAGGTCACTAATATATATATATATATATATATATATATATATATATATATAAAAATAAAAATGTTCCTCTCGCCCCACGTGGGCGGTGTCTCCTTCAGGCTCGGGTCCTCTACCAGAGGCCTGGGAGCCTGAGGGTTCTGCGCAGGATCTTAGCTGTTCCTAGCAATGCGCTCTTTTGTACAGAGATCTCTGATGTTGTTCCTGGTATCTGCTGGAGCCATTCTCCCAGCTTGGGGGTCACTGCCCCTAATGCTCCGATCACTACTGGTACCACCGTTCCCTTCACACTCCACATTTTCTCTAACTCCTCTTTCAGCCCTTGGTATTTCTCAAGCTTCTCATGTTCTTTCTTTCTGATGTTGCTATCACTGGGGACTGCTACATCTATCACCACCACTGTCTTCTCATGTTTATCCACCACCACGATGTCAGGCTGATTGGCCATCACCATCTTGTCAGTCTGGATCTGGAAGTCCCACAGGATCTTGGCCTGTTTGTTCTCTGTCACCTTTGGGGGGTTCTCCCATCTTGACCCTGGGACCTCCAGTCCATACTCTTTACAGATGTTCCTGTACAGTATGCCCGCTACCTGGTTATGCCTCTCCATGTATGCCTTGCCTGCCAGCATCTTACACCCTGCTGTGATGTGCTGGACTGTTTCAGGGGCTTCTCTACACAGCCTACACCTGGGGTCCTGTCTGATGTGGTAGACCCCGGCCTCTATTGCTCTGGTGTTCAGGGCTTGTTCTTGTGCAGCCATGAGTAGCGCCTCTGTGCTGTCCTTTAGTCCAGCCTTTTCCAGACACTGGTATGTCTTTTCCATATCAGCCACTTCCTCAATTTGTCGATGGTACACGCCATGCAAGGGTTTGTCCCTCCATGATAGCCCCTCTGGTTCCTCGAACTTACTGGGCTTTTGTTGCCTGAGGCATTCACTTAGCAGTTGGTCATTGGGGGCCATTTTCTTGACGTATTCCTGGAGGTTCGCCGTTTCCTCCTGGACAGTAGTTCTGACACTTACTAGTCCTCGGCCCCCTTCCTTTCGCTTAGTGTACAGCCTCAGGACACTGGACTTGGGGTGGAACCCTCCATGCATGGTAAGGAGTTTCCTTGTCTTGATATCAGTGGCTTGTATCTCTTCCAGTGGCCAGGATATTATCCCAGCTGGGTATCTGATTACTGGCAGGGCATAGGTGTTAATGGCCTGGATCTTATTTTTGCCGTTCAGCTGACTTTTCAGGACCTGTCTTACCCTCTGTAGGTATTTGGCTGTGGCTGACTTCCGAGCTGCCTCCTCATGATTACCATTTGTCTGTGGGATCCCTAGGTATTTGTAACTTTCCTGCACATCTGTGATATTCCCTTCAGGTAGGTCAACCCCTTCAGTTGTGATCACCTTTCCTCTTCTAGATATCATCCGCCCACATTTATCTAGTCCGAATGACATCCCAATGTCTTTGCTGTAGATCCGGGTGAGGTGAATTAGGGAATCAATGTCACGCTCATTCTTGGCATACAGCTTGATGTCATCCATGTAGAGGAGGTGGTTGATGGATGTTCCACTTCGGAACTGGTATCCGAAGCCACTCTTTGAGATGATCTGGCTGAGGGGGTTTAGGCCTATGCAGAACACATAGGCCTAAATATATATATATATATATATATATATATATATATATATATATATATATATATATATATATATATATATATATATATATATATATATATATATATGTCATTTGTGAATGACATTAAAGCCCTCTGTTAAAAACTTCTAATAGATTCCCTGGTCGATAAAAGTGATGAGGTGAAGACAGTAATGAATTCCCAGTTCTTTGAGGTGTGAGGAGTCAGGTAAGAAGACTGATAATGATGCATACCCACCAGACCATAATCACACTTCTAATTGATGTTTGTGATGCACTGATTATTACAGCAGCGTAAAAAAAAATCCCAAAACCTCAGGATAAACAGCTGCACCAACTCACAAATACAGTGGACTGCAATGTGTTCCAACATCAAACAGTTTGATAACAGAAAAAAACACATTTAGAAGAACTTGAAAGTATATTTTCTTTACATTTTATTATACCATTATACAGATGTTGTGGATTTATATTTTGTGTCAGGCATATGTATCCCTCTCTTGCATTAGTTTTTTCATTTTGTTAGTTTTCAATATCCATTTAGTGGTGCTGTTGTACTCATAATTTGGTTGTAATCTTGAAATCAACGTTTATGTCATGTTTGCAGTACATGGAACCAACTTGACTCAGTTACCAGGTACTATTGACTGGAAACATTTTAGATTACAGGATACTACTGACTTTAGAATATCTGGACGTCAAAGTGATGTAGCTCATAACTTCTGTAACAACTGCTCAGAGTGTTGCTGATAGACACACATTGCCAAGTACAACTCCTGGTCCTGAGGCCATAGATTATAAAAGACTAGTTCAAATTATGACATTTATTCCTTTTTTCATCCAATCCAGACATTTTCAGGAAGGGAATAATAAAAGGAATAAATTCAACAAACATCTGTAATGTTCTGCAAATCCAATGTTCTTTCCCTCTGGATGAGTTCCCTCATATATGTGAGTAAATAATCAATTAAACACCACCACATATCCATAAAACTGGTGCCAATATTCTTTAACTTAGCTCTTAGTTTGTCAATGCCTATGTTTTTAACTCCACCAAGAAGGGATTAAATTCAGTCCGTTTGTCTGTTTGTTTGCCTTTCAGCAGGATTACGCAAAAAGTTCTCAATGGATTTTGATGAAACTTTCAGGAATGATAGATAATGGCTCAAGTAAGAACCCATTACATTTTGACCAATAAAGGTCAAGGTCACACAACAGGTCAACAGCTAAAACACATCAGTGGTAATATCTCATGATTCAGACAAAATAAAATCTGGCTTTTTTTTCATTCATTCATATTGTCTAACCTTCAGTCAACGCCTATAGATTAATCACATCACGTTTTGACATCATATAACCCCATATCAAGCCTTGGCGGAGGTCTGCTGTCTCTGACTGCCTTGTTTATTGTGAGTAAATGGCTTATTTAATACACACATAGGTTCGGATGTTATATTTTTTTACATGGTAATTTTTTTTCTTTGCAGTGCCATACAGGAAGCCAGGAAAATAATTAAGGAGTCAGTCAGAGACAGCAGACCTCCACCAAGGCTTGATTTGGCATAATATGACGTCAAAACGTGATGTGATGGAGCCATAGGTGTTGACCCGTCTGATGTTCAAAGGTGAGACGAAGTGAATGCAAAAAAACCCACCAGATTCTATCTTGTCTGAATCCTGAGATATTACCACTGATGTGTTTTAGCTGTTGACCTTTAGTGTGACCTTGACCTTTGACCTTCAAAATCTAATGGATTCTTCCTTGAACCATTATCTATCATTCCTGGAAGTTTCATCAAACTCCGTCAGAACTTTTTCTGTAATCCTGCTGAAAGACAGACAGACAGACGGACCTGAATTTAATACCTTGTTATAAATCTGGCCTGTGATTTTGCTTGCAGATATATACTGTATGGAATATGTCTATGGATAAAGCAAAACCAGCCAGAAAACAAAGCATATGTTTTGTTTTATAAATGACAAAAAAAAAGGCAGGGGAGAGGACATCATTTGAGACATCATAAAGTTAGACATCAAGGCAAATCATCTTATAGGTTTTTCTTCAACAAACATTCTTCCGCCTTAAATAAAACTTTCTGAAAGTAGGGAAAAGGATAAATGAAGTTCACATCAGTAGGGGAGAAAGAGTGTCAGAAGTTTCACTTTCACTTTGTACAGTCATATGGTGTGGCTTCTCCCAAACTGGTGTTATTACCTCCACCAAGGAGGTATTATATTTGAGTCTCTTTGTTTATCTGTCTGTCAGCAGGATTATGCAAAAATTTGTGAATGGATTTTTATGAAACTTTCAGGAATGATAGATAATGTGTCAAAGAAGAATGCATTACATTTTGAACTACAAAAGTCAAGGTCATAGTGAAGGTCAATAGCTAAAACACATAACTGTTGATATCTCAGAATCCAGACCAGATAGTATCAGGTAGTTTTTGTCATTCACTACAACTTACCTTCAGACATCAGATGAGATAACACTGATAGGCTTGATGACGTCACATTTTGATGTCATATGACGTCAAGCTAATGGTATATTGGCAAAATTCATGACCTTTGCCCTAAAGCACGTTATTGACATATTTTCTAAAATCATACAATATCTTGTGCTTCATATTTAACATTAGATCTAACATGTGTGTCAGAGTGACGTTATACGTAGTCAAATATTGAAATGACCATATGTCAAAAACCGAGGATTTCTTTGAATTTTTTAAAACCTTCTCAGGGATTGCTAAGGACCGATAAAATAAATAGGTAGCAAACATGGAATATTAGTTTACAAAAAAAAAAAAAAACAAGTACCCAGATCCAAACCTTTGCAGACTGGTGCTGCTTCACAGAGGTCTGCGCCCTCAGACGGGTCTAGTTCTTTTTGTGTACAATATATGTGATATTTTATGTTCAGACATGTAAATATAAAAAACATATAATGCAAACAAACCTATTTATATGCTTTTATTCCCTCACCCAATGAGAATTGATAGGAGAATCCACAATAAACAACTGACAATGGAATCAGAATGCATAAATTCTTAATAAAGACCCAATCCAAGTTGCTAATGCATATAAAGTTAGATTAAATTAAAAATGTTCAATTAATGTTTGTTAACGTTAGCTTGTGTATATTGGTTACATAATGACATACAATTCGATTAGATGAAGCCAAAAATTTTAAATCACAGTAATAATCACTGTGAAACACAATAAGGTGATAATATACAAATACATTCTTTTGCAGGTGAGAGCTCAACTGAAGTGAGAAATGACCACCAGTGCATTTTATTCTTGCAAGAGATGAGTGAGAGAAATTATTTTCTGTGTTTGTTATTTCAAGAGCTAATTTTAAAAGGAGGGAATGGGTTACTTTTAACAATGTTTATGATTCACATTTAATTATGAGATTGAAAATATTATGAACTAAGAGTCAAGTAAAATAAATATAGTTTTTCAGTATTTCAACTTTAGTTTTCAGATCTTTGGTTTCAGTGATATTAGTTGTAGACAAACAACATCATCCACTGGGACAGACTGTCCAGCTGGTCTCTCCAGGGGTTTAATTATTCAACCATTGGTTTTTCTGGCCAGAGATCTGAGCGCTTATAAACCATCCTCAGACAGAATGTGCAGTAGCTAACAGAGAACATATGAGCTACAATCTGTTGTAGCAGCACCTCTCTCTTCCTGAACATGGGGGTAAGTATGAAGATTAAAAAAACAACCTTTGCCTAATAGTGATATTAGTGCTTTTAGTTATTTAATTGAATGCAATAATGTGTAGTTTTGTTACTTTTTCCTGAGTCAATGTTATTCCAATGAGCGGGTTTTATATTTGTCCCATGTTTGAAATGATCTAAATTTGTGTTTTCGTGATATGTTTAACACAGAAAATTAACGGTTTTCCTTTTTCTTGGATGTTTTTTCAGCTAACATTTACCTTCATTTACCATGAAACCTCAGACCTTTTGTTCAGGGTTGGTGTTGTGATGATAAAAAACTTTGTGTCCTCACAGACCAATTTGTCTTGCCTCAGAATGTATACTTTTTTCCATGTTTACTTGATGTTCAGATGACTTTCTTTCTTTCGGGATCTACTTGGTTTTAGGAACACCAGACTGAGGCGCTTATTAACAGTTCAACTTTCAGTGTAGAATTTTAGGAGTGATGATGAGTCCACCTACACTTTGGTTCAGACTGGTATCCTTCCTCCTTCAGTCCTGTCAACCACCTTTTTTGATACACATTAAATTACAGAAAAACTGGTGTTTGTTTGTGTTAAGTGGCAAAATTGTGTTTTTTATTGTGCTAATGCCAACATTAACATAGCTTTAATGTAACTGTAACCATGGGTACCTGGTCACCTAATGGCTTTAATATCCAAGAGAATTATTATTATTTCTCCCAACATGTGCTCTACTGCATTCTTAAATTAATGTGTCTTGTATCCTTCAGATGGAACCAGTGTTCTGCTATGAGTCTGTCAATGGTTCATGTCCAAAACACACCTTCCCACTGGCCATACGGATCACCCTCTACATGATCATGGGGACTTTTGTAATCCTAACAGTGTTTGGAAACTTTCTGGTCATCACTTCAATTGCATATTTTAAGCAGCTTCATACTCCTACTAATTATCTGATCTACTCTTTAGCTGTAACAGACCTTCTAATAGGGCTGATTGTCATGCCCCCCAGTGTGAATTTATTTGTAGAGTCCTGCTGGTATTTTGGTGATGTCTTCTGTAAAATCTGCCTGAGTTTCAGTGTCACATTATGCACTGCTTCAATTATAAATCTGTTATGTATATCAGTTGACAGATATTATGCTGTTTGTCAGCCTTTAATTTACAGAAGAAAAATTACTGTTAATGTTGTGCTGATCATGATTTTAATTAGTTCATGTGTTTCAATTATCACTGGCTTTGGTATGGTTTATCTGGAACTAAATATTTTGGGAATTGAGGAGTTCTACTATACCCATGTTGCCTGTGTAGGAGGGTGTTTTTTGTTTCAGACTCGTATGTCGAGTACAGTTTCATCTATGCTTTCCTTTTATATTCCAGGGATAGTATTGCTCAGTATCTACCTGAGGATTTTTGTCGTAGCTAAGGGACAATCCCGTCGAATACATGTCACAGCAAAGATGTCCAGTACAGGTCAGAACAAAGCCACTAAGACACTTGCAGTCATAATGGGCACATTTCTGTCTTTTTGGACGTTCTTTTTTGTGATTAACACCATAAATCCCTTCATCGGTTACTCAGTTCCGCCTGTGTTGTTTGATTCAGTCATCTGGATTGGCTATCTGAATTCAACTGTCAATCCTCTAATATATGCCTTCTTTTATAGTTGGTTCAAAAAGGCATTCAGATTATTAATTTCAGTTAATATATTTAAGTCTGACATTTCAGAGACAACACTTTTCACAGAATAAATTTTTGCTAAGCAGACAGAAGAGAAACAGAAGCTATGCGAAGTGGAGCCAACAGCAAGGATAAACCCAGTTTTTCAAGATCACAAATAATCAGAAAAATGATGATGAATAAATTATTGCAAAGCAGACAGAAGGAAAACAGAAACCTTGAGTCATAAAGCAATTTCAACAAATTCATGCCAAGTGGAGCCAACAACAAGGGTTAACCCAGGTTTACATTGAGAACTCACCAGAAAAATGATGATTGTTGACTTAAATTCAACAATCGTATGGGTTACATACGTTATTAACCATGTATTTAACCACTGTCTTTTTCTGAATACACCTGTAATGAATCGATAACTGCATCAGAAGGTAGGTTTTCTAAAGCCTGAAAGAGTTCTTATTTTTTCTCAGAATCTGTGAATTTTAATGTCCTGGAAATTAATCATTGTTATCCAGTGATGTTGAAAAACTAATGAGAACTGCATCTTAACGAATAAACTTTGAAGGAAGTGCTTGTGGTCGAACAAACTTTGGACAGGGAGACAGGTCAAAGTTTTCTGCAAAAATGTGCATATGTTGTTTGTTGTCTGTTTTACTTTTGCATTCAACTGCGTAGGTTTGATTTTGACATCGATGGGGACACAAAAGTGCTCACAACACTTCTGAAAGCTGATATTTTTTGTATTTCCAATGAGAATTTTATATCAGGTAGAGGTGACTAAACAACACAGTCATCATGATAGTCTGCATATCTGAATATCTAAAGATAATACATGAATTGAATGCATTCTGCAGTGTTGTCATGACTAACATATCCATCATTATTTAACCTCATCTGTTAATTTCCAGCCTCAGTTTCTGCTTCTCTATCTCCTCCAGCTTCTCGTCCTTCCTCTTTACTGTCTGTCATTCATACATGACATATGAATAGATTAGTGGATACATGTGATCATAGAGTTTGATTGTACAATCATTGACTGAGTAAAAAAGGGTTTTTACTTTCAATTGATACATGTAATTTATTCCCCATTAATATATATGACATGAATCTGAGGTTTAATTGTATTTTCCTCACAAACCTCTGTTTTTTATACTGTTTAATTAAACTTCCATTGAATTTTGCTTAAATCTAACCTAAATGTCTTAATAAAAGTAAATTGAATGCTGTTCTTGAAACATTTGGAGTAAACCTGTGGGACTGACAACCTAAATATTTTTCCAGTACAGTCAGAATCACTGTCACTGTCACTGGCACCGAGTATTTTAAGTTGGAACACAATGAAATAAAATTAATTTGTCCCTTTCCTGAAATTTTTCCTCAGTAAAACACCTGAATAAAAGTGTGGCTGCACTTTGGGAGCTGAAAAACACTATAGAACCACAGCAGAAGGTCTTACTGAGTTCAGATGAACATTTTACAGCAATATGACATGAAATGAGTATTTGGCACATGTTTATGAGGGAATACTGTAAGTCCAGGCACTTTCCAAAAATGATAATTTGACACAGCCTTGGCACACCTACAGTAAATAAAAAGCCCGTTATTCTTGAATGCTTCTGTGTACAGTTATAAATGTGGGCTCTATGGAAAGTTTACACTCTGGGACATCCTATGGCAAACTCAGATTCACTATGATAATTACTGACACTCAGTAATTGGTGTATAAATATGTAATTACACATTTTGACATCATGGCACTAGAGTTTTTTTTGCATATAAAAGAGTCAAAAGAGGTGCTGAAAATGAAAAGTAGTTTATATAAATAAACTATTTCTACACAAAACACATTTTATAACAATATAGGGAGCCTCAGTGACGCGATTCTATTTCCGGTCGATTTCCGGGCAATGGGACCTAAGTGCCATAAAAAAATGAACGCGAGTCAATGGAGGGATAAAAGTAATTTTCTGGTCCCGTTTGAAATGTGCTACGGTTTTCACATATGATGTCTATGAATTTTAAAGATACACTTTCACATTGAGAAAGCACTCACTTTGGACAGGCATCCAAAATTACGTTAGGTTTTATGTGAGAGTAAGTAATGGACTACAACGTTTGTCTCACAAATATGACGTCACCACCAAGCTTCACCATCAAACTCTTTGAAAATGGCTGTGACTTTGGCGAGGTTCACCTCCTTCTTTCAGGACAAAGACAAGAGCATCAAACGTGGAGAAAACCACTTTAAATCGGGGCATGTGGAAACTGGCAGCTACTCCGGGGGAGAGATAGTTGGTCGAGTGAGAGCCAGCATGCGGGACAAGCTCTCGTCAGCTGGGAAGCGGTAGAGGGAACATGTGGAAATGGTGTTGTGATTACACCGGGGCATAAAGCACACAGGCATTTTCAAATGAAAAATAGAAAAGGTGGTATACGGTTTTAAAAAGTTTACATCGAAAGATTCTGCTGTGACGTCAGCTATGCGACGTCTGATATGTAGTCCAAACAGAGTCCAAATAATTACATATTTTTACATGCTAATAAATCACAAAACACATATCAAAGAAACTCCAAATGCACATCATTGGTTATGATTTTAATTGAAGTAACAGCAAATGTGTGATTCAGGGCATAAAGTAAAGTGGAGCAGAAAATAATTATTTTCTCCTCATCCACTCTCATGTTAAATTTTTCCGAACTTAGGCCCAGTGGACCGACTGGAAAGGGCGCGGAGACTTAGGCTCTCTATACTGTTTATATTAACACACTCTATTCACCAGGGCTGGTTCTAGCCCCTTGGCTGCCATAGGCAAATTCAATGTTGGTGACCCCCCCTCGGCCAATAATATTGTTTAGCAGTCTTGTATTTTGACATTCACTTTAGGACACTGTTAATTTACCAGTCACCAGACAATACTTTAACTCCTATCTCTGTTTCAAAACAGTTATCAGCAAAAGCAGTAGAGACAATCTTTTCTCTTTGAATAAACAAGCCAACTCTTCTAGATTTTCTCTCCATTCACTAATTTCCTGAAGAAACAGTGATTATGGAAACTTATCTTGTTCTGTCTTTTTGGAAATGAAAACTCAGCATGTACCTGATATGGTCCTCAACTGACCATGTCTGTCTTCACTGCCTCTGAAAGTTGTGCCCAGTCTGTGGGACCTATGGGTGCTCCAGTCTGTGGGATCTATGGGTGCTCCTTTAATGGTGATCCCTTCATGTGGGCCAGATTAAGATTATGGGATGTCTACAGGCTGTAGTGAAGCAGTACATGCAGTTGTTGTTCCTGCAAGGCAAATGTATACAGACAAAATCAATGTTATTGTTTCATTGGGATCCACAATAACATGGCAAACATTTTGTAAAACATATTAGTCATCTTAATTTTGTATTTTGTATTACTATTAAGGATAAATCAAAATCCAACAAGCAGTAAATACACCCAAAGTATACATGAGACAATACTCGTTCATTGATTTTTTTAAAGAATGTATCTGAAACTAATCTCTATCCAAATAACCACACAATAAAGATTATAGAAAAGGCTGTACCTGCTGACTATGACTGTGACTGTGGTGACACTGGTGTCTGGAGTGGTTCCACATGTCTGTTCATCTGTATCTGTATTCAATGGTACAATGAGTGAAAATGGTCACTATTTATTATGTTTGTTAAATAAATAATGTTATGGTGGATAGATATACGTACATTATGTTATTGTTTTATTTCCCTAATCTTTTAAACCACCCATGGGATTGAAGCTGTTGTGGTGAGAAAGCAGAATCAAGTAAAAAATAAATGAACACCCTTTTAACTGTGAAAGGTGACTGAACATTGAAGGCAAAGAGTTTTTACAACACATTTTGATGAGTACTTTCCCTCATAAAGTCTAATCTGCTCACCTGAAGAGAAGATTTATCAGGGTTAATCAGATTAATTTGTAGGTTATATATACATATTTAATCACAGCATTAACATCCATATCTAATCATGAAAACTATCAATTAAAACAATATAAATAAAAGTTCAGGAGTATAAAACAGTGGGCAGATAGAAGTTACATAATGCACACAGGTCACTAATATATGTATGTCATTTGTGAATGACATTAAAGCCCTCTGTTAAAAACTTCTAATAGATTCCCTGGTCGATAAAAGTGATGAGGTGCAGACAGGAATGAATTCCCAGTTCTTTGAGGTGTGAGGAGTCAGGTAAGAAGACTGATAATGATGCATACCCACCAGACCATAATCACACTTCTAATTGATGTTTGTGATGCACTGATTATTACAGCAGCGTAAAAAAAATCCCAAAACCTCAGGATAAACAGCTGCACCAACTCACAAATACAGTGGACTGCAATGTGTTCCAACATCAAACAGTTTGATAACAGAAAAAAACACATTTAGAAGAACTTGAAAGTATATTTTCTTTACATTTTATTATACCATTATACAGATGTTGTGGATTTATATTTTGTGTCAGGCATATGTATCCCTCTCTTGCATTAGTTTTTTCATTTTGTTAGTTTTCAATATCCATTTAGTGGTGCTGTTGTACTCATAATTTGGTTGTAATCTTGAAATCAGCGTTTATGTCATGTTTGCAGTACATGGAACCAACTTGACTCAGTTACCAGGTACTATTGACTGGAAACATTTTAGATTACAGGATACTACTGACTTTAGAATATCTGGACGTCAAAGTGATGTAGCTCATAACTTCTGTAACAACTGCTCAGAGTGTTGCTGATAGACACACATTGCCAAGTACAACTCCTGGTCCTGAGGCCATAGATTATAAAAGATTAGTTCAAATCATGACATTTATTCCTTTTTTCATCCAATCCAGACATTTTCAGGAAGGGAATAATAAAAGGAATAAATTCAACAAACATCTGTAATGTTCTGCAAATCCAATGTTCTTTCCCTCTGGATGAGTTCACTCATATATGTGAGTAAATAATCAATTAAACACCACCACATATCCATAAAACTGGTGCCAATATTCTTTAACTTAGCTCTTAGTTCGTCAATGCCTATGTTTTTAACTCCACCAAGAAGGGATTAAATTCAGTCCGTTTGTCTGTTTGTTTGCCTTTCAGCAGGATTACGCAAAAAGTTCTCAATGGATTTTGATGAAATTTTCAGGAATGATAGATAATGGCTCAAGTAAGAACCCATTACATTTTGACCAATAAAGGTCAAGGTCACACAACAGGTCAACAGCTAAAACACATCAGTGGTAATATCTCATGATTCAGACAAAATAAAATCTGGCTTTTTTTTCATTCATTCATATTGTCTAACCTTCAGTCAACGCCTATAGATTAATCACATCACGTTTTGACATCATATAACCCCATATCAAGCCTTGGCGGAGGTCTGCTGTCTCTGACTGCCTTGTTTATTGTGAGTAAATGGCTTATTTAATACACACATGGGTTTGAATGTTATATTTTTTTACATGGTAATTTTTTTTCTTTGCAGTGCCATACAGGAAGCCAGGAAAATAATTAACGAGTCAGTCAGAGACAGCAGACCTCCACCAAGGCTTGATTTGGCATAATATGACGTCAAAACGTGATGTGATGGAGCCATAGGTGTTGACCCGTCTGATGTTCAAAGGTGAGACGAAGTGAATGCAAAAAAACCCACCAGATTCTATCTTGTCTGAATCCTGAGATATTACCACTGATGTGTTTTAGCTGTTGACCTTTAGTGTGACCTTGACCTTTGACCTTCAAAATCTAATGGATTCTTCCTTGAACCATTATCTATCATTCCTGGAAGTTTCATCAAACTCCGTCAGAACTTTTTGTGTAATCCTGCTGAAAGACAGACAGACAGACGGACCTGAATTTAATACCTTGTAATAAATCTGGCCTGTGATTTTGCTTGCAGATATATACTGTATGGAATATGTCTATGGATAAAGCAAAACCAGCCAGAAAACAAAGCATATGTTTTGTTTTATAAATGACAAAAAAAAGTCAGGGGAGAAGACATCATTTGAGACATCATAAAGTTAGACATCAAGGCAAATCATCTTATAGGTTTTTCTTCAACAAACATTCTTCCGCCTTAAATAAAACTTTCTGAAAGTAGGGAAAAGGATAAATGAAGTTCACATCAGTAGGGGAGAAAGAGTGTCAGAAGTTTCACTTTCACTTTGTACAGTCATATGGTGTGGCTTCTCCCAAACTGGTGTTATTACCTCCACCAAGGAGGTATTATATTTGAGTCTCTTTGTTTATCTGTCTGTCAGCAGGATTATGCAAAAATTTGTGAATGGATTTTTATGAAACTTTCAGGAATGATAGATAATGTGTCAAAGAAGAATGCATTAAATTTTGAACTACAAAAGTCAAGGTCATAGTGAAGGTCAATAGCTAAAACACATAACTGTTGATATCTCAGAATCCAGACCAGATAGTATCAGGTAGTTTTTGTCATTCACTACAACTTACCTTCAGACATCAGATGAGATAACACTGATAGGCTTGATGACGTCACATTTTGATGTCATATGACGTCAAGCTAATGGTATATTGGCAAAATTCATGACATTTGCCCTAAAGCACGTTATTGACATATTTTCTAAAATCATACAATATCTTGTGCTTCATATTTAACATTAGATCTAACATGTGTGTCAGAGTGACGTTATACGTAGTCAAATATTGAAATGACCATATGTCAAAAACCGAGGATTTCTTTGAATTTCTTAAAACCTTCTCAGGGATTGCTAAGGACCGATAAAATAAATAGGTAGCAAACATGGAATACTAGTTTACAAAAAAAAAAACAAGTACCCAGATACAGACCTTTGCAGACTGGTGCTCCTTCACAGAGGTCTGCGCCCTCAGACTGGTCTAGTTCTTTTTGTGTACAATATATGTGATATTTTATGTTCAGACATGTAAATATAAAAAACATATAATGCAAACAAACCTATTTATATGCTTTTATTCCCTCACCCAATGAGAATTGATAGGAGAATCCACAATAAACAACTGACAATGGAATCAGAATGCATAAATTCTTAATAAAGACCCAATCCAAGTTGCTAATGCATATAAAGTTAGATTAAATTAAAAATGTTCAATTAATGTTTGTTAACGTTAGCTTGTGTATATTGGTTACATAATGACATACAATTCGATTAGATGAAGCCAAAAATTTTAAATCACAGTAATAATCACTGTGAAACACAATAAGGTGATAATATACAAATACATTCTTTTGCAGGTGAGAGCTCAACTGAAGTGAGAAATGACCACCAGTGCATTTTATTCTTGCAAGAGATGAGTGAGAGAAATTATTTTCTGTGTTTGCTATTTCAAGAGCTAATTTTAAAAGGAGGGAATGGGTTACTTTTAACAATGTTTATGATTCACATTTAATTATGAGATTGAAAATATTATGAACTAAGAGACAAGTAAAATAAATATAGTTTTTCAGTATTTCAACTTTAGTTTTCAGATCTTTGGTTTCAGTGATATTAGTTGAAGACAAACAACATCATCCACTGGGACAGACTGTCCAGCTGGTCTCTCCAGGGGTTTAATTATTCAACCATTGGTTTTTATGTCCAGAGAATCAAGCTCTTATAAAACATCCTCAGACAGAATGTGCAGTAGCTAACAGAGAACATATGAGCTATAATCTGTTGTAGCAGCACCTCTCTCCTCCTGAACATGGGGGTAAGTATGAAGATTAAAAAAACAACCTTTGCCTAATAGTGATATTAGTGCTTTTAGTTATTTAATTGAATGCAATAATTGTTTGTTACTTTTTCCTGAGTCAATGTTATTCCAATGAGCGGGTTTTATATTTGTCCCATGTTTGAAATGATCTAAATTTGTGTTTTCGTGATATGTTTAACACAGAAAATTAACGGTTTTCCTTTTTCTTGGATGTTTTTTCAGCTAACATTTACCTTCATTTACCATGAAACCTCAGACCTTTTGTTCAGGGTTGGTGTTGTGATGATAGAAAACTTTATGTCCTCACAGACCAATTTGTCTTGCCTCAGAATGTATACTTTTTTCCATGTTTACTTGATGTTCAGATGACTTTCTTTCTTTCGGGATCTACTTGGTTTTAGGAACACCAGACTGAGGCGTTTATTAACAGTTCAACTTTCAGTGCAGAATTTTAGGAGTGATGATATCGTGCTAATTCCAACATTAACATGGCTTGAATGTAACTGTAACCATGGGTACCTGGTCACCTAATGGCTTTAATATCCAAGAGAATTATTATTTCTCCCAACATGTGCTCTACTGCATTCTTAAATTAATGTGTCTTGTGTCCTTCAGATGGAACCAGTGTTCTGCTATGAGTCTGTCAATGGTTCATGTTTAAAACACACCTTCCCACTGGCCATACGGATCACCCTCTACATGATCCTGGGGACTTTTGTAATCCTAACAGTGTTTGGAAACTTTCTGGTCATCACTTCAATTGCATATTTTAAGCAGCTTCATACTCCTACTAATTATCTAATCTACTCTTTAGCTGCAACGGACCTTCTTTTAGGGCTGATTCTCATGCCCCCCGGTGTGAATTTATCTGTAGAGTCCTGCTGGTATTTTGGTGATGTCTTCTGTAAAATCTACATGAGTTTCAGTGTCACATTATGCACTTCTTCAATTATAAATCTGTTATGTATATCAGTTGACAGATATTATGCTGTTTGTCAGCCTTTAATTTACAGCAGAAAAATTACTGTTAATGTTGTGCTGATCATGATTTTAATCAGTTGGAGTGTTTCAATTATCACTGGCTTTGGTATGATTTATCTGGAACTAAATATTTTGGGAATTGAGGACTTCTACTATACCCATGTTGCCTGTGTAGGAGGATGTGTTTTACTTCAGACTCGTATGTCAAGTACAGTTTCATCTATGCTTTCCTTTTATATTCCAGGGATAGTATTGATCAGTATCTACCTGAGGATTTTTGTCGTAGCTAAAGGACAATCCCGTCGAATACATGTCACTGCAAAGATGTCCAGTACAGGTCAGAACAAAGCCACGAAGACACTTGCAGTCATAATGGGCACATTTCTGTCTTTTTGGACGTTCTTTTTTGTGATTAACACCATAAATCCCTTCATCGGTTACTCAATTCCACCTGGGGTGTATGCTACATTCATCTGGATTGGCTATCTGAATTCAACTGTCAATCCTCTAATATATGCCTTCTTTTATAGTTGGTTCAAAAAGGCATTTAGATTATTAATTTCAGTTAATATATTTAAATCTGACATTTCAGAGACAAAACTTTTCACAGAATAAATTATTGCAAAGCAGACAGAAGGAAAACAGAAACCTTGAGTCATAAAGCAATTTCAACAAATTCATGCCAAGTGGAGCCAACAACAAGGGTTAACCCAGGTTTACATTGAGAACTCACCAGAAAAATGATGATTGTTGACTTAAATTCAACAATCGTATGGGTTACATACGTTATTAACCATGTATTTAACCACTGTCTTTTTCTGAATACACCTGTAATGAATCGATAACTGCATCAGAAGGTAGGTTTTCTAAAGCCTGAAAGAGTTCTGATTTTTTCTCAGAATCTGTGAATTTTAATGTCCTGGAAATTAACTATTGTTATCCAGTGATGTTGAAAAACTAACGAGAACTGCATCTTAACGAATAAACTTTGAAGGAAGTGCTTGTGGTCGAACAAACTTTGGACAGGGAGACAGGTCAAAGTCCACTCTTCTTCTAACCCTAATGAAGTTATTTTTATATCTCTGTTCACCCAAACCATAACTATGACATTCAAACAGCTAAAAAAATGATGTTTTCTGCAAAAATGTGCATATGTTGTTTGTTGTCTGTTTTACTTTTGCATTCAACTGTGTAGGTTTGATTTTGACATCGATGGGGACACAAAAGTGCTCACAACACTTCTGAAAGCTGATATTTTTTGCATTTCCAATGAGAATTTTATATCAGGTAGAGGTGACTAAACAACACAGTCATCATAATAGTCTGCATATCTGAATATCTAAAGATAATACATGAATTGAATGCATTCTGCAGTGTTGTCATGACTAACATATCCATCATTATTTAACCTCATCTGTTAATTTCCAGCCTCAGTTTCTGCTTCTCTATCTCCTCCAGCTTCTCGTCCTTCCTCTTTACTGTCTGTCATTCATACATGACATATGAATAGATTAGTGGATACATGTGATCATAGAGTTTGATTGTACAATCATTGACTGAGTAAAAAAGGGTTTTTACTTTCAATTGATACATGAAATTTATTCCCCATTAATATATATGACATGAATCTGAGGTTTAATTGTATTTTCCTCACAAACCTCTGTTTTTTATACTGTTTAATTAAACTTCCATTGAATTTTGCTTAAATCTAACCTAAATGTCTTAATAAAAGTAAATCGAATGCTGTTCTTGAAACATTTGGAGTAAACCTGTGGGACTGACAACCTAAATATTTTTCCAGTACAGTCAGAATCACTGTCACTGTTACTGGCACCGAGTATTTTAAGTTGGAACACAGTGAAATAAAATTAATTTGTCTCTTTCCTGAAATTTTTCCTCAGTAAAACACCTGAATAAAAGTGTGGCTGCACTTTGGGAGCTGAAAAACACTATAGAACCACAGCAGAAGGTCTTACTGAGTTCAGATGAACATTTTACAGCAATATGACATGAAATGAGTGTTTGGCACATGTTTATGAGGGAATACTGTAAGTCCAGGCACTTTCCAAAAATGATAATTTGGCACAGCCTTGGCACACCTACAGTAAATAAAAAGCCCGCAGTTCTTGAATGCTTCTGTGAACAGTTATAAATGTGGGCTCTATGGAAAGTTTAAACTCTGGGACATCTTATGGCAAACTCAGATTCACTATGATAATTACTGACACTCAGTAATTGGTGTATAAATATGTAATAACACATTTTGACATCATGGTACTAGAGTTTTTTTTGCATATAAAAGAGTCAAAAGAGATGCTGAAAATGAAAAGTAGTTCATATAAATAAACTATTTCTACACAAAACACATTTTATAACAATATAGGGCGCCTCAGTGACGCGATTCTATTTCCGGTCGATTTCCGGGCAATGGGGCCTAAGTGCCATAAAAAAATTAACGCGAGTCAATGGAGGGATAAAAGTAATTTTCTGGTCCCGTTTGAAATGTGCTACGGTTTTCACATATGATGTCTGTGAAATTTAAAGATACACTTTCACATTGAGAAAGCACTCACTATGGACAGGCATCCAAAGTTACGTTAGGTTTTATGTGAGAGTAAGTAATGGACTGCAGCGTTCGTATCACAAATATGACGTCACCACCAAGCTTCACCATCAAACTCTTTGAAAATGGCTGTGACTTTGGCGAGCTTCACCTCCTTCTTTCAGGGCGAAGACAAGAGCATCAAACGTGGAGAAAACCACTTTAAATCGGGGCATGTGGAAACTGGCAGATACTCCGGGGGAGAGATAGTTGGTCGAGTGAGAGCCAGCATGCGGGACAAGCTCTCGTCAGCTGGGAAGCAGTAGAGGGAACATGTGGAAATGGTGTTGTGATTACACCGGGGCATAAAGCACACAGGCATTTTCAAATGAAAAATAGAAAAGGTGGTATACGGTTTTAAAAAGTTTACATCGAAAGATTCTGCTGTGACGTCAGCTATGCGACGTCTGATATGTAGTCCAAACAGAGTCCAAATAATTACATATTTTTACATGCTACTAAATCACAAAACACGTATCAAAGAAACTCCAAACGCACATCATTGGTTATGATTTTAATTGAAGTACAGCAAATGTGTGATTCAGGGCATAAAGTAAAGTGGACCAGAAAATAATTATTTTCTCCTCATCCACTCTCATGTTAATTTTTTCCGAACTTAGGCCCAGTGGACCGACTGGAAAGGGCGGAGACTTAGGCTCTCTATACTGTTTATAATAACACACTCTATTCACCAGAGCTGGTTCTAGTCCCTTGGCTGCCATAGGCAAATTCAATGTTGGTGACCCCCCCTCGGCCAATAATATTGTTTAGCAGTCTTGTATATTGACATTCACTTTAGGACACTGTTAATTTACCAGTCACCAGACAATACTTTAACTCCTATCTCTGTTTCAAAACAGTTATCAACAAAAGCAGTAGAAACAATCTTTTCTCTTTGAATAAACAAGCCAACTCTTCTAGATTTTCTCTCCATTCACTAATTTCCTGAAGAAACAGTGATTATGGAAACTTATCTTGTTCTGTCTTTTTGGAAATGAAAACTCAGCATGTACCTGATATGTTCCTCAACTGACCATGTCTGTCTTCACTGCCTCTGAAAGTTGTGCCCAGTCTGTGGGACCTATGGGTGCTCCTTTAATGGTGATCCCTTCATGTGGGCCAGACTAAGATTATGGGATGTCTACAGGCTGTAGTGAAGCAGTACATGCAGTTGTTGTTCCTGCAAGGCAAATGTATACGGACAAAATCAATGTTATTGTTTCATTGGGATCCACAATAACATGGCAAACATTTTGTAAAACATATTAGTCATCTTAATTTTGTATTTTGTATTACTATTAAGGATAAATCAAAATCCAACAAGCAGTAAATACACCCAAAGTATACATGAGCCAATACTCGTTCATTGATTTTTTTTAAAGAATGTATCTGAAACTAATCTCTATCCAAATAACCACACAATAAAGATTATAGAAAGGCTGTACCTGCTGACTGTGACTGTGACTGTGGTGACACTGGTGTCTGGAGTGGTTCCACATGTCTGTTCATCTGTATCTGTATTCAATGGTACAATGAGTGAAAATGGGCACTATTTATTATGTTTATTAAATAAATAATGTTATGGTGGATAGATATATGTACATTATGTTATTGTTTTATATCCCTAATCTTTTAAACCACCCATGGGATTGAAGCTGTTGTGGTGAGAAAGCAGAATCAAGTAAAAAATAAATGAACACCCTTTTAACTGTGAAAGGTGACTGAACATTGAAGGCAAAGAGTTTTTACAACACATTTTGATGAGTACTTTCCCTCATAAAGTCTAATCTGCTCACCTGAAGAGAAGATTTATCAGGGTTAATCAGATTAATTTGTAGGTTATAGATACATATTTAATCACAACATTAACATCCATATCTAATCATGAAAACTATCAATTAAAACAATATAAATAAAAGTTCAGGAGTAAAAAACAGTGGGCAGATAGAAGTTACATAATGAACACAGGTCACTAATATTTCTACATGTCATTTGTGAATGACATTAAAGCCCTCTGTTAAAAACTTCTAATAGATTCCCTGGTCGATAAAAGTGATGAGGTGCAGACAGGAATGAATTCCCAGTTCTTTGAGGTGTGAGGAGTCAGGTAAGAAGACTGATAATGATGCATACCCACCAGACCATAATCACACTTCTAATTGATGTTTGTGATGCACTGATTATTACAGCAGCGTAAAAAAAATCCCAAAACCTCAGGATAAACAGCTGCACCAACTCACAAATACAGTGGACTGCAATGTGTTCCAACATCAAACAGTTTGATAACAGAAAAAAACACATTTAGAAGAACTTGAAAGTATATTTTCTTTACATTTTATTATACCATTATACAGATGTTGTGGATTTATATTTTGTGTCAGGCATATGTATCCCTCTCTTGCATTAGTTTTTTCATTTTGTTAGTTTTCAATATCCATTTAGTGGTGCTGTTGTACTCATAATTTGGTTGTAATCTTGAAATCAACGTTTATGTCATGTTTGCAGTACATGGAACCAACTTGACTCAGTTACCAGGTACTATTGACTGGAAACATTTTAGATTACAGGATACTACTGACTTTAGAATATCTGGACGTCAAAGTGATGTAGCTCATAACTTCTGTAACAACTGCTCAGAGTGTTGCTGATAGACACACATTGCCAAGTACAACTCCTGGTCCTGAGGCCATAGATTATAAAAGACTAGTTCAAATCATGACATTTATTCCTTTTTTCATCCAATCCAGACATTTTCAGGAAGGGAATAATAAAAGGAATAAATTAAACAAACATCTGTAATGTTCTGCAAATCCAATGTTCTTTCCCTCTGTATGAGTTCCCTCATATATGTGAGTAAATAATCAATTAAACACCACCACATATCCATAAAACTGGTGCCAATATTCTTTAACTTAGCTCTTAGTTTGTCAATGCCTATGTTTTTAACTCCACCAAGAAGGTATTAAATTCAGTCCGTTTGTCTGTTTGTTTGCCTTTCAGCAGGATTACGCAAAAAGTTCTCAATGGATTTTGATGAAACTTTCAGGAATTATAGATAATGGCTCAAGTAAGAACCCATTACATTTTGACCAATAAAGGTCAAGGTCACACAACAGGTCAACAGCTAAAACACATCAGTGGTAATATCTCATGATTCAGACAAAATAAAATCTGGCTTTTTTTCATTCATTCATATTGTCTAACCTTCAGTCAACGCCTATAGATTAATCACATCACGTTTTGACATCATATAACCCCATATCAAGCCTTGGCGGAGGTCTGCTGTCTCTGACTGCCTTGTTTATTGTGAGTAAATGGCTTATTTAATACACACATGGGTTCGGATGTTATATTTTTTTACATGGTAATTTTTTTTCTTTGCAGTGCCATACATGAAGCCAGGAAAATAATTAACGAGTCAGTCAGAGACAGCAGATCAAAACGTGATGTGATGGAGACATAGGTGTTGACCCGTCTGATGTTCAAAGGTGAGACGAAGTGAATGCAAAAAAACCCACCAGATTCTATCTTGTCTGAATCCTGAGATATTACCACTGATGTGTTTTAGCTGTTGACCTTTAGTGTGACCTTGACCTTTGACCTTCAAAATCTAATGGATTCTTCCTTGAACCATTATCTATCATTCCTGGAAGTTTCATCAAACTCCGTCAGAACTTTTTGTGTAATCCTGCTGAAAGACAGACAGACAAACAGACCTGAATTTAATACCTTGTAATAAATCTGGCCTGTGATTTTGCTTGCAGATATATACTGTATGGAATATGTCTATGGATAAAGCAAAACCAGCCAGAAAAAAAAGCATATGTTTTGTTTTATAAATGACAAAAAAAAGTCAGGGGAGAGGACATCATCTGAGACATTATAAAGTTAGACATCAAGGCAATTCATCTTATAGGTTTTTCTTCAACAAACATTCTTCCGCCTTAAATAAAACTTTCTGAAAGTAGGGAAAAGGATAAATGAAGTTCACATCAGTAGGGGAGAAAGAGTGTCAGAAGTTTCACTTTCACTTTGTACAGTCATATGGTGTGGCTTCTCCCAAACTGGTGTTATTACCTCCACCAAGGAGGTATTATATTTGAGTCTCTTTGTTTATCTGTCTGTCAGCAGGATTATGCAAAAATTTGTGAATGGATTTTTATGAAACTTTCAGGAATGATAGATAATGTGTCAAAGAAGAATCCATTAAATTTTGAACTACAAAAGTCAAGGTCATAGTGAAGGTCAATAGCTAAAACACATAACTGTTGATATCTCAGAATCCAGACCAGATAGTATCAGGTAGTTTTTGTCATTCACTTCAACTTACCTTCAGACATCAGATGAGATAACACTGATAGGCTTGGTGACGTCACATTTTGATGTCATATGACGTCAAGCTAATGGTATATTGGCAAAATGTATGACCTTTACCCTAAAGCACGTTGACATATTTTCTAAAATCATACAATATCTTGTGCTTCATATTTAACATTAGATCTAACATGTGTGTCAGAGTGACGTTATACGTAGTCAAATATTGAAATGACCATATGTCAAAAACTGAGGATTTCTTTGAATTTTTTAAAACCTTCTCAGGGATTGCTAAGGACCAATAAAATAAATAGGTAGCAAACATGGAATACTAGTTTACAAAAAAAAAAAAAAAGTACCCAGATCCAAACCTTTGCAGACTGGTGCTGCTTCACAGAGGTCTGCGCTCTCAGACTGGTCTAGTTCTTTTTGTGTACAATATATGTGATATTTTATGTTCAGACATGTAAATATAAAAAACATATAATGCAAACAAACCTATTTATATGCTTTTATTCCCTCACCCAATGAGAATTGATAGGAGAATCCACAATAAACAACTGACAATGGAATCAGAATGCATAAATTCTTAATAAAGACCCAATCCAAGTTGCTAATGCATATAAAGTTAGATTAAATTAAAAATGTTCAATTAATGTTTGTTAATGTTAGCTTGTGTATATTGGTTACATAATGACATACAATTCGATTAGATGAAGCCAAAAATTATAAATCACAGTAATAATCACTGTGAAACACAATAAGGTGATAATATACAAATACATTCTTTTGCAGGTGAGAGCTCAACTGAAGTGAGAAATGACCACCAGTGCATTTTATTCTTGCAAGAGATGAGTGAGAGAAATTATTTTCTGTGTTTGTTATTTCAAGAGCTAATTTTAAAAGGAGGGAATGGGTTACTTTTAACAATGTTTATGATTCACATTTAATTATGAGATTGAAAATATTATGAACTAAGAGACAAGTAAAATAAATATAGTTTTTCAGTATTTCAACTTTAGTTTTCAGATCTTTGGTTTCAGTGATATTAGTTGTAGACAAACAACATCATCCACTGGGACAGACTGTCCAGCTGGTCTCTCCAGGGGTTTAATTATTCAACCACTGGTTTTTATGTCCAGAGAATCAAGCTCTTATAAAACATCCTCAGACAGAATGTGCAGTAGCTAACAGAGAACATATGAGCTATAATCTGTTGTAGCAGCACCTCTCTCCTCCTGACCATGGGGGTAAGTATGAAGATTAAAAAAACAACCTTTGCCTAATAGTGATATTAGTGCTTTTAGTTATTTAATTGAATGCAATAATTGTTTGTTACTTTTTCCTGAGTCAATGTTATTCCAATGAGCGGGTTTTATATTTGTCCCATGTTTGAAATGATCTAAATTTGTGTTTTCGTGATATGTTTAACACAGAAAATTAACGGTTTTCCTTTTTCTTGGATGTTTTTTCAGCTAACATTTACCTTCATTTACCATGAAACCTCAGACCTTTTGTTCAGGGTTGGTGTTGTGATGATAAAAAACTTTATGTCCTCACAGACCAATTTGTCTTGCCTCAGAATGTATACTTTTTTCCATGTTTACTTGATGTTCAGATGAGTTTCTTTCTTTCGGGATCTACTTGGTTTTAGGAACACCAGACTGAGGCGTTTATTAACAGTTCAACTTTCAGTGCAGAATTTTAGGAGTGATGATGAGTCCACCTACACTTTGGTTCAGACTGGTATCCTTCCTCCTTCAGTCCTGTCAACCACCTTTTTTGACACACATTAAATTACAGAAAAACTGGTGTTTGTTTGTGTTAAGTGGTAAAATTGTGTTTTTTATCGTGCTAATTCCAACATTAACATGGCTTGAATGTAACTGTAACCATGGGTACCTGGTCACCTAATGGCTTTAATATCCAAGAGAATTATTATTATTTCTCCCAACATGTGCTCTACTGCATTCTTAAATTAATATGTCTTGTATCCTTCAGATGGAACCAGTGTTCTGCTATGAGTCTGTCAATGGTTCATGTCCAAAACACACCTTCCCACTGGCCATACGGATCACCCTCTACATGATCCTGGGGACTTTTGTAATCCTAACAGTGTTTGGAAACTTTCTGGTCATCACTTCAATTGCATATTTTAAGCAGCTTCATACTCCTACTAATTATCTGATCTACTCTTTAGCTGCAACGGACCTTCTTTTAGGGCTGATTCTCATGCCCCCCAGTGTGAATTTATTTGTAGAAACCTGCTGGTATTTTGGTGATGTCTTCTGTAAAATCTACATGAGTTTCAGTGTCACATTATGCACTTCTTCAATTATAAATCTGTTATGTATATCAGTTGACAGATATTATGCTGTTTGTCAGCCTTTAATTTACAGCAGAAAAATTACTGTTAACGTTGTGCTGATCATGATTTTAATTAGTTGGAGTGTTTCAATTATCACTGGCTTTGGTATGATTTATCTGGAACTAAACATTTTGGGAATTGAGGAGTTCTACTATACCCATGTTGCCTGTGTAGGAGGATGTGTTTTACTTCAGACTCGTATGTCAAGTACAGTTTCATCAATGCTTTCCTTTTATATTCCAGGGATAGTATTGATCAGTATCTACCTGAGGATTTTTGTCGTAGCTAAGAGACAATCCCGTCGAATACATGTCACTGCAAAGATGTCCAGTACAGGTCAGAACAAAGCCACGAAAACACTTGCAGTCATAATGGGCACATTTCTGTCTTTTTGGACGTTCTTTTTTGTGATTAACACCATAAATCCCTTCATCGGTTACTCAATTCCACCTGGGGTGTATGCTACATTCATCTGGATTGGCTATCTGAATTCAACTGTCAATCCTCTAATATATGCCTTCTTTTATAGTTGGTTCAAAAAGGCATTTAGATTATTAATTTCAGTTAATATATTTAAATCTGACATTTCAGAGACAAAACTTTTCACAGAATAAATTATTGCAAAGCAGACAGAAGGAAAACAGAAACCTTGACTCATAAAGCAATTTCAACAAATTCATGCCAAGTGGAGCCAACAACAAGGGTTAACCCAGGTTTACATTGAGAACTCACCAGAAAAATGATGATTGTTGACTTAAATTCAACAATCGTATGGGTTACATACGTTATTAACCATGTATTTAACCACTGTCTTTGTCTGAATGCACCTGTAATGAATCGATAACTGCATCAGAAGGTAGGTTTTCTAAAGCCTGAAAGAGTTCTTATTTTTTCTCAGAATCTGTGAATTTTAATGTCCTGGAAATTAACTATTGTTATCCAGTGATGTTGAAAAACTAACGAGAACTGCATCTTAACGAATAAACTTTGAAGGAAGTGCTTGTGGTCGAACAAACTTTGGACAGGGAGACAGGTCAAAGTCCACTCTTCTTCTAACCGTAATGAAGTTATTTTTATATCTCTGTTCACCCAAACCATAACTATGATATTCAAACACCTGAAAACATGATGTTTTCTGCAAAAATGTGCATATGTTGTTTGTTGTCTTTTTTACTTTTGCATTCAACTGCGTAGGTTTGATTTTGACATCGATGGGGACACAAAAGTGCTCACAACACTTCTGAAAGCTGATATTTTTTGCATTTCCAATGAGAATTTTATATCAGGTAGAGGTGATTAAACAACACAGTCATCATAATAGTCTGCATATCTGAATATCTAAAGATAATACATGAATTGAATGCATTCTGCAGTGTTGTCATGACTAACATATCCATCATTATTTAACCTCACCTGTTAATTTCCAGCCTCAGTTTCTGCTTCTCTATCTCCTCCAGCTTCTCGTCCTTCCTCTTTACTGTCTGTCATTCATACATGACATATGAATAGATTAGTGGATACATGTGATCATAGAGTTTGATTGTACAATCATTGACTGAGTAAAAAAGGGTTTTTACTTTCAATTGATACATGTAATTTATTCCCCATTAATATATATGACATGAATCTGAGGTTTAATTGTATTTTCCTCACAAACCTCTGTTTTTTATACTGTTTAATTAAACTTCCATTGAATTTTGCTTAAATCTAACCTAAATGTCTTAATAAAAGTAACTCGAATGCTGTTCTTGAAACATTTGGAGTAAACCTGTGGGACTGACAACCTAAATATTTTTCCAGTACAGTCAGAATCACTGTCACTGTTACTGGCACCGAGTATTTTAAGTTGGAACACAATGAAATAAAATTAATTTGTCTCTTTCCTGAAATTTTTCCTCAGTAAAACACCTGAATAAAAGTGTGGCTGCACTTTGGGAGCTGAAAAACACTATAGAACCACAGCAGAAGGTCTTACTGAGTTCAGATGAACATTTTACAGCAATATGACATGAAATGAGTGTTTGGCACATGTTTATGAGGGAATACTGTAAGTCCAGGCACTTTCCAAAAATGATAATTTGGCACAGCCTTGGCACACCTACAGTAAATAAAAAGCCCGCAGTTCTTGAATGCTTCTGTGAACAGTTATAAATGTGGGCTCTATGGAAAGTTTAAACTCTGGGACATCCTATGGCAAACTCAGATTCACTATGATAATTACTGACACTCAGTAATTGGTGTATAAATATGTAATAACACATTTTGACATCATGGTACTAGAGTTTTTTTTGCATATAAAAGAGTCAAAAGAGATGCTGAAAATGAAAAGTAGTTCATATAAATAAACTATTTCTACACAAAACACATTTTATAACAATATAGGGCGCCTCAGTGACGCGATTCTATTTCCGGTCGATTTCCGGGCAATGGGGCCTAAGTGCCATAAAAAAATTAACGCGAGTCAATGGAGGGATAAAAGTAATTTTCTGGTCCCGTTTGAAATGTGCTACGGTTTTCACATATGATGTCTGTGAAATTTAAAGATACACTTTCACATTGAGAAAGCACTCACTTTGGACAGATACAGATACAGATACAGATACAGATACAGATACAGATTATTTATTTGTCATTGTCACAGGTACAACGAAATTATGTTTGGAGCATCCCTGTAAACACCCACTATAATAAATAATAAATACACTCAAATAGCCCAGTGTAAACATTGACCCAGTAGAAACATAGTGCAACACAACAACTACAGCAGCATAAGGTTCTGTCAATAATCAAAAGTGAAGTAAAGTGCAGAGCGGGACATTCAGATACTGTTGGGGGGGGACAGGAGGGGAACAGGAGAATAGTGGATAGTGACATACTGCAACAATGCACGCCGGTACAGAGATATTACTTGATGGATATGGATGTCAATATTGTCCGTAAGAGGGGCGGGTAGGTGATGACATTCTGCAACAATGCAGCCAGATTCAAAAACTTAGCTTATTATTGTGGATATGGGTTAGTGACTTTAAGAGGGGGGCGGCAGAGAGAGGGGAGGGGCAGAGTTCAGTAACCTCACAGCCTGTGGATACAGACTGTTAGCCAGTCTTGATGTTCTGGCCCGTATGGACCGGTACCTTCTCCCTGAGGGCAGCAGGTGGAAAAGCTGGTGTGCGGGGTGGTACTGGTCCCCCAGAATGTTGCGCACCCTTCCCAGGCAGCGAGTGGAGAAGATGGTGCTAATCTCCGGGAGAGTCGTGCCAGTCGTTTCCTCCCATAGCCCGTAATGGCCCTGATGCCCTCCCAGATCTGTCTCGGGTTCGTGGTGTTTCCAAACCTGGCCTCAATACGCCTCCGATATTGGTGTTTAGCAGTGTTGATGCCCCTCCTGAGGTTAGCCCGAGCAGCACTGTAAGCCTCCCGATCCCCAGAGTTGAAGGCATTGTCCCTTGCTCGGATGAGATTTTTTACATTGTGTGTCATCCACGGTGGTGTGTTGGGGAACACACGGTACTGTCTCCGGCATGTAACATTGTCCACACAGAAGCTGATGTAATCCAAAACAACGGAGGTGAAGTAGTCCAATGTGACCCGATTGTCAGTGTCCTGTTCTTTGAATACATCCCAGTCTGTGTGATGGAAACAGTCCTGGAGCATGGGAACAGCATCCTCTGGCCATGTTCTCACTGTTTTCTCTGTAAAACCAGCGCTCTTGATCTTAGGTGTATACCTTGGGTGTAGCAGGAGGGAGAGATGGTCTGACAGACCCAGGTGGGGATAGGTCTGGGCTTTGTATGCCTCCGCTACATTAGTATACACCTGATCCAAAGTTCTATCTCCTCTGGTAGCACACTTCACATTGCGATGGAAATTGTGAAGCACAGATTTTAGGTCTGCGTGATTAAAGTCCCCAGCTGCAATAAAAACACTGTCCGGATGTGCTACCAGGCTGTTGTTGATGCAGCTGCTCACTTGTGCTAGTGCTAGCTTAGCATTAGCATCGGGTGGAACATAAACAGCGCATATATAGACACAGGAGAATTCCCGTGGTAGATAGAACGGACGGCACTTTAACAATAATAGTTCTGCCTCTGGGCTACACAGTGTCTCCATTACCGTGATGTTTGTGCACCAAGAACTGTGAATGTAGATGCACAGTCCGCCACCAGTCCTCTTACCGGAGTCCGCGGTCCTGTCGGCTCGGTAGGCGGTGCGGCCCGCTAGCTCAATAGCCGCGTCGGGAATGGATCCGTCCAGCCAGGTCTCGGAGAAAATCAGACACGAACAGTAATTTAAAGTCCTTCGTGTAGCCATCTGCAGTCGTATCTCGTCCAGTTTGTGACGGATGGACCTTGCATTGGAGAGAAAGATGGTCGGGAGTGGTGGTTTGAAGGGGCTAGCCTTTAGCCGGGCCCATACTCCCCCCCGCTTGCCTCTCTTCTGCCTCCGGTCGCAGCGCTTCCTCCTCCGGCTTGCCGCTGCAGGAGCCACCGGGGCTGGTTTAGTGATCACCGGGGGAATCAGATACTCCACGGACAGCTGATAATCCCCGCGCAAATACAAGAGTTCATTTCTGCTGTACTGAATTGTGCATATACTATGTGAAATAAAACAGGCAGACAGGCATCCAAAGTTACGTTAGGTTTTATGTGAGAGTAAGTAATGGACTGCAGCGTTCATATCACAAATATGACGTCACCACCAAGCTTCACCATCAAACTCTTTGAAAATGGCTGTGACTTTGGTGAGCTTCACCTCCTTCTTTCAGGGCGAAGACAAGAGCATCAAACGTGGAGAAAACCACTTTAAATCGGGGCATGTGGAAACTGGCAGATACTCCGGGGGAGAGATAGTTGGTCGAGTGAGAGCCAGCATGCGGGACAAGCTCTCGTCAGCTGGGAAGCGGTAGAGGGAACATGTGGAAATGGTGTTGTGATTACACCGGGGCATAAAGCACACAGGCATTTTCAAATGAAAAATAGAAAAGGTGGTATACGGTTTTAAAAAGTTTACATCGAAAGATTCTGCTGTGACGTCAGCTATGCGACGTCTGATATGTAGTCCAAACAGAGTCCAAATAATTACATATTTTTACACGCTACTAAATCACAAAACACGTATCAAAGAAACTCCAAACGCACATCATTGGTTATGATTTTAATTGAAGTACAGCAAATGTGTGATTCAGGGCATAAAGTGGACCAGAAAATAATTATTTTCTCCTCATCCACTCTCATGTTAATTTTTTCCGAACTTAGGCCCAGTGGACCGACTGGAAAGGGCGGAGACTTAGGCTCTCTATACTGTTTATAATAACACACTCTATTCACCAGAGCTGGTTCTAGTCCCTTGGCTGCCATAGGCAAATTCAATGTTGGTGACCCCCCCTCGGCCAATAATATTGTTTAGCAGTCTTGTATATTGACATTCACTTTAGGACACTGTTAATTTACCAGTCACCAGACAATACTTTAACTCCTATCTCTGTTTCAAAACAGTTATCAGCAAAAGCAGTAGAGACAATCTTTTCTCTTTGAATAAACAAGCCAACTCTTCTAGATTTTCTCTCCATTCACTAATTTCCTGAAGAAACAGTGATTATGGAAACTTATCTTGTTCTGTCTTTTTGGAAATGAAAACTCAGCATGTACCTGATATGGTCCTCAACTGACCATGTCTGTCTTCACTGCCTCTGAAAGTTGTGCCCAGTCTGTGGGACCTATGGGTGCTCCTTTAATGGTGATCCCTTCATGTGGGCCAGACTAAGATTATGGGATGTCTACAGGCTGTAGTGAAGCAGTACATGCAGTTGTTGTTCCTGCAAGGCAAATGTATACGGACAAAATCAATGTTATTGTTTCATTGGGATCCACAATAACATGGCAAACATTTTGTAAAACATATTAGTCATCTTAATTTTGTATTTTGTATTACTATTAAGGATAAATCAAAATCCAACAAGCAGTAAATACACCCAAAGTATACATGAGCCAATACTCGTTCATTGATTTTTTTTAAAGAATGTATCTGAAACTAATCTCTATCCAAATAACCACACAATAAAGATTATAGAAAGGCTGTACCTGCTGACTGTGACTGTGACTGTGACTGTGGTGACACTGGTGTCTGGAGTGGTTCCACATGTCTGTTCATCTGTATCTGTATTCAATGGTACAATGAGTGAAAATGGTCACTATTTATTATGTTTATTAAATAAATAATGTTATGGTGGATAGATATATGTACATTATGTTATTGTTTTATATCCCTAATCTTTTAAACCACCCATGGGATTGAAGCTGTTGTGGTGAGAAAGCAGAATCAAGTAAAAAATAAATGAACACCCTTTTAACTGTGAAAGGTGACTGAACATTGAAGGCAAAGAGTTTTTACAACACATTTTGATGAGTACTTTCCCTCATAAAGTCTAATCTGCTCACCTGAAGAGAAGATTTATCAGGGTTAATCAGATTAATTTGTAGGTTATAGATACATATTTAATCACAGCATTAACATCCATATCTAATCATGAAAACTATCAATTAAAACAATATAAATAAAAGTTCAGGAGTAAAAAACAGTGGGCAGATAGAAGTTACATAATGAACACAGGTCACTAATATATATACATGTCATTTATGAATGACATTAAAGCCCTCTGTTAAAAACTTCTAATAGATTCCCTGGTCGATAAAAGTGATGAGGTGCAGACAGGAATGAATTCCCAGTTCTTTGAGGTGTGAGGAGTCAGGTAAGAAGACTGATAATGATGCATACCCACCAGACCATAATCACACTTCTAATTGATGTTTGTGATGCACTGATTATTACAGCAGCGTAAAAAAAATCCCAAAACCTCAGGATAAACAGCTGCACCAACTCACAAATACAGTGGACTGCAATGTGTTCCAACATCAAACAGTTTGATAACAGAAAAAAACACATTTAGAAGAACTTGAAAGTATATTTTCTTTACATTTTATTATACCATTATACAGATGTTGTGGATTTATATTTTGTGTCAGGCATATGTATCCCTCTCTTGCATTAGTTTTTTCATTTTGTTAGTTTTCAATATCCATTTAGTGGTGCTGTTGTACTCATAATTTGGTTGTAATCTTGAAATCAACGTTTATGTCATGTTTGCAGTACATGGAACCAACTTGACTCAGTTACCAGGTACTATTGACTGGAAACATTTTAGATTACAGGATACTACTGACTTTAGAATATCTGGACGTCAAAGTGATGTAGCTCATAACTTCTGTAACAACTGCTCAGAGTGTTGCTGATAGACACACATTGCCAAGTACAACTCCTGGTCCTGAGGCCATAGATTATAAAAGACTAGTTCAAATCATGACATTTATTCCTTTTTTCATCCAATCCAGACATTTTCAGGAAGGGAAGAATAAAAGGAATAAATTCAACAAACATCTGTAATCTTCTGCAAATCCAATGTTCTTTCCCTCTGGATGAGTTCCCTCATATATGTGAGTAAATAATCAATTAAACACCACCACATATCCATAAAACTGGTGCCAATATTCTTTAACTTAGCTCTTAGTTTGTCAATGCCTATGTTTTTAACTCCACCAAGAAGGGATTAAATTCAGTCCGTTTGTCTGTTTGTTTGCCTTTCAGCAGGATTACGCAAAAAGTTCTCAATGGATTTTGATGAAACTTTCAGGAATGATATATAATAGCTCAAGTAAGAACCCATTACATTTTGACCAATAAAGGTCAACAGGTAAAACACATCAGTGGTAATATCTCATGATTCAGACATAATAAAATCTGGCTTTTTTTTCATTCATTCATATTGTCTAACCTTCAGTCAACGCCTATAGATTAATCACATCACGTTTTGACATCATATAACCCCATATCAAGCATTGGCGGAGGTCTGCTGTCTCTGACTGCCTTGTTTATTGTGAGTAAATGGCTTATTTAATACACAATTAGGTTCGGATGTTATATTTTTTTACATGGTAATTTTTTTTCTTTGCAGTGCCATACATGAAGCCAGGAAAATAATTAACGAGTCAGTCAGAGACAGCAGA
Source organism: Siphamia tubifer (assembly GCA_020466265.1). NCBI lineage: Eukaryota > Metazoa > Chordata > Actinopteri > Kurtiformes > Apogonidae > Siphamia > Siphamia tubifer. Next base: position 24,577,478 of record CM035794.1, on the reverse strand, counting down.
CCTCCACCAAGGCTTGATTTGGCATAATATGACGTCAAAATGTGATGTGATGGAGCCATTGGTGTTGACCCGTCTGATGTTCAAAGGTGAGACGAAGTGAATGCAAAAAAACCCACCAGATTCTATCTTGTCTGAATCCTGAGATATTACCACTGATGTGTTTTAGCTGTTGACCTTTAGTGTGACCTTGACCTTTGACCTTCAAAATCTAATGGATTCTTCCTTGAACCATTATCTATCATTCCTGGAAGTTTCATCAAACTCCGTCAGAACTTTTTGTGTAATCCTGCTGAAAGACAGACAGACAAACAGACCTGAATTTAATACCTTGTAATAAATCTGGCCTGTGATTTTGCTTGCAGATATATACTGTATGGAATATGTCTATGGATAAAGCAAAACCAGCCAGAAAACAAAGCATATGTTTTGTTTTATAAATGACAAAAAAAAGTCAGGGGAGAGGACATCATTTGAGACATTATAAAGTTAGACATCAAGGCAAATCATCTCATAGGTTTTTCTTCAACAATTATTCTTCCACCTTAAATGAAAGTTTCTGAAAGTAGGGAAAAGGATAAATGAAGTTCACATCAGTAGGGGAGAAAGAGTGTCAGAAGTTTCACTTTCACTTTGTACAGTCATATGGTGTGGCTTCTCCCAAACTGGTGTTATTACCTCCACCAAGGAGGTATTATATTTGAGTCTCTTTGTTTATCTGTCTGTCAGCAGGATTATGCAAAAATTTGTGAATGGATTTTTATGAAACTTTCAGGAATGATAGATAATGTGTCAAAGAAGAATCCATTAAATTTTGAACTACAAAAGTCAAGGTTATAGTGAAGGTCAATGGCTAAAACACATAACTGTTGATATCTCAGAATCCAGACCAGATAGAATCAGGTAGTTTTTGTCATTCACTTCAACTTACCTTCAGACATCAGATGAGATAACACTGATAGGCTTGATGACGTCACATTTTGATGTCATATGACGTCAAGCTAATGGTATATTGGCAAAATTCATGACATTTGCCCTAAAGCACGTTATTGACATATTTTCTAAAATCATACAATATCTTGTGCTTCATATTTAACATTAGATCTAACATGTGTGTCAGAGTGACGTTATACGTAGTCAAATATTGAAATGACCATATGTCAAAAACCGAGGATTTCTTTGAATTTCTTAAAACCTTCTCAGGGATTGCTAAGGACCGATAAAATAAATAGGTAGCAAACATGGAATACTAGTTTACAAAAAAAAAAAACCAAGTACCCAGATCCAAACCTTTGCAGACTGGTGCTGCTTCACAGAGGTCTGCGCTCTCAGACTGGTCTAGTTCTTTTTGTGTACAATATATGTGATATTTTATGTTCAGACATGTAAATATAAAAAACATATAATGCAAACAAACCTATTTATATGCTTTTATTCCCTCACCCAATGAGAATTGATAGGAGAATCCACAATAAACAACTGACAATGGAATCAGAATGCATAAATTCTTAATAAAGACCCAATCCAAGTTGCTAATGCATATAAAGTTAGATTAAATTAAAAATGTTCAATTAATGTTTGTTAACGTTAGCTTGTGTATATTGGTTACATAATGACATACAATTCGATTAGATGAAGCCAAAAATTTTAAATCACAGTAATAATCACTGTGAAACACAATAAGGTGATAATATACAAATACATTCTTTTGCAGGTGAGAGCTCAACTGAAGTGAGAAATGACCACCAGTGCATTTTATTCTTGCAAGAGATGAGTGAGAGAAATTATTTTCTGTTTGTTATTTCAAGAGCTAATTTTAAAAGGAGGGAATGGGTTACTTTTAACAATATTTATGATTCACATTTAATTATGAGATTGAAAATATTATGAACTAAGAGACAAGTAAAATAAATATAGTTTTTCAGTATTTCAACTTTAGTTTTCAGATCTTTGGTTTCAGTGATATTAGTTGAAGACAAACATCATCCACTGGGACAGACTGTCCAGCTTGTCTCTCCAGGGGTTTAATTATTCAACCACTGGTTTTTATGTCCAGAGAATCAAGCTCTTATAAAACATCCTCAGACAGAATGTGCAGTAGCTAACAGAGAACATATGAGCTATAATCTGTTGTAGCAGCACCTCTCTCCTCCTGACCATGGGGGTAAGTATGAAGATTAAAAAAACAACCTTTGCCTAATAGTGATATTAGTGCTTTTAGTTATTTAATTGAATGCAATAATTGTTTGTTACTTTTTCCTGAGTCAATGTTATTCCAATGAGCGGGTTTTATATTTGTCCCATGTTTGAAATGATCTAAATTTGTGTTTTCGTGATATGTTTAACACAGAAAATTAACGGTTTTCCTTTTTCTTGGATGTTTTTTCAGCTAACATTTACCTTCATTTACCATGAAACCTCAGACCTTTTGTTCAGGGTTGGTGTTGTGATGATAGAAAACTTTATGTCCTCACAGACCAATTTGTCTTGCCTCAGAATGTATACTTTTTTCCATGTTTACTTGATGTTCAGATGACTTTCTTTCTTTCGGGATCTACTTGGTTTTAGGAACACCAGACTGAGGCGTTTATTAACAGTTCAACTTTCAGTGCAGAATTTTAGGAGTGATGATGAGTCCACCTACACTTTGGTTCAGACTGGTATCCTTCCTCCTTCAGTCCTGTCAACCACCTTTTTTGACACACATTAAATTACAGAAAAACTGGTGTTTGTTTGTGTTAAGTGGTAAAATTGTGTTTTTTATCGTGCTAATGCCAACATTAACATAGCTTGAATGTAACTGTAACCATGGGTACCTGGTCACCTAATGGCTTTAATATCCAAGAGAATCATTATTATTTCTCCCAACATGTGGTCTACTGCATTCTTAAATTAATATGTCTTGTATCCTTCAGATGGAACCAGTGTTCTGCTATGAGTCTGTCAATGGTTCATGTCCAAAACAAACCTTCCCACTGGCCATACGGATCACCCTCTACATGATCATGGGGACTTTTGTAATCCTAACAGTGTTTGGAAACTTCCTGGTCATCGCTTCAATTGCATATTTTAAGCAGCTACATACTCCTACTAATTATCTGATCTGCTCTTTAGCTGTAACGGACCTTCTTTTAGGGCTGATTGTCATGCCCCCCAGTGTGATTCGATGTATAGAGTCCTGCTGGTATTTTGGTGATGTCTTCTGTAAAATTTTCTGGAGTTCTGATGTCACATTATGCACTGCTTCAATTATAAATCTGTTATGTATATCAGTTGACAGACATTATGCTGTTTGTCAGCCTTTAATTTACAGCAGAAAAATTACTGTTAATGTTGTGGTGATCATGATTTTAATCAGTTCATGTGTTTCAATTATCACTGGCTTTGGTATGGTTTATCTGGAACTAAATATTTTGGGAATTGAGGACTTCTACTATACCCATGTTGCCTGTGTAGGAGGATGTTTTTTGTTTCAGACTCGTATGTCAAGTACAGTTTCATCAATGCTTTCCTTTTATATTCCAGGGATAGTATTGATCAGTATCTACATGAGGATTTTTGTCGTAGCTCAAGGACAATCCCGTCGAATACATGTCACAGCAAAGATGTCCAGTACAGGTCAGAACAAAGCCACGAAGACACTTGCAGTCATAATGGGCACATTTCTGTCTTCTTGGACATTGTTTTTTGTGTGTAACATTGTGGATCCCTTCACCAATTACTCAGTTCCACCTGTGTTGTTTGATTCACTCATGTGGATTGGCTATCTGAATTCAACTGTCAATCCTCTAATATATGCCTTCTTTTATAGTTGGTTCAAAAAGGCATTCAGATTATTAATTTCAGTTAATATATTTAAGTCTGACATCTCAGAGACGACACTTTTCACAGAATAAATTATTGCAAAACAGACAGAAGAGAAACAGAAGCTATGCCAAGTGGAGCCAACAGCAAGGATAAACCCAGGTTTTCAAAATCACAACTAATCAGAAAAATGATGATGATGGTTGACTTAAATTCTGCCTTTCATGGGTTACAGATGTTAACCATGTATTTAACCACTGTCTTTGTCTGAATACACCTGTAATGAATCGATAAATGTATCAGAAGGTAGGTTTTCTACAGCCTGAAAGAGTTTAGAGATGTTGGTACAGTTCTCATTTTTTCTCAGAATCTGTGAATTTTAATTTCATTATTTTCATCCCGTGATGTTGAAAAATTAATGAGAGGTGCATTTTAAGGAACAAACTTTGAAGGAAGTGCTTGTGGTTGAACAAACAAAAGGCTTTGAACAGTGAGAGAGGTCAAAGTTCACTCTTTGTCTAACCCTAATAAAGTAATTTTTAAATTTATGTTCCCCCAACTGTGACATTCAAACAGCTGAAAACATGTTTTCTGCAACATTGTGCATATGTTGTACGTAACTACAGTGAGACGTACGTGACTCTTCAAAGACAAACAAGTGGTTTATTACAAGGTTCTCAGAAGTCTATATGAGATGTCCAATCCCAAAAAATGACAGTTCTACAGCTACATATTTGTCACAAGCCTAACCATAAACCATAAACAAAAATGAAGGCTTTACTCTAATTAGTTAGTGTTACACAGGCTAAACGTAAAAGACCATTATTATATTATAGGTAAATATGACTATAATTACAATTATTCAGCTTAAAAAAATGTTTCAGTTTCTTCTTACATAATGTTACACAATCCAAATGTTATGAGGTCAACATGCCCAAAGCTTAATGCCTAAATAACTCTGTTTTACTATTGCATTCAAGGGTTTGATTTTGACATCGGTGGGGATACAAAAGTGCTCACAACATTTATGAAAGCTGATATTTTTTGCATTTCCAATGAGAATTTTATATCAGGTAGAGGTGATTAAACAACACTTACCATGATAGTCTGAATATCTAAAGATAACACAAGAATTGAATGCATTCTGCAATGTACTCATGACTAACATATCCATCATTATTTAATCTTAACTGTTAATTTTCAGCCTCAGCTTCTCCTTCTCTACCTCCTCCAGCTTCTCCTCCTTCCTCTCTACTGTCTGTCATTCATATATGACATATGAATAGATTACAATTCCTGGACTCTGTGTGGAGTTTGCATGTTTCTCTGGATGGGTTTCCTCTGGGTGCTCCAGTTTCCCCCATCACCCAAAATATGTTTGTTAGGGTAAAATCCTCCAGCTAGGTGATTCTGATCATCAGCCTGGCTCTATAGCTGGAGATGGGTCCCTGGGTGCCGCACATGGCTCCCCACTGCTCCTTACATGTGCCCTAATGGCATGAAGGATGGGTTAAATGCAGACAACAAATTTATAGCATTATAGCATAGCATAGCCTTTATTGTCATTGTACTCATGTTACAACGAAATTGTACAACCCCCCGCAGTGCAGATGCAGCATCAACAATATGCTATTACGGTAAGTTATAAATAATACTTAAAATATGGCAGCAATAAAAACATTCAAATGTCATTGTACAATGTATAATGACAAATAAAGTACTTACCTTACCTAGTGGATACAATGATCATAAAATTTGATGATACAGTTATTATCAGAGTAAAAAACGTATTATAATATGTAATTTATTCCCCAAAAATGACAGAATCCTATGAGCATCTGAGGTTTAATTGTATTTTCCCCACAAACTCTTTTTGTGTTGCTCTCTTCTAGAAAAAAAATCTTCTAGAGTACAATTATTGACTGAGCAAAAAGGGTTTTACTTTCAATTGATACATGTAATTTATTCCCCATTAATATATATGACATGAAACAGGGGTTTAATTGTATTTATCCCACAAACCTGTATTTAAAACTCTTTAATATGTAAAAAAATTACTTTAAAAAGTGTATCTGTCTGACATCAAATCTAGTTTTTTATTTAATATCTGAACGTTTGAGCCTTTATAGTTCTCTACCCTTGAAGTAGCTTTCACTTTGACTCCTAAAGAAGTGTCTCATGTCCAGTTTTCTTCTCTTTAACATCTGTCAAATCCTGCTTGTACACACAGACACAAACACAAATATAAAACATACTGTGCTCGCAGCTGAAAATCCTCAGTGTGACATTTGAAAATCTTCCAAATATTGTGTCATTGATAAGTTGATTTGAAATACGTCAAATGTTTGAATCTGTGAAGTGAAACTGGAATTGGGTTGTGCAATCAATGTATCTTATACTCCAAGTTTGATCTAAAACAGTCCATACATTGGAATAACCAATGTAAACATAAATATAAACAAATAAGCCTAAATGAAATAACTATTTTTTTAAAAAGTCTAAATGAAATAACTATACAACTAAGTGTAAATGGTCAGGGAAAAGTTTTTTATATAGATATCTTTATTTGTTTATTGTTTCCTATATCAGATGGTGCCCCAGGCCTTTGCCTTTGTCACCTGTACCCAGAGCCGGACCAGGCTCTTAATATTCTATCATTAATTTTAACATGAGGGTACTTTTCACACACTTGAGCTAAATATTGCTGATGGTTCTTGATTAGTTCCACTTTTCCACTCCATCAATTTTCAGTAATAAAAACATGATCGTTATCACACAAGAGTGTTTATTATTTGCACCATGTTACTTCAGTGCTACGAAATGTATCACAAGGATATGAAATTATGATGACACACACACACAGACGTCACTCAAGCTTTGGTCAAAATTATATTTCTATAGTGGTGCAGTTAGCAGAGGGAGGGAGGCTCTCACTTCATGCCAGATGGTTGTATGGATGACAATCCGCTGTGGCTTGCTGGGTTCATAACTACAGACTTTGGAAGGAAACAAAACTTGTGAAAGCTAACAGGCCTGCAACGTTTGTTTTTCATAGTTGCCTTTTTCTTTTGGTGCACCGGTGTGAAGTGTTGCATTTTCCCAGGGTGTTTGGGGAAATATTTGTTTAGTTTACATTTGATGTGGGGCTACTGTCTGATGGTATTAGAGAGGAGTATTGATAGTGTGTCATGTCTTGTTGGCTTTAATCTCTTAAACCCCAAATGATTCTCTCTCTCTCTCTCTCTCTCTCTCTCTCTCTCTCTCTCTCTCTCTCTCTCTCTCTCTCTCTAATCAATGTGATTTGTCCTGATGGTGCCACAACAGCCACTGTTCTTGCTGAGCAAATGGTGGAAGAGGCCTGGACTTGTGTAAATGTTGTTTATAAAAGGTGTGTAGCCCCTGCCAAGCAGAGGGAATGGCAGCAGGCCCATCACAGAAGTGTAACTTAGCCCCTGGCCTGAGGCTGACTCACTCTTACCACTTTACACAAAAAAATTCCAGGTATAGTCTGTTGACGAGTCTGCAAGCACAAACAGTTTGTAGCCCCATTTTGTGGGCTTGTCACTTGTGTACTGTTTTATGGTAATGGGGGCCTTTGATGCCACCATTCACTCATCTCATCTCATCTTGTCATCTGAACCCACTTTATCCTCATTAGGGACATTGGGGTCTGTGGGGGCCAGCTACAATGGGCAAAGGCGGGTTACACCCTGTATGAGTCGCAAGTTCAACATAGGGCTGAACATATATAGACAAACACTCTCACATTCACACCTACAGTATGGGAAATTTAGATTAATCAATTAACCTATCAGTGCATGTCTTTGGATGTTCTGCCCCGTGTCTGCAAGGGTTTTCTCTGGGTACTCCGGTTCTTCCTACCATCCACTCATTGATAGCAATGTTCTTGTTACGAGCCAATTTTCTGAACTTCTGCCTGGTAACCTTTCACCTGTCATACAATCAATCTGGCAAAACACCTGCTCACACTAAGTTCATCATCTGCCTCACCTGCCTCTTCTACTCAGTGTGCTGTATTTAAGCCTCAGGTTTTCAAGTAGTCAGTGTCAGAATGTCTTCAATGCTTGGTACAGCCACATGTTGGCTACTTCATTCTGACTCCTGCCCTAGTAATCTGACCTATTCCTGTGTTTATGACTATGGACCTTGCCTATCGTCTTGGTGCCTCTGCCTGCCTTTGACTTCACTATGGCTTACATCTCTGTACCACCTGCCTGAATCTAAGCGCTTCACTCACATCACAGCTACACTCTCTTTCCCCTCTCCCTAATATTAAATAAAGAGATTCTGTAGCTGATTCCATGCTGCACATGAGTCCTCATTACAAACCATTACAGTTCTGATATGGCTGAATGTTAGCCTTGCAAGCAACTGCTATTTTTACCTCCACCAAGAAGGTATTACTTTTGGGCCCATTTGTCTGTCTATCAGCAGGATTACGCAAAAAGTTCTGAGGTTTTGATGAAACTTTCAGGAATGATAGAGGAAGAACCCATAAGATTTTAAACAATGAAGGTCAAAGGTCAGGGTCACACTAAAGGTCAACAGCTAAAATACATCAGTGATAATAGTGTGGCATTCTTGCTAAGTAGAGGGGGGCCTGTGACGCTCCTTGCTGCGCAGGTTGTGCAGCACTTGGTGATTTGTAGTCATCTTCATCACTGTGGATTCAAACCATAATATACTTTGCACAGGACAGGAGGCGTGGAGGAGAGGGGTTCTCTGACCTTACCCTCTGTATCGCCAAACTATAGAAATCCGAAAAAATATATATACATACATATGCATCAATCAATCTAATATAAGTTGATGATCAATTGCATTTTTATATATAAAATATAATTAGTGTGTCTGTTTATTCCTTATTTCTCATCTGACTCTATATCTGTAATTATACAAATTCAAGTGAAAAATATCAATTGCGCATAAGTAACATTTACTAAATCATTTGTTTGATAACAGGCCGATCAGTCGATGAGTTAAGTAATTAGTAAACAATGATAAAGTCAAAAATACAAACCTTTTGGATAATGGCCATTCTTGTTCACTGTCACTAAATATCCATAAAACTGGTGTTATTTCAGTTCAGCTTAGTCCTTCGTTTATCAATAACTGCCTTTTTATTGTGAGTTAATGGCTGATTTATTACACACAAATTTGTTGGAGTTTGTTCAAATTTATTTTTTCCAAAATAAATAAATACAGAAAAATGTGTGGGGCCCACACATGAAGCCATAGAATATAGAATTTATCCATCTACAGTCTGTGATGTGTCTACCAGATGAAGCAAAGCCAGCCAGAAAACAAAGTAGATGGTTTGTTTAATAAATGACAAAAAAAACAACAACTCAGGGGACATAACATCACCTGTGATAAATTCAATCATAAGCTTACACATCAAGGCAGCTCATCTGATTATAGGTTTTTAAATGTCATGTCAAATAAAAGTTTCTGAAGGTAGGGAAGTTAAATGCACAACAACAGGAGAAAGAGGAGTTAGGCCAGTGTATTAAATTTCATTTCTAATTTGTACAGTCATATGGTTTGGCTTCCCCCAAACTGGTGTCAGCCTATTTTGTGCAATATATATATATATATATATATATATATATATATATATATATATATATATATATATATATATATATATATATATATATATATATATATATATATATATATATATATATATATATATATATAAATATAAAATAATATAAAATATAAAATACAATGCAAAAATACCTATTTATACTCTTTTATTTCCTCCCCAAAGGAGAAGTGATGGGAAAATTGTGAAAGGAATCGGATCAATTAAAAAGAAATAAACAATATTGGAATCGGAATCATTACATTTTTACACATTCTCAATCTTAGTTGCTAATGCATAAAAAGTTAAATAATTTTCAATGAATATATGCACATGTCAACTCTTTTATAGTGATTACATAATGACATACAATTGGATTGGATGAAGCCAAAGACTTAAAATCACATTGTGTTTCACAGTGAATATTACTAAGGTGATAATATACAGGTACATTCTTTTGCAGGTGAGAGCTCAACTGAAGTGAGAAATGACCACCACAGGAAATAATGCAGTGCATTTTAATCATGCAAGAGATTATTTTTTCAATGATAATGAGAGAAATTATTTTCTGTGTTCTCTCAAGATCTGATTTTAAAAGGAAAGACTAAGTTAAGTCATTGTGAAAAATGTTCATGATTCATAATGAATTATGAGATTTCTCTTTGTAGATATGGATCTTTTAAATGTATTTCTGCTTTTGACATTGGTTCTCTTCAATAACTGCAGTTTCCAAACTCTGTCTCATTTAAGAACTTTACCATTTCTCTCCTTAAGCCTCTCAAGGAATCATTGAAACTATTATGAACTAAGTGACCAGTACCAAAAATGCAGTATTTTAGCTTTAGTTTTCAGTGATATTAGTTGTGGACAAACATCATCATCCACTGGGACAGGCTGGCCAGCTGGTCTCTCCAGGGGTTTAATTATTCAACCACTGTTTTTTCTGGCCAGAGAATCAAGCGCTTATAAGACATTACCAGACAGAATATGCAGTAGCTAACAGAGAACATATGAGCTACAATCTGTTGTAGCATCACCTCTCTTCTCCTGATCATCAGGGTAAGTATGAAGATAAATGTTAAAATCTTCTGCTATTAGTGGTTTTAGGTATTTGCTTTAATGTTATTAATGTATATATTTTTTTAAAACTGTTTCGAGGGTGAATGTTATTCCAAAGAATTGGTTTTATATTTGGGACATGTTTTAAATTATCTTGTGATTTGTGATATTTTGACACAGACATTGCAAGATTTCTTCATTTACTTTCTTTGTAGAACCTCGGAACATTTGTTTAGAGTTAGTGTTGTGATGACAGAAAAAAAATTGCCTCAAAAAGCATACTTTTCCCTTGTTTACTTGGTGTCCAGATCAGTTTGTTTCTTCCTGGCTCTACTTTTTTTTTAAGGAACACCAGACTATTGAGTTCATTAAAAGTTTAACTTTTCTGCACAATTTTAGGAATGATGATGAGGCCACATTTACTTTGGTTCTGATTGGTATCCTTCCTCCTTCAGTCCTATAACCAGCTGTTGACTAAATTACAGGCAATCTGATATTTGTTCCTGTTAAGTGGTAAGAGTATTTTTATTTTGATAATGCCAACACAACTCTCAACTAACAAGCTTTTATTCAATAATTTGTGTTGATTCCTAAGTCCAACTCTGCATTTCAGGTGTGTTCAAACATTTTCATGTTGTTTCTGAAACTGTGGTGTTGATTCTTTGGTGTTCATTTGAGAGGGAACATCTTCTTGTTTCTGTGTTCAACATGTGGCTAAAACACAACCAGAACTACAGACCAAACATGGCTTGAATGTTACCGTAACCATTAAATGGGTACCTGTTCACCTAATGGCTTTAATATCAAAGGGAATTATTATTATTTCTCCCAACATGTGCTCTACTGGATTTGTAAATTGATGTGTCTTGTATCCTTCAGATGGAACCTATGTTCTGCTATGAGTCTGTCAATGGTTCATGTCCAAAACACACCTACCCACTGGCCATACGGATCACCCTCTACATGATCCTGGGGACTTTTGTAATCCTAACAGTGTTTGGCAACTTCCTGGTCATCGCTTCGATTGCATATTTTAAGCAGCTTCATACTCCTACTAATTATCTGATCTGCTCTTTAGCTGTATCAGACCTTCTTCTCGGAGCAATTGTCATGCTCCCCAGTGTAATTGTATGTGTTGAGTCCTGCTGGTATCTTGGTGATGTCTTCTGTAAAATATTCTTGAGTTCCGATGTCACATTATGCACTGCTTCAATTCTCAATCTGTTATGTATATCAGTTGACAGACATTATGCTGTTTGTCAGCCTTTAATATACAGCAGAAAAATTACTGCTAACGTTGTGCTGATCATGGTTTTAATCAGTTGGAGTGTTTCAATTATCACTGGCTTTGGTATGATTTATCTGGAACTAAATATTTTGGGAATTGAGGAGTTCTACTATACCCATGTTTCCTGTGCAGGAGGATGTATTTTGTTTCAGACTGGTATGTCAAGTACAGTTTCATCAATACTTTCTTTTTACATTCCAGGGATAGTAATGATCAGTATCTACTTGAGAATTTTTGTCGTAGCTAATGAACAATCCCGTCGAATACATGTCACTGCAAAGATGTCGAGTACAGGTCAGAACAAAGCCACTAAGACACTTGCAATCATAATGGGCACATTTCTGTCTTTTTGGACATTCTTTTTTGTGTGTAACATTGTGGATCCCTTCACCAATTATTCAATTCCACCTGTGTTGTTTATTACACTTGGGTGGATTGGCTATCTGAATTCAACTGTCAATCCCCTAATATATGCCTTCTTTTATAGTTGGTTCAAAAAGGCATTCAGATTATTAATTTCAGTTAATATATTTAAGTCTGACATCTCAGAGATGACACTTTTTACAGAATAAATTATTGTAAAGCTGACAGAAGGGAAACAGAAACCTTGAATCATAAAGCAAGGGTCAACAGAGGTTTACATTCAGAACTCAGCAGAAAAATCACAGTGATGGTTGACCAGTGGTTAAATTCTATTTAGATTAGTTATATATGTTAGCCATGTGTTTAACTATTGTGCTTGTCTGAATACACCCGATAACTGCATCAGAAGGTAGGTTTTCTACAGCCTGAAAAGGTCTACATATGCCTGTTCTCAGGCCCTGTGAATTTGTTATGGAAATTACTATTCTGTTTTTGTCAAATGATGAAAAAAAAATCAATAAAATAATTTTATTTTAAAAACGGTGTGAACTGTATTTTAACAAATTTAACGGAAGTGGTTGTGGTCAAACAAACCAAAGACTTTGGACAAGGAGACTGGTCAAATGTCATTGTTTGTCTAACCTTTATAAATGTTTTTATATTTCAGTTCAACCAAACCATAACTGACATCTGAAAAAGGGTGTTTTCTGCAAATGTGTGCATATGCTGTATGTTGTTTTGGAAGAGTCAGGTACTTCATCTAATTGCAAACACGGTTTCTCACTGAGGTTATAAGTGGTTTCTTACAAGTTCCTCATAAATCTACAGCTACATATTTGTCACAAGAATAAAATGTATCCCTAAACAAAAGTAAAGGTTTTACTTCAATAAGTAAGTGCTGAGCAGCTGTTGCAAGCCAGGCAAGTATGTTGACATCACTGGAATGTCATCTGCATAGAGAAGGTGGTTCAGAAGGTGGTCTCCCTCCATACAACCTGTCTTATATTTCTGGAGCCTCTGAGAAAGATTGTCCATGTAGAGGCTAAACAGATGGATTTCCATCCTGTCTCACTCCATTTGTCCCCAAATGGTGTTTCCCCATTACACTCGAATTTCGTCGTTTGTCAAATAAAAATGCAGTGTCCATATCAGATGAAGAGGGACACCTGAGTTGTACTTAAATTAAACAGAAATCAATCAATTCTTTCTCAGTTTTAATTATTTCTTCTGGGAGCTGGAGTAAGCAGCTGCATTCAACTCTCCTCTAATCTGTTTCTTTGTGGTCACAACATCCTTCCAAGGCCAAGACATAGGATAGAGTGAACTGATAAGGACTCAGGTCCCTGTGACTCCTACTTCTACACATGAAAGTTTTCAGAGACACGCACAACATACCACAGGGGTGCTCAATCCCCTTCCTCGAGAGTTACTATCCTGCATGTTTTAGATGTCTCCCCCTTCCAACATACCTGATTAAAATGATAAACCTCTCATCAAGGTCTGCAGAAGCCATCAGGTGTGTTGGAGGAGGGATACATCTAAAGCTAAAACATGCAAGATCGTAGCTCTGGAGGACCAAGCTTGAGCCCCCCTTGTCATGAAGGGTGAGGTGAACAGAGGACTACAATGCACAGTGCTGAAGGGAAAAATAATTTAATAACAGACAGGACAAATTCAGGACACAGAGACAAAACCAAAACAAGACCAAACAAAACCTGGGGGTAGATCAGCCAGAGTCCGTGGTGTGAAAAATGTCCAGTTTATTGAGAACAGGGAAATAGCAAAGTGTCCAGGTTATGGAGGTGACAATGCTGAATGGTCACGCACTGGCAACTGCAAGCCTCACTGCTTATATAGTTGCAGATCAGCAATGGCTTGCAGCTGCGCAGTGCATGGCAAGGTGATCTGAAGAGCAGTGGGGCAAAGGTCACTGGAGGAAAGGTCGTGACATTACCCTCCTCCTAAGAGGCGGCTCCTGATGCCCCCAGATAGGCACAAGAACCTCTGGGTGGAGCGGTGTGGTAACCCTCCGGGCGGAGTACCCTCTGGGCAGAGCTGTCTGGAGGAAGGTCCATGGGACAGGGGAGATCTGGCTAATCAGGGTCAAGACAAAAGAGGAACACAGACAGGGACTGACGGACACGACTGGAAGACCACTGATTACTGGGGTGAGGACCACGGACTGTGGCTGAGACAGGGCAAAATGAGGGAACCGACAGGGCCGAAAACTGGACAAAACAAGGGAAGAGACAGAGATGAAAACTGGGAAACATGAGGACTGGGCCGAAACAGGGAAACTCGAGGGCCGGGCCGAAACAGGGCTAAAATGTCTGTGCCCTCAACCAGGAACCAGCACCCCCAACTAAGAACCAGCATCCTTCACTGAACCAGTGGCCCCACAGCCGACCATTGCCACCTTGGACATCTGGTAATTAGGGCACTGGCCATGGGCAAACTGGCAATGGGGCTAACTGGCAACAGGGACCAGACAAAAAGGGGAAAACCAGGAAAGAGAGACCAAACACAGAGAAAATGGGAAAAAGAGACTTGACAAAGACAAGACAGGAGAAACACAGACCAAAGACAAAAAACAAGGCAACCAGGGGGAACAAAACAAAATGGGTCCCTTCAACACTGGCGGAGTCCTGATGGTTGGCGGGACCATTCTGTCATGAAGGGTGAGGTGAAGAGAGGACTCCAATCCTCAGTGTTGAAGGGAAAAATAATTTCATAACAAACTGAACCAAAATATGTAACAGACCGGAGTTGGACGCAAATGCAGACAGCACACGGAGTAAAAGGAGTAGGTAGGAAGAGGTTAAAAAAAGTAAATAAAAGTTGAGGAGTACAAAATCAGTGGGCAGATAGAAGTTACATAATGAACATATATCACTAATATATATGTAATTTTTGAATGGTATTAAAGTCCTCTGTTAAAAACGTCTAATAGATTCCCTGGTTGATAAAAGTGATGAGGTACAGACAGTGGTAATAAATTCCCAGTTCTTTGAGGTGTGAGGACATAGGTAAGAAGACTGATGATGATGATGGGGACAATAATCATCCCCAGTACACCATAATCACACTTCTAATTGATGTTTGTGGTGCACTGATTATTACAGCAGGATCAAAGCAAAACTCAGGATAAACAGCTGCACAAATTCACAAGTACAGTGGACCTCAATGTGTTTGATAAAATCCATCATGAAACATTTAGAACAACTTGAAAGTATATTTTCTTTATAGTTTATTGTACCTTTATACAGATGATGTGAATATCTATTTTGTGTCATGAATCTTCTGCTATTGCATTGGTTTTTTAATTTTGTTAGTTTTCAATATCCATTCAGTGGTGTTGTTGTAATCATAATTTGGTTGTCATCTTGAAGCCAATGTTTGTCATGTTTGCACTACATGGAACCGACTTGAGTCAGTTACCAGGTACTATTGATGAAGACCGTTTCCCTTACAGGATACTACCGACTTTAGAGTACCTGGAGGTCAGAGTGATGCAGCACTTAACTTCCGTGACATCAGTTTATGTCTCGTTCATGACTTTAAGTCTTCATCTACAATGTCACCATTTAGAATATTATGTACTAGTCTCAGTTCCCAAATCCAAAATAGTCACAGATTGTCAAAATCTGCTTTAACCATTACCCATTACTATCATCTTTGTCTCTTATTCATCTTGTCTTACAGTTATCAAAACTGTGATTGTGAGTGCTATGTCACTGACAAACTGATAGAAACCAGGGTTTCATGAAACAAATGAGTCACTTCTGCAAAAGTACAACCCCTGGTCCTGAGGCCATAGATTATAAAAGTTCCATGTCCCAGCGTTCAAATCATGGCATTTGCATTTTTTCCTTTTTTGGGGAGAATAAATATCAGAGAATACCTTTCAAGTGTGTATCCAGATTTTTTCATGAAGAGAAAAATAAAAGGGATAAACTCGACAAACATCTGTAATGTTCTTGCTATCCAACATGCCTTCCCTCTGGATGACTTAACTCACATCTGTGGTAAATATTCAAAAGACACTAAATAGCCATAAAACTGGCGTTATTTTAGTTCAGCTTAGCTCTTAGTTTATCAATACCTGTCTTTTTATTGTATGTTAATGGCTGATTTCCTATACACATGAGTTTGGTTGTAGTTTTTAAAAAAAATTATTGTTTCTAAAAATGTTTTTGTGGGGCGACACATGAAGCCAGAAAAATACATAATACATTCATCTAGAGACTGTTGTATATCGAATACACATATGGATAAGGCAAAGCCAGCTGTTTTATAAATGGCAAAAAAACTCAAGGGACATAACAGCAACTGTGACGTTATAGGTGTCCGCTTATTATTATTTTTATGTAACACACACATTATTTGTTCAGTGCAGGCCAGGAATGGAAATATAAAAGACAATGCAAACATACTCATTTATACTATTTTACCCCCCCCCCAAATGAGAATTGATAGAATTAATGAGGAAAGAGATAAATAAAAAATAAGTAATGAAATCAGAATCATTCAAACTATGTACATTCCCAATCCTAGTTGCTAATGCATATGTAATTAAATTAAATATTTTTCAATTAATATATGCACATGTCAGCTCTTTTATATTGATTACATAATGACATGAAGCATGATGAAGCCAACGACTTAAAATCATAGTAATTATCACTGCGAAACACAATAAGGCGATAATATACAGGTACATTCTTTTTCAGGTGAGAATCAAACTGTGAGAAATGACCACCAGTAAGTGCAGGAGATGATGTTTTCAATGATAATGAGGGAAATTATATACTGCAGTGGTCCCCATATTACGGTCCGCGGGCCGGATACGGCCCGCCTCCCCCTGAACAATACCAGGGACCATTAAGATTTTTTTTATGTGTGTGTATTTGTTAATAAAGTTGGACTTTTGCAATAAAATGTTCCTTAGTTATGAACTATTTTCATTATTAATGAAGTTGAGAGCGTGGGGTTGTCTCCAGGATTTGGTTCAGAGTGGCAAGGTGTGGGTTATGGTTCCTATTAAAGAACACGGATACAGATGTCCTCATTAAAGGTTTATTCACTGCGGTCTGTAATAATACAGAGTAACACTCAGTATAACAATATATACATACAATAATAAATTAACTAAGACCGACTATATGAGTCACTCAGATGTATTACATGGGTCATGGAACACACAAATCACCTCACAGAAATCACAGATGACAGCTAGCAATGCTAGCTGCTAGCATATTATCGTATTAGCTTCAACAGCACACCGGCGCTAAACAGCATTAGCTTATACAGTACAACATGCTAACATCTACCCGAACTGTACTGTGTTATTTATCTCACCTTGTGGCATCTACACACAGTAATAAACCAGGAATAGATGAATAAAAAAGAGAAAAAGAAGCCAAGATGACGAGCTTGGCACGGTTACCTACAACAACACAGTGTTTATAACCGCCATAACATCAGTGGTGCGTTCAACAGCGTGGGACATTTGAAACCCTATAGAAAAGGAGTTATTCCTGAACAAATATAACCAAACAATCAAATAAACTATTAAACTGTGTGGGCTTTCTAACAATTGACTATGAGTAACTAGTTTAACCTTAAGCCCGGTCGGCCCACGAGTGGGACGAGAAAATTGTGTAATTTTTCATTAATTATTAACATAATAAATCTGGACAATGGAAATTTGTTTAAGCTTTTGCTCAAAGTTAAGACCCTAATGTTCATAAAAGTACATATAAAGTGTATTTTAGTGATAAAAGTCACCTTTAAACATTATCTTTAATGTGTGTGTGGTGAAATATAAGTTATTTTTAATCGCCGATACGCGCAATTAATTCATCTATATCTCATTCTGGCGAGCGATAAGGCAGCCATGTTTGTAGGCGTTTGAAAGAGGAGATTCTCTTGAATCCATTGACACCTCACATTTCACAAACTACATTTCCTTCTGGACAGGAAATGCATGCATAAAAGGTGAAAGGTTGGCATCATTGCGCATGTCGGGCGCATGCACGGGACCGGCCTGGGGCAGACACGCTGCAACAGAGTAGAGCACAGTGCTACACATCGGTGTGCCGGTTATAGTTATATTTCCCGACTTTACTCTTAGTTTTAAGTCATTTTAGAGAGTTTTAGTGAGTGACAGTGAGTGACAGTGTATTTTCCTGAATGTTACTGACTGTTGTAAACTTTGTGAAGTGTTAGCTGTTAGCCGTGTGCTAGCATGTAAACAACAGAGACACTACAGAGAAGCAGCTGAATGTTCAACATCTGACTGAGATCTGACTGTGGATATGAACTCAAAACAGGATGAACATCTACCCAGTAAGTTGTTGTATCTTACTGATATCTGTTTTGCAAACTAATAGTAATAATAATAACAATAATACTACATTTTATACTATACACATGCAAACACTGTTGACTATAGTAGTATTTTTTCAGTCTCATTTCTCATCGTATTGTTATTTCTACACATAAGTAGATAAGTTTATAATTAATCAATGATTGTTTCAGGATGTATTTACTTTCTCTGTCAAAAATAAATAACATTCTAACATTCTATCATTTCATGAGAAGGAAAAAGTCTCAAATCATGATTGTCTTCACTTTTCCTAGTTAGGAGGATGACAGCCTTATTTGACACAAATAAAACTGCTTTTTGCAGAAACACATGGACCAGTTCAGTCTGCTGCCAGCTCCCCCAACCTAATTATAAACCAGCCCCCACCTGATGATAACACATGGACATTTTTGGACTTTATTGCAATTGTTTGTGTTTTGAATGTTTGTATTAGATATTTTGTTTAGTAAATTGGCACTAATTTTGATATTTATATTTCTTCTAATTTAATTTATCATATATTTTTGCACATTTGTTCAACGTTATATTTGATTTTTACTAAAGTGTATTAGTATTATTATTATTGATATATTATTATATTGTTTGGAGTAAGTTCTTAATAAAACTACTCCATTTGGAGACAAAATAATCCATGTTTATATGGTTTTATTCATTTTAGTTGTGCACAAAGGTAGAAGTTGATGAAACACAAGGTAAATTTCATTTCTAAAAGCTCCAGTAGACAGTAATAGACTTCTGTAATGGATATGAGTTGTATTTTCCAGACAGATTTTAGTGGATTTTATTTGGAACAGTTTGGCACAACAGTGTGCCAAACTGTTCCAAATGCAGTGTCTGCCTGGTGTTATCTTGACTTCAACCTTTCTGGAGGCTTTGTCCTTTGCTCTAATTCTATCAACTTTTGTACCTGTGTTGGAAAGGAGTTACTGAAGGTGATCAATAGTGTCTATATTCATGGAATCATTGTTAGCAGGGTGTTTTCTTTTGTCAAAAAAATAATAAATTCAGTCGAGACCAAAAAATTATATTTTAACTTTTAGTTTATTCCAGTTTATTCAGTCATAGTAGTAGCTACACTATTTTAGACAATGGGAATAGATTCTGTGAAGCCTGTAGATGTCCATAGATACAAAGAACATCCCTATAAACCTTAGGATTGTGGAGCAATTCTTCATTTACTTTGGGTATGTTTTTTAGGCGTTTTTCTCTGAAAATAGGCTCAGGGTGGAAGAGGTTAACACTGCTCATATGAGTCATTTAAGTCTAAGATTCTGCTCTGACAACTACGCTGAACTTGGACCTGTTAAGACAAAGAAGTTTGTGTTCCATGGACCTTTTTTCTGTGAAGAACCCAAAGAGAGTTATTTATTTCATAAATAGTGTTATTTATTTTCTGACTTTTGTTCTGTGAAGAATCCAGAAAGGGTTATTTGATTGTGGCTTTCTGGAAAACAATAATTTTTTTACATTTAGGTACTCCTTCATTCATCACACTTTTTCTGTTACAAACTGACCCCGGCCCCTCATCTGAGAAGGGAAAAGTTATGTGGCCCTCACAGGAAATAGTTTGGGGACCCGTGATATACTGTATTCGTTATCTCAAGATCTGCTTTTAAAAGAAAGGACTAAGTTAAGTCATTGTTAACCATGTTTGTGATTCATATTTGATTTATAAGATTTCACCTTGAAAATATAGAGAATGGATTTTTGAAAAAGTTTTTGAACTTGGTTCTCTTCAATAACTGCAGTTTCCAGACCCTGTGTCTTTCAATAACTTCAAAAACTGTTTTATTTCCTTAAATCTTTCAATGAATCATTAAAAATAATATGAACTAAGTGACTAGTACAATAAATGTAGTTTTTCAGTATTTTACCTTTAGTTTTCAGATCTTTGGTTTCAGTGATATTAGTTGTAGACAAACAACATCATCCACTGGGACAGACTGTCCAGCTGGTCTCTCCAGGGGTTTAATTATTCAACCACTGGTTTTTCTGGCCAGCAAACCGAGCGCTTATAAGACATCAGGAGACAGAATGTGCAGTAGCTAATAGAGAACATATGAGCTAACATCTGTTGTAGCAGCACCTCTCTCCTCCTGATCATGGGGGTAAGTATGAAGATAAGAGACCTTTTTATGTTAAAATCATCTGTCTAATAGTGGTATTAGTGGTTTTTGGTATTTAGTTTAATGTACATTTTATATTTGAGCCATGTTTGAAATTGTTTTATCTTGTGATTTAGTGACATGTTTGACACAGAAGTTCAGGGTTTATTCATTTACCTAATTTGTGGAACCTCAGAACTTTTCTTCAGGGTTAGCATTATGATAGAAAAATGTATGTCCTCAGACAATTTTTTTTCCTCAAAAAGCATACTTTTTCCAAGTTTACCTGGTGTCCACATTACTTTCTTTGAAACACAGCTGGCTCTACTTTGTTTTATGAACATCATACTGTGTTGAATTGATTAAAAGTTCAACATTTAGTGCAGAATTTTAGAAATGATGATGGTAAGACCATATACACTTGGTATCCTTCCTGCTTCAGTCCTATCAACCAGCTTTTGACACAGACACTAAATTACAGGCAATCTGGTGTTTGTTTCTGTTACGTGGGAAAATTGTACATTTTATCGTAATGACACAATTCTCAACCAACAAACTCTTATCCAAGGAATTTATGTTGACTCCTGGGTCCAGCTCTGCATTTCAGGTGTGTTCAAACAATTCGTTTCATTTCTGAAACTGTGGTGTTGATTGTTAAGGTGTTCATTTGAGAGGCAAACATCTTCTTGTTTCTGTGTTCAACATGTGGCTAAAACACACCCAGAACTACAGACTAAATGAATGTAACAGTAACCATTAAATGGGTACCTGGTCATCTAATGGCTTTAATATCCAAGGGAATCATTATTTCTCCCATCATGTGCTCTACTGCATTCTTAAATTAATGTGTCTTGTATCCTTCAGATGGAACCAGTGTTCTGCTATGAGTCTGTCAATGGTTCATGTCCAAAACACACCTACCCACTGGGCATACGGATCACCCTCTACATGATTCTGGGGATTATTGTAACCTTTACAGTGTTTGGAAACTTCCTGGTCATCGCTTCAATTGCATATTTTAAGCAGCTCCATACTCCTACTAATTATCTGATCTGCTCTTTAGCTGTATCTGACCTTCTTTTAGGGGTGATTGTCATGCTCCCTAGTATGATTCTAACTGTTGAGTCCTGCTGGTATTTTG
Organism: Siphamia tubifer; assembly: GCA_020466265.1. NCBI lineage: Eukaryota > Metazoa > Chordata > Actinopteri > Kurtiformes > Apogonidae > Siphamia > Siphamia tubifer. The sequence goes on along the minus strand of CM035794.1, from coordinate 24,555,722 downwards.
GTGATGTCTTCTGTAAAATCTACATGAGTTCCGATGTCACATTATGCACTGCTTCAATTCTAAATCTGTTATGTATATCAGTTGACAGATATTATGCTGTTTGTCAGCCTTTAATTTACAGCAGAAAAATTACTGTTAACGTTGCGTTGATCATGATTTTACTTTGTTGGAGTGTTTCAGTTTTCACTGGCTTTGGTATGATTTATCTGGAACTAAATATTTTGGGAATTGAGGAGTTCTACTATACCCATGTTGCCTGTGTAGGAGGATGTGTTTTGTTTCAGAGTGGTATGTCGAGTACAGTTTCATCAATGCTTTCCTTTTATATTCCAGGGATAGTAATGCTCAGTATCTACCTGAGGATTTTTGTCGTAGCTAAGGGACAATCCCGTCGAATACACGTCACTGCAAAGATGTCCAGTACAGGTCAGAACAAAGCCACGAAGACACTTGCAGTCATAATGGGCACATTTCTGTCTTTTTGGACATTCTTTTTTGTGTGTAACATCATAGATCCCTTCATCGGTTACACAATTCCACTTGTGTTGTTTGAAACACTAGTCTGGATTGGCTATCTGAATTCAACTGTCAATCCCCTAATATATGCCTTCTTTTATAGTTGGTTCAAAAAGGCGTTCAGATTATTAATTTCAGTTAATATATTTAAGTATGACATCTCAGAGACAACACTTTTCACAGAATAAATTATTGCAAAGCAGACAGAAGAGAAACAGAAGGAAGTTCATCAAATTCAGGCCACGTGAAGTCAACAAGGGTCAACCCAGGTTTACAACCAGACTTCACAAGAAAAATAACAGTGATGGTTGACCGGTGGTTATCATGAGTTATATATTTTAACCATGTATTTAGCTACTGTATTTGTCTGAATGCACCTGTAATGAACTATATGTACATCAGAAGATATGTTTTCTACAGCCTGAAACTATCTACAGATGTTGGTGCAGTTCTTTTTTATTTTCTTCAAAGATGTTAAATTTTTGCCCACTGATGCCAAAAGAATTGTGAGAACAAAGGAAAGACTGAACAAGAAGAAGACCAGTCAGATTTCACTGATTTTCTAACCCTAATAAAGGTGTTTTTATATTTCAGTTAAACCAAACCATAACTATTACATTGAAACAGCCCAAAAATGTTGTTCTCTGCAAATTTGTGCATATGCTGTATGTTGTGTTCGAGAAGTCAGGTTCATGGTCTAATTGCTAAGATGGTTTCTCATTGTAGTTACAAGTTTCTCATAACTGCAAGACAGGTGTGTAATAAAAAAAGGACAGGTTTACAGCTGCAATTTGCCACAAGAACAAAGTGTAACTGTAACTCCAATATGTAAGTAGGCTAAAAGTAAAACAGCATTCAGCATCAGCATTATTACATTAGAGGTAAACGTGGCGATAATTACAAGTAGGTCCCCTTTAAAACTGCATTGTTTCCATTTCTTATTATGCCATGTTGCAGTGACTTAGTAGCAGTTCATCAGCTCTGAATTAAATGAAGGAAAAATAAAAAACAATTCTTATGAGGTCAACATGGCCACAGATTAATGACTAAATCTGTTTTACTATTGTGTTATAAGACTCTCTGTAAGGGGAAAACATGTTATCAAGATGGTTAATGACACAGCATTACCAAAGAGCCAATCAGTGCCTTCATTATATAATTTCTTTACTGGTAACTTGTTACTTCCTGAAAAGTACCAAGGCAATCAGATACCAACTAGGATCATAAATTAATCTTTATTTCAGACACAGAGGTCCATATAAAAAACAATAACAATAAAACAACCACACACATACTGTAAAAATGTTTTTATCTACAGTGCATATAAGCACATTGTCTCCTAAATCCAGATGTGTACCTGACACTGGTTTCCCCAGGTCTGATCACTGCATTTATAATTTTGTTCTGTGACACTTCCAGTCTGCCTATGAAACTGTGCATTGAGTTTCTGATTACAGCATCAATAGCAGGCAGATTATTTTCCACAATGAGTTGACTGGCACTCACCTCCACCTTGAGACTTTCAACAGAAAGCATAGTTCATCATTGTATGCAACCTGGAGCTTCTTGTATGTAGCTCTGCTGCCGTTCCACCACAAGTGGGCAGTGTACAGTGGGATACAGTAGGCTATGACCAAACTTCTTTTTACTTTTATAACTTTGCATGCAAGCACATTTGCTTGGACATACAATTTACAATATTGCTGCAGTTTATCCTCATCATGACAAAGATCATTCCTGATGATGTGCCCAAGATATTTATCTTCAGCAACAACAAAGAGATCATTTCTTGACAGATGGAAAGCGGGAAACACAGGCTGTGTTCCGATATCCGTACTTACAGCCCTTTCCACACTGTCTTTGAATAAGGAGAGCGTCTCATTTCTAATCATGGCGAAGTTAAGTGTACTGCAAAAACCTGAATGACTGATTTTATGTCCAAATCAGTCAAGACTACAGCTGACCGGTTTTCTGTGCAGAGATGGAAATATAAAAGACAATTAATGTAAAGAAAGCTATGTATATTTTTTTTATTCCCTTGACCAATGAGAATTGATAGGAGAAAGGATAACAATTTGGATCAATAAACAAAATCTATAATGGAATCAGACTCATTAAATTCTTGTTAAATTACAATCCTAGTTGCTAATAAATATGAAGTTCAATTGAATAATTTAAAAGTAATATTTGCAAATACCAACTTCTGGATATTAATTACAGAATAATAATATTAACTGTGAACACGTAATATGACAAGGATATACAGGTGTGTCATGTGATGTAATTTCATCAAGTGGTCCCCACCTGAGACACTCTGATTTTTCTAAAAATAACCAAATAAATAAATTAATATGTACAGAACATTATATATGATGGAAGAGTAGGGAGGAGGCACCATAAAATTGTGACCAAAATTAAAAGTTGAAAGGTTTGGTTATTTTCAGGATGCTATAATTTCTGAACAACAATTTTCCAAATAATTTCACAGGAATCTAGAATTATAACAAATGTGAAGACATTTACTCATAATTTATAACTGCATTTTGCAGAGAATGATACATTTGAGATTAATCAAGTTTATTAGAAATATAAGTATCTTATGTACTGTATCTTGGCTACTTGAGTAATGTCCTTTGTAAAATGAAGGTCCCATGTTATATTACGTATCACATATGTACAGTTGAAAATTAAATATATCTGTCCAACCTTTGCACTCAAAGGTCAATGACAGTATGTGTGCTAGGCAGTAGGGGTGTGACGAGATCTGGCGAGATGTAATTTGAGGGAGATTTCTTGCCGCGTTAAAATTCTTTGTTGCAAGATTTGTTATCCAGTAAGCAGCTAGAATGACTTCAGAAAACATAGGTTTTACAATTGAAGATGCCCCCGCCACTTTCAAATCATTTCTTTGGCAGCATTTTGTGTTCTTGGGAGAAATTTTAAATGTCAAGAGAGTGACTGATAAGATGCAGACAATATGCAGACTGTGACGGTGCGACATTAAATGTTCTTCTCCTGTCCCAGCGTGTTTTCTCTCTCTGTTTCTGTATGTTGGGAGTGCGTGAAGCGATGCACTGTTTAAACTGGACATTATTTGGACCTCACTACCCAGCTGTTTCCCCGTGTTGTGGGTGCCGGGTGTGCACCCCGAGACGCAAACAATACCGTAAACCGCGGCTAATACAAGCACAATGCAGAGACATTTGCAACAGCACCACAGCTCAGTACTCAAACCAACAACTGCACCTACCAAGAAAACACCAACAAACCAGACAACGCTGACAAACACATTCGGACCTCAACTTCCACAGTCAAGCACCAGATTTGATTTTGAAAAAAGGAGAAATATAACATTTTATTCATTTTATTTTAGTTTCAGTTTGTAGAGGAATAAATACATTAAGATGTTCATTAAAAGGAAGAAGTTTATTAAAAGTTAATGCTTACAGTTATAAAATCCATATACAACTCAGTTTATTCTGTCCATTCATATTTGTAATTTAGTTTTCTTAAAATCTCATGTATTGTCTCGTCTCGTGAGCAAGGTGTCTCCTACTAGGTAGTATCACAAAATAAAACAAACAAAGTATGCAAGTACAGGAATTGCCTTAAATCTTGACAAGAAGAATTTATAGAAGCACATGCTTCTATAAATTGCATGTTACATATCATATGCGAATATTAACCTTTGATTCTGATGTTCAGACAGATATTTCAGATTTTCAGCTGTTCATACACAGCTGTTCATACACACACAACTTAGGACCTTCATTTGACACAGGTTTATTCTCTCAGTAGCCAAGATACATTACATAAAATGTTTAGTTTTTGTGTAATGAATGACCAAATGTAGCATATTATCCATTTCAAACTCCTGAAATGCAACTATTATTGTTAACAAGGTTTATGATTCACATTTAAGGATGACATTTGTCCTTGAAGATAGAGAGACAATGGGTTTTTGAAATGTATCACTGTTTTCAATCTTGGTTTTCATCAATAACTGCAGTTTCCAAACTATGCCTCTTTTAAGAACTTCACTGTTTTTCCTTTAATTTCTCAAAGAATCATTGAAAATATTATGAACTAAGTGACAAGTACAATAAATAAAGTTTTTTAGTATTTTAACTTTAGTTATCAGGTCTTTGGTTTCAGTGATATTAGTTGAAGACAAACAACATCATCCACTGGGACAGACTGTCCAGCTGGTCTCTCCAGGGTTTTAATTATTCAACCACTGTTTTTTATGGCCAGAAAATCAAGGGCTTATAAAACATTATCAGACAGAATGTGCAGTAGCTAACAGAGAACATATGAGCTACAATCTGTTGAAGCAGCACCTCTCTCCTCCTGACCATGGGGGTAAGTATGAAGACAAAAGACAGTTATATGCTAAAATCCTCTGCTTAATATTAGGAATTTAGTTTAATACAATTAATGTACATTTTTGTCATTGGGTGTCACTGTTATTCCATTGAATTGGTTTAATATTTGAGTCATGTTTGAAATTATGTTGTGATTAAGTGATGTTTGACAGAGAAGTTGAAGGAATTTGCTTTTTCTGGGAAGTTTTTACATTTAGCTTCGTCATTGAACCTTATTACTTTTGTTTAGAGTTGGCATTGTGATAGAAAACTTATGTCCTCAGATAAAATTTTTCCCTCAAAATGTTTACTTTTTTTCCATGTTTACTCACTGATGACTATCTTTGAAACACATTTTACTTTGTTTTAGGAACACCAGACTGTGTTGGGTTGCTTAAAAATTCAACTTTTAGTGTAGAATTTTAGAAATGACAATGGTATGCCCATATTCACTTTCATTCTGACTGGCATCCTTCCTCTTTCAGTCCGGTTAACCACCTTTTGACACAGACACTAAATTACACAAAAACTGGTGTTTGTTTCTGTTAAGTGGTAAACTTAAAAAAAAATGTAATAGTGATAATGCCAACACAATTCTTAAACGAGCTCTTATTCAAGTAATTTGTGTTGATTCCTGGGTCCAGCTCTGCATTTCAATTTTGTTCAAACATTTTCATGTTGGTTCTGAAAATGTGGTGTTGGTATTTTAGGTGTTCATTTAAGAGGGGAACATCTTATTGTTTCTGTGTTCAACATGTGGCTAAAACACACCCAGAACTACAGACTAAATGAATGTAACAGTAACCATTAAATGGGTACCTGGTCATCTAATGGCTTTAATATCCAAGGGAATCATTATTTCTCCCAACATGTGCTCTACTGCATTCTTAAATTAATGTGTCTTGTATCCTTCAGATGGAACCAGTGTTCTGCTATGAGTCTGTCAATGGTTCATGTCCAAAACACACCTACCCACTGGCCATACGGATCACCCTCTACATGATCCTGGGGATTTTTGTAATCCTAACATTGTTTGGAAACTTCCTGGTCATCGGTTCAATTGCATATTTTAAGCAGCTTCATACTCCTACTAATTATCTGATCTGCTCTTTAGCTGTATCTGACCTTCTTCTAGGGATAATTCTCATGCCCCCCAGTGTGATTGTATCTGTAGAGTCCTGCTGGTATCTTGGTGATGTCTTCTGTAAAATCTTCATGAGTTCTGATGTCACATTATGCACTGCTTCAATTCTAAATCTGTTATGTATATCAGTTGACAGACATTATGCTGTTTGTCAGCCTTTAATATACAGCAGAAAAATTACTGTTAATGTTGTGCTGATCATGATTTTAATCAGTTGGAGTGTTTCAGTTTTCACTGGCTTTGGTATGATTTATCTGGAACTTAATATTTTGGGAATTGAGGAGTTCTACTATACCCATGTTGCCTGTGTAGGAGGATGTATTTTACTTCAGAGTGGTACATCAAGTACAGTCTCCTCAATGCTTTCCTTTTATATTCCAGGGATAGTAATGCTCAGTATCTACCTGAGGATTTTTGTCGTAGCTAAGGGACAATCCCGTCGAATACATGTCACTGCAAAGATGTCCAGTACAGGTCAGAACAAAGCCACTAAGACACTTGCAGTCATAATGGGCACATTTCTGTCTTCCTGGACTTTTTTTTTTGTGGTTAATATTGTGCATCCCTTCACTGGTTACTCAGTTCCACCTGTGTTGTTTGATACACTCCTGTGGATTGGCTATCTGAATTCAACTGTCAATCCCCTAATATATGCCTTCTTTTATAGTTGGTTCAAAAAGGCATTCAGATTATTTACTTCAGTTAATATATTTAAGTATGATATCTCAGAAACGATGCTTTTCACAGAATAAATCACTGTAAAACAAATACAAGGGAAACAGAAACCTTGAGTGAAGCTAACAACCAGGGTCAACCAGAATACAACAGAAAAATGACAACAATCGATCAGTTATAAAATTCAATTTATTTATCACCAGTTATAGATGTTAACCATGTATTTGATCACTGTACTTGTCTGAATACAATTGTAATGAACTATCAGAAGGTATGTTTTCTACAGCCTGAAAAAGTCTGCACATGTTTGTCTCAGACCCTGAGATTTTGTTTTGGAAATGAATATTTGTTTTTCTCCACACTGATGGCAAACCACAACCACTTCCCTAGAAGGAAATGGTTGTGGTTGAAAAAACAAAAGCCTTTTGATAGGAAGGAGAGAGGTTAAATTTCACTCTTTTTCTAACCCTAATAAAGTTATGTTTATATGTACATTCAACCAAACTATAACTGACAGTGAAACAGTGAAAAACAGTGTTTTCTGCAAATGTGTGCTGTATGTTGTGTTGAATCAGGTAAATGATCAAAATGCAAAGATGGTTTGTCACTGTAGTTATAAGTGATTTCTTACAAGTTTCTCATAAAAATACACCAGGTGTCTAATCACAAAAAAGGCAAGTCTACAGCTATAGCTGTAGACTTGAGAAATATGTATACATATTTCTCACAAGAACAAACACACAAATCCAAAATGAAGGTGTTTCACTTCAATGAGTAGGTCCCACAAGGGCTAAAAGGCAAACAGCATTCTGCATCATTACATTACAGGTGAATTAATCCCCTTAAAATAGTATTGTTTCCATTTCTTATGATGCCATGTTAAACTGATTTACCAGCAGTTGAATAGCTTTGAGACATGACAAAAAAATATGAACCAAATCTTATGAGGTCAACATGCCCTAGGCTTAATGTCTAAATAAATCTGTTTTACTATTTGTTTCTGTACAACGGGAAAACATGTTATCAAGGTGGATATCGACAACGCATTGTGACATGAAAACATCAGTTTGTTGATTACCACAGAGCCAATCACTGCCTTCATTATAATATGTCTAAAAGAGTAAGTTGTAAAGAGGCAATCACAACAAACAGATCAATCTTTATTTCAGACACAGATGTCCATTCCAACACCAGACCTTTCTGTGTGGAGTTTGCATGTTCTCCCCATGTCTGTGTGGGTTTTCTCCAGGTACTCTGGTTTCCTCCCACCATCCAAACACATGTACTGATAGGTTAATCTAAACTGCCCATAGGTGTGAATGTGAGAGTGACTGTCTATATATGTTCAGCCGTGAGATGAAGTGCAGACTCATACAGGGTGTACCCCGCCTTCACCCATTGTAGCTGGATTAGGTACTCACAAACCCCTGCGGACCCTAGTGAGGATAAAGCGGGTTCAGATGATGAGACAGGTCCATATAAATAGTAAAACCACACACATATAGTAAAAATGTTGTCTACAGTATATATAACCAGTGTGTTCAAAGTCCAGTTCAGCTTTAACCAGGTCTGATCACTGCATTTATAATTTTGTTCTGTGACAGCTCCAGTCTGTCTATGAATTTGTGCATTGAGTTTCTGATCAAACTATCAATAGCAGGCAGATCATTTTCCACAAAGAGCTGACTGGCACTCACCTCCACCTTGGGACCTGTAACAGAAAGCATAGCTCATCATTGCATACAACCTGGAGCTTCTTGTATGTGGCTCTGCTGTCATTCAACCACAAGTGGGCAGTGTACAGTGGGTTACAGTAGGCTATGACCAAACTTCTTTTAACTTTGTACACATTTTAAATTTGCATGTTAGCAAATTTGCTTAGACACACAATTTACAAAGAGATAATGTGACTATATCACCTGAAAGGACCTGAATAACCAATAAACTTTTTTTTGGCAGACTAAATTAAACAAGCCTGCAGCAACAAATATACTGCCCTGTACTGTTAAAACAAAATGGGTTAATTGTTACATAGATTTTAAATAGATGAGCTACATGCATGATGAACTGATACACACATGAGCAACATATTGTGTCTAGCCTCCAAGTGTATCTTACCTTCACTGATGAATTCTGAATAAGTGAATCCCATTTACAATTTGATGAACTTCTTTACACCGAGGTATTTCACACTCAGCAACATGTCTTAAAACTGCACCTGTTGAACAAAGTAAGAGGAGGGGGGCAGAATGTAAACTGTATCACCATATAACCACAGTTTAAGTGGCAACAAATTCAGACAACTTTAAGAAAATATTAGGCTATCTATTGTGTGGTTGCTCTGTAGAGAGAAGAGAAACCATATCAAACCTGTTTAAGGACATGTCTGGCTTGCCTCTGCACATGCAGTTAAATAGCTGAAGTTGGTTATAGAGAAATGTAATAGCTAATCGTTTTAATTGTCAACCCAGCTACATGTTTATAAGACGACGGTCATGTACATTTACTTAGTACTGTTAATGTTTACCATTACTCTACTTGTGGAATAGCGTCTAGGATTAGACTATAACCAGGATTATGTCAGGATGATAATCCACATACAATATCTTGTTGGATCAAAAATGCAGTTTCATCACGTTTTCCCATTTTGATAACAAAATACCCTTTGTAAATTGATAAGTGCATTTCTTACATTTAAAACCGGGAGTTTCTGATACATGCACAGTTGTATTGGTATCTTACTCATTATCATTTTATTACATAACACGCTAGCCATCTTTAGCCATCTCAGAAAGAATATTTCGGAGGGGAATGGTCGCTCATCTTAAAATCATTAGCTGCCAGCGATTATCACAAATGAAAAATTTAACATCTGCATTTTTCAAAGACGACAACCCCACCCTCGTTTTATTTAATAGGCATAAAACAATGAAATTATTTCTTTTATAATATTAGCACTGTCGAGCATTATATATTATGTTATTCTAAGGCTAACAAATCTGTTACCACATATTACACTTCACATTAGGAAAATGTTGCATAAATAATGTTAATAACATGAGTTAAAATATAATGTTGATTAAAATAAGAGGTCTTAAATTGCTTTTATATAGTTCTTACCTTAACAACCTCCTTGATCTGGACAGCAAATTTGTGGGGGACTCCTCATGCTCCAGAGCGCGAAAAACACAGATGTAGAAATCAACTCCAAATTAGTGTTATGGCATTGACTCTTTCGAATCACCCCACTTACGAAGCTTTTTCAGCACTATTAGTGTTAGAATAACTCTCATATCTACACTTGTTAACTTTAAACATTTAATACCGGAAATACGAGCTCAAATTAACACTCTCTCAAGTTTGCTGTGTAGACGGGGCCCTGGGTACTTAAATGAAGAATTACTTGGAAAACAGGAGATACACTAAAATAAATACATGCTTGAGTTTCTAATAAATTGTAGTTTGACGGTGCCTCCACTTAGGAGGTAAAATATGAAGAATCTCTTTAAACCCCACTAAGAATTTATAGTTACTGTCATGACAAATGTATCATGTAAACCACTTAAAATTACTTTAAACAATAACACACAAACAGAAGGTAAGCCGGAAAATGTTTTGTAATTAAAAATTTCAACAAAAAAATGTATTAAAAAAAATACACTTCCCTTTTTTCTTGTTTCTCAACTTGTAGGTTTTAACCTTTTTTCAATTGTAAAGTTGCCCCCCCCCCCCCCCCCCCCCCCCCCCCCACACACACACACACACACACACAATTTCAGTTGTACAGCTCTTTCATTGCAGGCCTGTATGTAGCTTAAATTTGTTCTAACCTTAAAACATTGAAAATGGCTTCTTCACTTGCAAGGAAGCAAAAAAAAAAACCCCACAGTGCATTATTAATGTACTCACACAACCTTGGTGGTGTAGTTAATTGAGAAGTTTGACGAGGCTGGAGAAAATGGCGGCTGCTCACGACAAAGCGCCGGTTTCGGTTGGTGGTAGAAGGAGCACGAGGCGACTTGACAGCAAGAGCATCGCAACCACACGGCAGTTACAACCTGTAACTGGCGGAGACAACAGTCAAAACACGGCAACAGCAGCAAGGTCCAAAGAAAGGCGCCCTGGTCCGCTGTGCATACGAATATTTTATCGTTAGCTAATGTTCAACACAACTCTGTACTAGGCATATACGAGGTTAGCTTTAGCATATGCTAACGCGCTAGCCGCGTTTAGCATTTTCACATTTTACTGGTTATTAAATAAAATTACGTTTCAGTACTCACATAACATCGAGTAAACATTCCAACATGACAACCAGACTGCATCCAGCGATGTGTTCTGAACTGGTTAATTGACGGTTTTCCTTTTTGTTTTTGCCTCCATCATTCCTCCTTATCTGCTCAACAGCCAAGTGACGAGAAACCCCACAAAGCAAAAAAAAAAAAAAAAAAAAAAAAAAAAGTGAAGTTCAGACCCACTCCTCACGGTTTGGTTGTTTTAAGTACATTGTCCAATTAAATTACAAAAAAGAAAAGATTGACATGAAAATACCGTTAGGTTGTGCAATGACCACGTTTTTCAAGCAGTATCATTTTAAAATGTCCAAATAAATCAACTTTACACAAATAAAATGGACAAAACGTCTTTATCACATTTTAACCATTTGTGAAATATACATGAAATTATAATTCATAACATTTCTAAAACATAACTTATTTTTTGGAATGTGATACTTGTTAATTGTTATTTGTTTGTCTTATTTAATAACTATACAAAAGTCAATATCAGTAAATTTGTAAGTTCAGGAAAAATGACTAGGCTACTTATGTACAGCTGAAAATCAAATATATCTGTCCTACCTTCACACTCAAAGGTCAATGACAGTGACGTTGCCTTGGCACTATCATAAAATAAAACACACAATATGAATGTACAGGAATTGCCTTAAATCTTGACCCAAGCACATGCTTCTATAAACTGCATGTTGCATGTCATATGCTGATAATGACTTTTGAATCTGAAGTTCAGATATTTCTGGTTTTCAGCTGTTCATATAACATAGAACCTTCATTTTACACAGATTTATTCTCTAGGTAGCTAAGATACATTACATAAAATGTTTAATGGATATGATGATTAGTTTTTGTGTAATGAATGGCCAAAATGTAGCATTTTATCCATTTCAAGTTTCTAAAATGCAACTGTTACTGTTAACAAAGTTTATGATTAACATTTAATTATGAGATTTCTCCTTGAAGATAGAAGGAGAATGGGTTTTTGACATGTATTACTGTTTTCAATTTTGGTTCTCATCAATAACTGCAGTTTCCAAACTATGCCTCTTTTAAGAACTTCGCTGTTATTCTTAAATTTCTCAAAGAATCATCGAAATATATTATGAACTAAGTGACCAGTACAATAAATATAGTTTTTCAGTATTTTAACTTTAGTTTTCAGATCTTTGGTTTCAGTGATCTTAGTTGTAGACAAACAACATCATCCGCTGGGACAGACTGTCCAGCTTGTCTCTCCAGAGGTTTAATTATTCAACCACAGTTTTTTATGGCCAGAGAATCAAGGGCTTATAAAACATTATCAGACAGAATGTGCAGTAGCTAACAGAGAACATATGAGCTACAGTCTGTTGAAGCAGCACCTCTCTCTTCCTGACCATGGAGGTAAGTATGAAGATAAAAGACAGTTATATGCTAAAATCCTCTGCTTAATAGTGATATTAGTGATTTTAGGTATTTAGTTTAACACAATTAGTGTATATTTCTGTCACTGGGGGATCACACTGTTATTCCATTGAATTGAGTCATGTATGAAATGATCTTATGTTGTGATTTTGTGATGTTTGACAGAAGTTTAAGGATTTTCCTTTTTCTGAGAGGTTTTTAAGCTGACATTTAGGTTCATTTATTTGAACCTTGTAACTTTTTTTCAGAGTTGGTCTTGTGATACAAAACTTTATGTCCTCAGACAATGTTTTTTCCTCAAAAAGTCTACTTTTTTTCCATGTTTACTTGCTGTCTGATGAGTTTTAGAATTTTAGAAATGATAATGGTAAGCCCTTATTAACTTTCATTCTGATTGGTAGCCTTCCTCCTTCAGTCCTATAAACAGCTGTTTTGCCACAGACACAAAATCAAATGATGTTTGTTTCTGTTAAGTGGTAAATTTGTATTATTTTGTATCATGATAATGCCAACACAGTTCTCAGCCAACAAGCTCTTATTCAAGTAATTTGTGTTGATTCCAGTTCTGCATTTCAGGTGTGTTCAAACATTTTCATGTTGTTTCTGAAACTGTGGTGTTGATTGTTTAGGTGTTCATTTGAGAGGGGAACATCTTCTTGTTTCTGTGTTCAACATGTGGCTAAAACACAACCAGAACTACAGACTAAACATGGCTTGAATGTAACTGTAATCATTAAATTGGTACCTGGTCGCCTAATTCCTGTGATTTCTCCCAACATGTGCTCTATTGCATTCTTAAATTAATGTGTCTTGTATCCTTCAGATGGAACCAGTGTTCTGCTATGAGTCTGTCAATGGTTCATGTCCAAAACGTACCTTCCCACTGGCCATACGGATCACCCTCTACATGATCCTGGGGGGTTTTGTAATCCTAACATTGTTTGGAAACTTCTTGGTCATCGCTTCAATAGCATATTTTAAGCAGCTTCATACTCCTACTAATTATCTGATCTGCTCTTTAGCTGTATCTGACCTTCTTTTAGGGCTGATTCTCATGGCCCCCAATGTTATTGTATTTATAGAGTCCTGCTGGTATTTTGGTGATGTCTTCTGTAAAATCTTCATGAGTTCTGATGTCACATTATGCACTGCTTCAATTCTAAATCTGTTATGTATATCAGTTGACAGACATTATGCTGTTTGTCAGCCTTTAATATACAGCAGAAAAATTACTGTTAATGTTGTGCTGATTATGAGTTTAATTAGTTGGAGTGTTTCAGTTTTCACTGGCTTTGGTATGATTTATCTGGAACTAAATATTTTGGGAATTGAAGAGTTCTACTATACCCATGTTGCCTGTGTAGGAGGATGTATTTTACTTCAGAGTAGTACGTCAAGTACAGTCTCATCAATGCTTTCTTTTTACATTCCAGGGATAGTAATGCTCAGTATCTATCTGAGGATTTTTGTCGTAGCTAAGGGACAATCCCGTCGAATACATGTCACTGCAAAGATGTCCAGTACAGGTCAGAACAAAGCCACTAAGACACTTGCAATCATAATGGGCACATTTCTGTCATTTTGGACGTTCTTTTTTTTGGTTAATATTGTGCATCCCTTCACAGATTACTCAGTTCCGCTTGTATTGATTGAAACACTGCTGTGGATTGGCTATCTGAATTCAACTGTCAATCCCTTAATATATGCCTTCTTTTATAGTTGGTTCAAAAAGGCGTTCGGATTATTAATTTCAGTTAATATATTTAAGTATGATATCTCAGAGACGACACTTTTCACAGAATAAATCATTGTAAAACAAATACAAGGGAAACAGAAGCATTGAGTGAAGCTAACAACCATTGTCAACCAAGGTTTACATCCAGAATACAACAGAAAAATGACAATGATGGTTGACCACTGGTAAAGTTCTATTATAGATGTTAACCATGTATTTGATCACTGTACTTGTCAGAATACAATTGTAATGAACTGATAACTACATCAGAAGGTATGTTTTCTACAGCATGAAAATGTCTGCAGATGTTTGTCTCAGAACCTGAGATTTTGTGTTGGAAATGAATATTTGTTTTTCTGCTCAATGATGGCAAAAAAATGTAAATAGCAAGAACTGTATTTTAAGGAATAAAGTTAGAAGCAAGTGGGTGTGGTTGAACAAACAAGCTTTTGGATAAAAAGGAGAGAGGTTAAATTTTACACCTTTTCTAATTCTAATAAAGTTGTTTTTATATGTACATTCAACCAAACTTTAAACGTCAGTTTGTTGATTACCACAGAGCCAATCACTGCCTTCATTATAATATGTCTAAACTAGTAAGTTGTTACATCCTGAAAAGTACAGAGGCAATCACAGCAAACAGATCAATCTTTATTTCAGACACAGACGTCCATTCCCACACCAGACCTTTCTGTGTGGAGTTTACATGTTCTCCTCATGTCTGTGTGGGTTTTCTCCAGGTACTCCAGTTTCCTCCCACCATCCAAACACATGCACTGATAGGTTAATTGGTTAATCTAAATTGTCCATAGGTGTGAATGTGAGAGTGATTGTTTGTCTATATATGTTCAGCCTTGAGATGAACTGGAGACTCATACAGGGTGTACCCCGCCTTCATCTATTGTAGCTGGATTAGACCCCCAGATACCCCCGCGACCCTTGTGAGAATAAAGCGGGTTCAGATAACGAGACAGGTCCATATAAATAATAAATCAACCACATACATATAGTAAAAATGTTGTCTACAGTATATATAACCAGTGTGTTCAAAGTCCAGTTCAGCTTTAACCAGGTCTGATCACTGCATTTATAATTTTGTTCTGCGACAGCTCCAGTCTGTCTATGAATTTGTGCATTGAGTTTCTGATCAAACTATCAATAGCAGGCAGATCATTTTCCACAAAGAGCTGACTGGCACTCACCTCCACCTTGGGACCTGTAACAGAAAGCATAGCTCATCATTGCATACAACCTGGAGCTTCTTGTATGTGGCTCTGCTGTCATTTAACCACAAGTGGGCAGTGTACAGTGGGTTAAAGTAGGCTATGACCAAACTTCTTTTAACTTTGTACACATTTTAAATTTGCATGTTAGCAAATTTGTTTGGACATACAATTTACAATATTGCTTTCTGAGTATTTTTTTCCATAAAGTAGTTCATACCTGCTGAACCTCAGTGTCCAACTAGTAAATAATAAGTGTACATCAGTCTGAAGTAAATGTCTTCCAAAGTCTGAAAATCAGTGTGTGGTTTTAAGGGTTGTCACTACTGAAATGCATAAGTTTGGCATAATTTTTAATGCAAATATTGTATTTTGATCTGTGTACACCACTTCAGAACAGTTTTTGTAGTGGTTTTTAGCATAGCATTGTTGAGTTAAACAATAATTAACTAACAAATGTCACTACCAAGACGTTTTGATAGTGATGTGATGATTTCAGTAGTAATAAAAAGGTATGTTCACAATTTGTATGCATATTATTATTATTATTATTATTATTATTATTATTATTATTATTATTATTATTATTATTATTATTATTATTATTATTATTATTATTATTATTATTATTATTATTATTATTATTATTATTATTATTATTATTATTATTATTATTATCACCATAGCACCATCAGTGAGCTCTGCTTTTACTTTTGTTCACCATGGGGAGGTTATAACATAGATATCTATGTCACTATTCTTAATGGTTAATGATAGTTGTCTAATTGTGCTCAGGGAGAAAATATATAACAGAGCCTGAAAACCAAAATCAGATATTATATCTACTCATATACTGTCATTCTACAAGAAAATATATTGGCTAATTCTATATTGATTCATTTTATATTTGTTCATTTTATATTTGTTCATCTTCAAATAAATGGAAACAGAAAATGACACCAGTTGTTGTCTTTAATAATGAATTACCATATTCTATTGATTGTGTACTGATATTTCCAACATCATTCATGTGTAGTTAATATTTAGTCAAAACGGTTCAGAATTGCTGTATTGTTGCAATAGTGACCATATACATATATATATATATATATATATATATATATATATATATATATATATATATATATATATGTCACTACCAAAACACTAGTTGTTTTGTCAAAAATAAAAGATAATGGGTTATCAACCTGTATTTTATTATAATAATGATTGGTTAGGTGTCCCCTGTGGTTCTCACTGATGGACAACGCCTGTCCACTGGGCTGTGATACGCTGGTACATAACTGGCCCTGAAGCCTCTGTGCTTTTCCACTATTCACCCTGATTTTTCTGACTCTGCTTCGAGTCCTTCAGGATCCTTTTGATGGCCCTCTTGTGGCCAGTGAGGACATGGTGTCCTCTGCTGGACAGGCTTTTGCTCAGGCCTACCAATGCACCTTCCCTACAGGAGGGAGCTCCTGTCCTAGCTGTGGGTTAAATTCTCCACCCTGACCTGGATTGCTCCAGTTCTAGGTTAGCACAGCCAGAGCTGGCTGTTAATCTTTATATCAATGCACTGTTTTATGTATCGCACAGTATATTTTCAATGAAGATGTTTTAAAAAAGTGTTAAAAAAAGAACAAACAAAACAAAAACACTCCTACGACAACCAATCAGAAAAACAACTAGGCCTAACTTCCCAAGCCTAACAGAAATACAGTAACAATATCTGAATCTGAATAACTTAGCTTCAGATGTATTTTATTCTTTTTAATCTAACATGAAATATGGATGTTTTATCACACTATGGGTGATTCTTTTGTCTTTAACTGTCCATTTCCACCACCTTAAATGCAACAGAATTATGTAAATGTGTTCTTAAGTATTTGAAAAAAAAAAACTCATTGTGATTCAACCATTGTGTTTGACAAAGTATAGCTACTAAACATTAATTATATCTTATGTATTCCAAAGCAAGAATCCAAGCTCTTGTCTTCAGTCCAGATATGCAGTACATCATATGATTTTGTTTTATTTAGACCAAAATGGGAAAATATAGTGATATCTTTGACCATCAATAAAAAACATTCAAAAGTGGTAGAAATTCACCAACTGTCATTGATCAAGTCGTGTAACCATAGACAACCATGGACCAAGATATAATATAAGACACGATAAAATAAAATCATTACTTTTTGTGAAATTTGCAGGGTATATACAAACTTGGGGCGGCACGGTGGTGCAGTGGTTAGCACTCGTGCCTCACAGCAAGAAGGACCCTGGTTCAAATCCCACACCAGACCTTTCTGTGTGGAGTTTGCATGTCCTCCCCATGTCCGCGTGGGTTTTCGCCGGGCATTCCGGTTTCCTCCCACCATCCAAACACATGCACTGATAGGTTAATTGGTTACTCTAAAATTGTCCATAGGTGTGAATGTGAGAGTGATTGTTTGTCTATATATGTTCAGCCCTGAGATGAACTGGCGTCTCATACAAGGTGTACCCCGCCTCCGCCCGTTGTAGCTGGATTAGGCCCCCAGTGACCCCCGCGACCCTAGTGAGGATAAAGCGGGTTCAGATAATGAATGAATGAATATATAAACGTTCTAAATATATGAAATACATATTGAATATTCATGGTTTTAATTGTGTGTGGGGGGGGTAATTGATTTATTTACTGTAAAAGCAGCATTGACTTCAAAACTACAGTATGATGAGTATACTAATAATCAAAAGCAACCAGAAATTAATCTGTTCAAATTACATGACTCCACAAATAATTTTTTAAAATAACACAATGGACATGAAATGGAAAGAGTATAGATAATATATATAAAGTAAGACAGTAGGCGACACATGGCCTTTGAAGCTGCTGCTCCCTGTCTGTGGAACACCCTGCTAGACCACCTCCAAACCCCACAGACAGAGGACACCATCAAAAAAAGGCCAGAAAAAATGTCCTTTTAGGAAAGCCTATCCATAGACTCATCTCTTCTCATCTGCTTTTTACCAACATGCATTTAGTCTATTATATTACTTTACCATATTTTATCTTTTCACTGTTTTACACTGTCTGCTGCTGTAGCACGTTGAGATTTTTATCTAAAGACCTTATAAATAAAATATATTATGATTATGATTATGATTATGATTATGATTATGATTATGATTATGATTATGATTATGATTATGATTATGATTATGATTATGATTATTATTGAAATATGTCTTGATTTGTATCAGAATGAATGGTGTAAGATTAATGTAAGTATCAAAATTGTAAAGTAGATGAGACCCCAGAAACATCAGTTGCTAATAGGGTTCTTAATAAATGAAATTAAATTAAATTAAATGAAATCATGATAATGGATTAATCAGCATCAGCACATTAATTTTGACAGCCCTAAATAATATCAATAATACTCTGAGTTGTTGTCAGAACATTATGGTGACTGTGATGATGGTTTAGGCTCTATAGCCACCGTTGTCATTGAACAGTGAACCTGTGAACACGTTCATTGGCTGCAGCCTCAGAGTAGATCAAACCTCTATCTCTGCAGGATCAGGACCACGGAGAGCGACCCACCTCCACAGGATGATCACATGACTCAGTGATTCTCTGATAACCACGTTCATCCTTCATAGGGCAGTCAACACATGCACGATAACTTAAATTTGAACCCAGGGAACAGTATTCAACATTTGGTCCAGCAAAAGCCAGTTGATTTTGACCATATTTAATATTTTTTGTTGTGAAACAAGAGTGATTGTTCTCATGGAGTTCATGCATAATGTGGTGTTAGAGGAGCTGTGTCCAGTCTGTGGTGATAAAGTTTCTGGTTATCATTACGGGCTCCTCACCTGTGAAAGCTGCAAGGTACAGGTTTGATTTCATTCAATTTCATCAAATTACACTGACTTATTTTGTTTCCAGCAGAGGTGTAAAGTAACTAAGTAAAAGTACTTTGTTACTGTACTTAAGTAGATTTTTTTTTAGGTATCTGTACTTTTATTTGAGTATAAATGTTTCTGGTAACTTTTTACTTTTACTCCCTACATTTTTACATAAATATCTGTACTTTATTGTTTTTACAATCTCAGAATAGACAAACTAAATAGATGCAATGGTATGACAAATAAGTCACTTCAGAGGGAAAATCAGTGGAGGAGAGAAACTGGGACTTTATATATTATAGTTATGTGATTATTATCTCATAATTTTGACTTTGTATTTCACAATTTTAACATTTTATCTCACAATTTAGACTTTTTCTTTTAAAATTATGCATTTTTCTCATCTCATATATATGTATATGTATATATATATATATATATATATATATATATATATATATATATATATATATATATATATATATATATATATATATATATATATATATATATATATATATATATATATATATATATATAATTTCTTGATGACTTTTAATCTCAATTGTGACTTTTAATTGTATTTTTCCAAAATTTCCTGCCCATACCCACAACACTGAGTGCTGTCACTTTTGAAATGTTTCCTGGTACTCTTTTACTTTTGCTTCAGCAAAGGAGTTGAATCAGTATTTTTCTCTCAGAGTAATTTTTTCACACCACTTCTACTTAAGTACAGAATGGGAATATTTTGACCACCTCTGGTTCCCAGATTATGTTTGGGTATTGTATTTTTGTCATGATTTATAGGTATTTTTTAGTTTTATTTTAAATTAAAAATGTAGTTTTTCTTAATGCTCACAGGGGTTTTTCAAAAGAACTGTTCAAAATAACAAGAAATACATCTGCATTGAAAACCAGGAGTGCAGGATTGATAAAACCTACCGGAAACGGTGTCCATTCTGTAGGTTTCAGAAGTGTCTTCAAGTTGGAATGCGACTGGAAGGTAAGAAGTTTATTTAGGCTATGGTGAAATAAAAGAACTGATGGTGTAGGCAACCATTTAATGAATATCACTGGTCTACAAATAAAATGCTTCTGGAATAAAACTAAAGACATTTTACCACATATGTGTTACTGATGAAGAAAACTCAAGTCTTAAATGTTGGTTGGCTCAAGTTTCCAAGATAAGTTTTGGGTCAAAAGTGAAACTCTTCAAATTAACAAGAGAATATGTTTTAGTCCAAAGGAATATTTTTCTCAGATCTACCAGATCTACTTCAAAACACTGTCTGCACATTATGATCCATTCACTTTACAGGTTCTTTCTAGTGGAATATTTACTAATCCATTGTATACATGTACATAAATCACCATATATGTGGAATAACACACCATCATATATATTAAAAACATGAACTAACCAACACTAAAGTCATTTGTTTTCTGATTCATCTTATTAAAGTATGTAAGATTAATCACATTTAATGTCTGAAGCAGATACTTTAAAAAAAAAATTGTAGAGGAGTGTTATAAGTTTGTAAAAAGGGGGTGGAATTCTATAAGTTATATATCTTCTCAGTCCTTTTTGAATGCAGAAAGTATGGTTTGAACATGTTCTTGTCATGTGATATCATGTGCTTAAAATAAAATAAAGCTAGCTGGCTAACTAACTTAATAATTAACTAAGTGACATCATATGACCCGTTCTCTGCAGCTGTTCGGGCAGATCGGATGCGAGGCGGACGGAACAAGTTTGGGCCCATGTACAAACGTGACCGTGCCCTCAAACAGCAACGGAAAGCTCTGACACAAGCATCTCTAGTCTCGTCAAACCTCCAGACAGGCTTCAGTGAGCGCTCCCAGACTGCTCCCATAATACCCTGTGTAAGAGCAGGAGAGGACCTCATCAGCCTCCAGCCTCCATTTCCTTCCAGTTCACCTGGATCTCATCCCCGCACCTTCTCTAACTGGCCCATCAAATCAGACCATGTCAACAACAGCGTACATTCACCAGGAACTCCTGCAGAAAACTACATCCATTCAGAGGAGATCTTCTCCACACAGTTTTCCAGAATGCCTCGACTGGTGATTGAGTTAATGCACTGTGATGTAGATGAGCTGCAGCTGCAACAGAAGATGAATGCTTATCTCCAGGAGCAGCAGAACATCTGGAAGAAGCATGGAGTGCCCAGTACTTTCAGCTTGATGTGTGATATGGCTGAGCAGACTCTGTTCTCCATCGTGGAGTGGGCTCGGAGATCCATCTTCTTTAAACAGCTGAAGGTAACCTCCTGTATGACAACTTTTACAGTAGATAAATAACACAGATTTGTTTTATTCTGGAGATGTACATGGTGCAATAAATGTGTCCAGTAGTAGAAAAAAGTTTTGGGATACATCATGCATTTGTGAAATATTGCATTAAACCTCTTATGTTCATTTGTCATGAACAGTGATGGTGTTCCTGGGTCAATTTGACCTGGTGCATGTTTTAATTATACAAAATACAGTGGTACCTCTACTTACGAAGTTCATGCATTCCAGAAGTTTTTTTCGTACCATGAATTTGTGGTAAAATTTATTTAGTTTCTATTCCAGAAGCATTTTACTTGTAGACCAGTGTTATTAAAGAGATGAGTGTAACCTACATTTGTTTGGTTTTGCTTGTTTCTGTTGTGAGGTGAGTGACCAGATGATGCTTCTGCACAGCTGCTGGAGTGAACTGCTGCTCCTGGATGTCATCTCTAGGCAGGTTCTTCATGGTAAAGAAGGTCGTCTTGTTCTGGTCTCTGGGCATGAGGTGAGACATTCACTCCCTACAGCAATATTTTTCACATGTAATGTGATGTTAACAGTCATTTATGCTCTGTTAAAATGTCAACACATTTAATGCTGAAAAAAATTAACAACATAAGAAGAAAATATATTACATCAAAGGTTACGCAGTTACAGGCATATTTGTTTGTGGAGTAAGCATTGGAGTTTCTCTGTGTGTATGAACGGTTCATTAGCTATTACTTGTATATTCCAAAATGCTATCTTATTAATATACGAATTGGGCCTGTTTACATGACAGTTTTTATTCCTGTTTAATTGAGAATAAAGGTTAATTCCTCTTTAAGATGACCATATAAACACCTAATTCCAGTTGAAAATTACTCTTCTGAATTCAACTTAAACTTAATTCCAAAAGAAGTCAGTGATTTATTCCACACTTAATTCCAAAATCGATAATTCCTCTAACATGTAAACAGTTAATTCAGCTTTAAGATTATTCCTGTCATTCTATGTATGCTCCTGGTTTCATCGCCATGACGCATGCTGCCGGCATTACTATGATGATTTGGTCGAGCTGCCACTTCATAATTATTACAAAAATAAGTGCAAAATTCACATGTAGTATCTGTCCTTCCATGTTCATCATTGAAACAAAAGCAAAAGGGGACGTGGATGTGATTGTATCTTCCAGTAGACATCCAGACGTTGAGAAGCCATTCTGTCCAATCAGAACCCTCTGTACCTGCAGCTCTTAAAGCCCAATTAACTAGAGCAGAATACACCCATTTCCCATGGAAACCTTTATTCGGAATTAACATTTCCATATAAACACTAAGGAAATAGCTTTAATTCCAATTTATTTTATTCATAATAAATAATTATGAATTAAAAACATCATGAAAGCGTAGCCATTATCAAACAACTGATGAAAATAGTTTGCTAAGGCGCACAGCTGTTAGCAGTGATAACGTGCATTGATCGCTATTGAGAGAAAGTAGCTCAAAGCAATTATGAGGTGTGAGTATTTTTTCCATTTTGTTCCATGTTATTTTTTTCAGAATAAATAATTATGGATTAAAAACATCATGCAAATGTAGCCATTGTGATCAGCATCAACAAAACACAATAATTTAACAGAAGAACTCATGATGAAGCTCTATTAAAAAGACAACAGCAAGACACAACAGCGTCACAAATAGTATTAATACACCACGTTCCTTTGACAGTAACACACATTTTAAATATCAAAACACATGGAGTTTTTTAATGCTGGCTAATGCAGTATTGTATACTTTTGTACTTTAAAAAAAACATATTAATTTATTAGATTCACATAGTTTATAAATGTGTTTGGTGTGTATGAGTTGATTTGTCTCTGTTTTGCTTGATTGCTCTTATTCACTTTGTCTCATTGTTTACTTTATTGTGAATTCATTCTCAATTTGTGGTGCCATCAGGGATATATGTCTGGATATTGGATATTTTGTCGATTTGTCTTTTATTTTACTTTCACAGTTTGAATAAGTGAAGATGATAAGTGAAGTGAACTGATCCAAGGGAATTAACTTTTCATATATGATGTTAATATGAAGCTAAACCATAGATGTGGAGAAGGAGTGGAATTAAATATGTTTTGCTTCCTCCCACTCATTTTTAAATCGGAAAAGAAGGTTATATTTTATTTTCATGTATATGTTCTTGTCTTGTTTGTTTCACTAGCAGGGACTTTGTGGTTTGTTGCATATTCACAATAAACTAAACTAAACTAAACTAGATTTACTGATTACAGAGGTAGACTTAGCAACTACAAAGTTAGAAGACTATTTATAGATTATATTACGATTTGGAGTTTCTACAAGCTAAGATCATACAGGCCTCCATTTGGAAGTCACATGAAACAAAGATGGTCTGAAATGTCGAAAACAGCCTTGACACGTATGTATTCTCTGGTCCAGGTGGAGCTGTCGGCCATAGCCTGTCATGCTGGTCCCACTTTGGTCAACCTGGTGCAGAGGGGACAAGAGCTGACCAAGAAGTTGCACATCCTCCAGGTGGACCGCCAAGAGTTTGCCTGCATTAAGTTTCTGACCGTCTTTAACCCAGGTTAGAGCGACTAGGACAGGACAGTTGAAATCCAGACCACACAGGAGAAGTAAGGTCTAGAAAACGCTATAGAGAGATACTTGATGTTTTATTGGATAAGTCAACACACAGCTTATTAGGTATGGAGTGCCAGGAGGGACAAAACAAATAGGCCTGGGCAAAAAATTGATGTGGTTTTAAAATCGAGTGGTCATGTGAAATCCATTAATTTTTTAAGAAACTCGAGTTTTACAGGTTTTGGTTTTTTTTTAAATCCACTGTCTATGTGTCACTCATGTTTTAGAGCCCACAGCACAGGAAAGAGGAGAGTCTTCATATGCTTCTTGATGGTTAAGAGAAATGATGGTAGTTTTGTGGATTATGGGAGGGTGTTCCACCACTGAGGGACTAATACAGGGAACAGTTTTGCCTAGGATCGCTTAAAGCGAGGAGATGGCACTGCGAGTTGGTTTGTGTTGGTGTAGATCTCTGGCAGCAGCATATGGCGTTAGCATATCCCTCAGATAAGCAGAGACTGTTACTGAGATGGTTTTGTTGACAAAGGTCAAGGTCTTGTGACAAAGGGTTGGGGGTTCGAATCTGGCTCTGTCCTATTCAGTCTTTGGGCAAGACACCCTCCTTGCCTCCAGTGTCACTCACACTGGTGTATGAATATTCGGTGGTGGTCAGAGGGGCTGTAGAAACAAATGGCAGCTACACTTTTGTTAGTCTGCCCCAGGGCAACTGTGGATTCATATGTAGTTTACCACCACCAGAGGAAGCATGTGAGAGTGACTGAGTAATAGGTCACTAATGTAAAGCTCTTTGAGTGGCCCAAAAAAGGCCTATATAAATCCAATCCATTATTATTACAAACTTATTCAAGCCTACACCTCAAATGCTTCTACACATTTACCATTAGCATGATGTAAAAATCAGACGATAATTTTTCTATATTTTAACATCTAACCACAACCAATACGTAATTCAGTAATTGATTTATGATCATAACAGTGCAGTCGTACAGACTCAACAGCAGAATCAACTTACATTTTCAGACAGAATTTTAGTAGCTTCACTGTTGTTATGTTCTGTCCTCCTGTGTCCAGATGAGAAACAGCTGGAAGACTCTTTATTCATAGAGAGCGTCCAGGAGCAGGTCCAAGGGGCCCTGCTGGAGTACACTCTGTGCACCACCTCTCAGTGTCTGGGAAGGTTCACCCACCTGCTGCAGTGTTTATCTGACATACGCTCCCTTAGCGCCCTGGCCGAAGACTACCTGTGGTACAAACACCTGAGTGGCGAGGTGCCCTGCAACAGCCTGCTCATCGAGATGCTCCACGCTAAACGCAGCTGCTCATGATGACGCATGTTCTACCTGTGAATGTATGAGACAATGAAGCTGCAATACATCCCTAAGTGAAGTCCTGCTCAATTTCTTTTGAGCATGAGTCCAGGTTCTTTACACAGCAAATATGCCAGTGTCAATTTAACACCATTGGTGTTAATAGAACATGGTGTACTGTAAATGTAAGTGTCTATATGTGTCTGCACTATGCAGTGTAAAATTAACAGTTTGAAAAATGTTACAATTTAAAGGGATAGTTCACTTTTTTTCATATGAATTTGTATAGAATGAGCATCCTTACTCTGGTGCACCCACAGTGACTTACCCCCGATAGTGTCCTGTGAGTGGAGTAGTCCCGGAACAAAAACTCACATCTCGTAATTGC